>QGSO01000408.1:319730-708020 GCA_011037825.1 Carya cathayensis
TGTAATCTAATTCCGAACTATGCTTGATTGTCTATGCTAATTTAAGGCGATTCTCTCTTTGTTTATCTGATTTATTCTGAGTTTATTACTTCTAATTAACTGGCCATTGATTAGATGATTTTTAATCTTGTGATTTGCTATCGAAAGAAGGAATCATAGGGTAGATCTTGAATATTTCAGCATAGGTAAGTATAGAGATCGAACGACTTATATGAACCTATGTAGTAATTAAATCATTGGTATTATTGTGTTCTTGATTATTTAATTTGCATATTCTTGTGTGAATTGATGAATAAGAATAATTTCCAATTGACTATCGAAAGAGGCTTTTGGATGAATTAGAGATTTGCTAATAGACAAAAAGAATTAAATTAAATTAGTTGGATGAGAAAAGCATAGTGAAGAATTAGGTGAAATCGGTTTCCTAGAAGTTTTCTTTCCCATAAATCTGATCTTCGAGCGTCAGTTTTATTTCATTTGCGTATTTCTCCTTGAGTAAATTTTAGTTTAAATTGCAACTACGAAAATCTTAGTGATTCCTCTAGATAAAAGCGAGATTAGTATAATTTTGGTATTTGGCATAAGTAAGGTACCAATACCTGAGGACGATACTGTTCTTACCACTTTATTATAAAACTACGATACTGTGCACTTGCAGTTTTGCACCGATCACTCTCTCTCTCTCTCTCTCTCTCTCTCTCTCTCTCTCTCTCTCTCTCTCTCTCTCTCTCTCTCTCTCTCTCTCTCTCTCTGTTTTAAGCTCATTGGATGAAGAAATGGGGAATAATTTATTCCCTATTTCTTAAACACGCCCTAGACTTATCTGGGGCGTTATTTATTTATTTTTTAAAAAACTTTTATAACCTATTGCAGCAACTTTTATTGCTATAATAGGTTAAACTAAACTATTTAGTAAATTAACCTTTTGCAACAAATTTTTAAATGCAAAGTCGTCGCATCAAAGTGTCGTAATGTTTGAACGCTTATAGTAAAGGTTCAAACATTTCATAAAATTTTTCACTCCAGCTAAGTGTCCTGCCAAGTCTGTTCACACATATAACATTCGAATGTAACAATATTTACATGCGAATGTAGATGAAATTAGGTCCCCATGTATACCATAGAATTAATGTAGATGAAATGGCCATCAAAGATAATTTACACTAATTGTATGCTTTATTTTTACAGTGGCTATTACAAAATTAAATGTTCCTTTTGTGAAATCAAAAATGGCTGAGTCGACTGATCCATTTCTAGGTTTGAATGTTCAAACGTCCCACTGGAAATTTTTAAACGATTATTAGTACATTCGAACGTATGTTAATCTACATTCAAATGTATTGTTACTTTCAAACTTTTATATACTAAAATGTTCAAATGTAATGTTTTCCTAGCCGTTTGAATCATAACATTCAAAATTAACATTTCTATAGTTTGAATGTTTAGGTATACGTTCGAATTGTATACACCAAACGTTCAAATGTAAGGCCTCGTGGGACGTTTTAGTTTTAATGTTTGAACTTATCTAGGAATACATTCGAACGTTACGTTAAATAATCATGAATGCACTCACACGTTCGAACGTACTCACATAAAACATTCGAATGTAACACGTACATTTCGTGGGTCTTTTGAGTCCTAACATTCAAATGTGGTAAGCTACACGTTCAAATGTTATTTTGTTACATTTGAACGTTAAGTTCTACGTTCAAATGTATTTTAGAATAGATTTAATTTGTTTTATATATATGTACTATTTTTTTATTGAAAAATATGGCTCATCCTTTGATAACTAGGAAATGAGGGAGGNATGACATTAAGCAATGTGAAGAAGAGGCTTTTAAAGAAGATGCACCAGCTGATCACCTAGAACGAGCCTTGCAGCAGGATACATCACTTAGCAATGAAGTGGAGAGGAACTGTACACTTATTCCTCTTGGAGATCCCGATTGATGAAGATTGAAAAGTCTGGCTGTAGACTTTAAAACAAGCGCTTATGGGAGGCAACCCATAGATCTATCTTTCATTCTTTCATTTATGTTATTATCTTTATTTATTTAGTTTTAATAATTTGGTTTTTGATGCAGGTTTATTTAGCATGAATAAAGAGCTGAAAAATTTTAAACTTCGGATGACTCATCATGAAACCAGGGAAGTTCCTTTTATTTCTTCAATCCTTTTTACTTTTGCATTACAATGAGGACATTGTTTAGTTTAAGTTTGGGGGTGTGAATTCCTATAATCATTTGATCCTCTTGTTTTCTAAGTCTTGGGTTGTTGATGGGTTGTTTGATTCTCTTACCAAGCATGCATTGGAGTAAGATTGAAGTCTCTATGACTCTGAAATTTGTGATTGAAGATGGTTTTGAGAAAAATTTTCAAAAATTTCTTTTATGTCAAGTGAAGTTTTGTGGGTACTTTGGTTTAAATCTTTGACCTTGAACACAATTGAGCACATAGTCGTTTTTCTTTGATTCCATTTTGCTTATGAAGAGAAGAAGTTGAATTAATTGAAAGAGGGAAGTTCGATTTTGCTTTGCTCTAGAATCCGTTGATGGGTCCTTGAGGCGAAATCCTAGTTGAGACCAAATATTAGAGAAATGATCTAGGCATTTCTTTGGCAACCAAAAAGCTTTCCCAGCCGTCCTAAATATCATGCCATCATTACATGGTGTGCTTCAATAGTTAACCCCCTTGAGCCTTATGTTACATAAGCCTTTATTTATTCATTGAACTACATAAACCATGCCCGCTCTAAGCCTGAAAAACAATGAATCTACCTTTAATAGTTTGAGAAAATACTTTGGTGGAAAGTTTCATTTAAAAGAGAAAATTAGTGAAAGAGAATGATCCGTACTATATTTGCTCTGTTTGATCAAAGAAGAAGAAGAAGAAGAAGAAAGGAAGTGAAAAAAAAAAAGACAAAAGAAAAAAAAAAGAGAAAAGAAAAGAAAAGAAAAAAAGAAGTCACTAAGCGGAATGTGAATCACCTCAGATTTTGTTAAGGGAATGGTTGGTATTGCATCAGTGATTACAGCAATAATAATGCCACAAGTATGAGCATATTGTTAAAGAAAGAGCTATGATTTGAATCATGTGGAAATTTCTTTTAGTGTTCTTTTCACAAAGTATTTTCCCAGTTTGCTTTGATTTTCCATATCCAGTTCTTTCTTAACCCTCACCCTGTGGCCTATCATTACAAGCTTATTAAAGACCTTTTGATCTCTGATTTTGGTGTTGACTACATTAGTGGAGAGGATTTCTGAAAATTGGACTTATGGGGTTAAGTTTTAAGAGAATTCTTCTGATTTTGGTTGTTCTACTTTTATCTGAGTTTGCAGGTGGTTTGAGGTTAAATTGACTATCTCACACACACACTCAAGGTCTTAGCTTTAGGTTGAAGTAAACGCCTAACTCTTGCTTGACAAATTGTAAAATTTTTGATTGATTTTCTTGCTATCTTTGATGTTAAAAGAGTAAGATACTAGTGATGAAATCTAAATTCATAAAAGCTTGGTGAGTGATGATACTTCTCTTTGGGGTCGAGTTGATATTGCCTAAAGTATCATTTGTTTTTCTTTTTGTTTGAGGACAAACAAAGTTGTAAGTTTGGGGGTATTTGATGACTTGCAAAATTTCATGTTGCAGATTTACAACTTCGCTCGAGCGGAGGCTTTTGGCCGCTCGAGCGAACTCAGGCAGATTCAAACGCTCGACTGCCGCTCGACAGTGAGCTCGAGCGGGTTGCGGAAATACAAAGATCGCTCGAGCGGAGACAATGGCCGCTCGAGCGAAATCAGGCAGAGTCGACCGCTCGATGTTCGCTCGACACTCCGCTCGAGCGAATATCGTATTTTGACAGATCTAGGGATTTCCGTCGTCACACCTTATAAAAGTGATTTTTCACTTTATGGCCGTACCTTTGGACTGGAGAACACCTTTTGGGAGAGAAAAACACATCTAGAAGGATTCAAATCAATCATTTTGGAGAGGGGATTCCACATATTGCACGTACTTTGGAATCATACACGAGCACAGACGGGAGAAAAGCCTTGAATCAGATCCTTTAGTTTTTGACACGAGTTGCGGCTGCAAGGAGTATTTTTCAGCGTTTATTTTCTTCCATTATTCTCAGAACAATTATGGTGAATTCGTTTATGTTGAATTCTATTTCTAGTATGAGCTAAACTTTCTTTATTCTAGGAAAACGATGTAATCTAATTCCGAACTATGCTTGATTGTCTATGCTAATTTAAGGCGATTCTCTCTTTGTTTATCTGATTTATTCTGAGTTTATTACTTCTAATTAACTGGCCATTGATTAGATGATTTTTAATCTTGTGATTTGCTATCGAAAGAAGGAATCATAGGGTAGATCTTGAATATTTCAGCATAGGTAAGTATAGAGATCGAAAGACTTTATGAACCTATGTAGTAATTAAATCATTGGTATTATTGTGTTCTTGATTATTTAATTTGCATATTCTTGTGTGAATTGATGAACAAGAATAATTTCCAATTGACTATCGAAAGAGGCTTTTGGATGAATTAGAGATTTGCTAATAGACAAAAAGAATTAAATTAAATTAGTTGGATGAGAAAAGCATAGTGAAGAATTAGGTGAAATCGGTTTCCTAGAAGTTTTCTTTCCCATAAATCTGATCTTCGAGCGTCAGTTTTATTTCATTTGCGTATTTCTCCTTGAGTAAATTTTAGTTTAAATTGCAACTACGAAAATCTTAGTGATTCCTCTAGATAAAAGCGAGATTAGTATAATTTTGGTATTTGGCATAAGTAAGGTACCAATACCTGAGGACGATACTGTTCTTACCACTTTATTATAAAACTACGATACTGTGCACTTGCAGTTTTGCACCGATCACTCTCTCTCTCTCTATCTCTCTCTCTCTCTCTCTCTCTCTCTCTCTCTCTCTCTCTCTCTCTCTCTCTCTCTCTCTGTTTTAAGCTCATTGGATGAAGAAATGGGGAATAATTTATTCCCTATTTCTTAAACACGCCCTAGACTTATCTGGGGCGTTATTTATTTATTTTTTAAAAAACTTTTATAACCTATTGCAGCAACTTTTATTGCTATAATAGGTTAAACTAAACTATTTAGTAAATTAACCTTTTGCAACAAATTTTTAAATGCAAAGTCGTCGCATCAAAGTGTCGTAATGTTTGAACGCTTATAGTAAAGGTTCAAACATTTCATAAAATTTTTCACTCCAGCTAAGTGTCCTGCCAAGTCTGTTCACACATATAACATTCGAATGTAACAATATTTACATGCGAATGTAGATGAAATTAGGTCCCCATGTATACCATAGAATTAATGTAGATGAAATGGCCATCAAAGATAATTTACACTAATTGTATGCTTTATTTTTACAGTGGCTATTACAAAATTAAATGTTCCTTTTGTGAAATCAAAAATGGCTGAGTCGACTGATCCATTTCTAGGTTTGAATGTTCAAACGTCCCACTGGAAATTTTTAAACGATTATTAGTACATTCGAACGTATGTTAATCTACATTCAAATGTATTGTTACTTTCAAACTTTTATATACTAAAATGTTCAAATGTAATGTTTTCCTAGCCGTTTGAATCATAACATTCAAAATTAACATTTCTATAGTTTGAATGTTTAGGTATACGTTCGAATTGTATACACCAAACGTTCAAATGTAAGGCCTCGTGGGACGTTTTAGTTTTAATGTTTGAACTTATCTAGGAATACATTCGAACGTTACGTTAAATAATCATGAATGCACTCACACGTTCGAACGTACTCACATAAAACATTCGAATGTAACACGTACATTTCGTGGGTCTTTTGAGTCCTAACATTCAAATGTGGTAAGCTACACGTTCAAATGTTATTTTGTTACATTTGAACGTTAAGTTCTACGTTCAAATGTATTTTAGAATAGATTTAATTTGTTTTATATATATGTACTATTTTTTTATTGAAAAATATGGCTCATCCTTTGATAACTAGGAAATGAGGGAGGGAAGGAACTCATGACACTTCTCGGATAGGCTATAGAACTGTTATGGCCGAACGCGAAAGTATATCAACGAGTTTGACGAACTGACATGGAAGGGGAAGAGTTTGAGATCTGTCTTTGTTTCCAGAAGTTGAACCAACATTTGCATACTAAGGGGGAGTATATACCCCTTCATGGTCCGCGAGTTTTATATAGAGATGTCGTTCATGCCTCAGGATGCATCAGTTGAGGTTTCTGATTGAGCTAAAATATTGCATATTTTATACATTTAAAACCAATACATTTTAATTATTTCATGACATTATTATTGGTTTTAGATGGATAAATGGTTAATGAGCATAAATACAAGTTGTGATTTAAATTTATTAATATCATGTTTATTCTTAATTTTATAACGTGTGATTTAATTGGACAATATTTCCTCTGCATAACATATTTTTAATATTCGAGTCTTCCTTTCAATTTATTTCTAATTTCTACTTTTTCATTTATGCCTAGAAAAATACAGCAAGGCTTCAGCTTTCCATAAAAAGAAAAAGACAGCACAAGGTTTGGAGGCAATCTTTGACCAAGACGCGAGGGCTGAAAGCTTGGGATAGGGGCACGCAGAAGATAGCTTTTGGCTTGGACGAAGAGGAGAGGGAACAAGGATAAACGCCTAACTTTTTTCGTTGGGAGCTTGCTGGCTTTAAGCAGCAACACAGGAACACGAAAAATGAAAGTTTTGGGGTTGGCTTTTACGGAGAGTAAGATGCACAACAGACGTGAAAGGGAAGACTTGGTAGGTTCTTCAGCTGGGGACTTTGAAACATGCAGTGGGAGGCTAAAAATGGAAAGGACTTCATGCAACTGAGCAGCACAGAGACAGTGCACTTCAACTCGAAAGGGGATGGGCTGGTTTTTAGGGGGAGTCTTCGGTTTAGTTTTTTGTGGCAGGAGAGAGAGAGAGAGAGAGAGAGAGAGAGAGAGAGAGATTGGACATTGGCTAGCTAGGGCAAACAAAAACAGAGGAATGACAAAAAAAAGACTTACAAATTGGGAGTTTTGGAACGAAATGAGTTATTATTTTATTTTCTGGGTTTGTGGGGGCTAAACGAACGGAACGGTGGACTTCAGCTGGAAAAAGCATAGGAGAAATAAAAAAAATAAAAAAATAAAAAGAGCTCTGGTTTAAGGAGACTTACGGAAAGCTATGTGAGGACAAAAACATGCTAGAGAGAGAGAGAGAGAGAGAGCAGGGCAGGGAGTATTATTTTGAACTTTTTCACTGACTAGAACTTGGAGCGACACTGCACGAACCAGCGAAGAAAAAGCACAGAGACGCACCGAAGGATGGAACGAAACACGTAGTGATGGCCCCAAGGCAGCCCAAATCTTAAGGATCAATTATAAGATTAAGAGGCACGAAGATCAAGGAAGTAATGCAAGGATTATTGCAATCCAATTGGGATGAAGTTAGCAGGAGCCCAACACTCATGATGAGCTTGAGACAAGAAGATCCAGTTTTGATCCACTTGATCCAAGCTATGGAAGACATGACTTTGGCTTATTGTTATTGAAGGCCATGAACTTATTTATTTCATTAAAAGAGCTTATTTTATTAGTTTAGAATAAGTGGGCTTGGGGATGTCCAACCCACACGTCTTATTTCTAATGAACTAGGGTATTTGGGAAGGCCTTGTATTTTGGCTAAGGGCATATTAGGAAAGTTATTATTTTATTTGAACTAGGGTTTTAGAAGTACTGTAGCGCGGCACTGTTCACGCTACAGTACCGCGGCTCACTTAGGGTTTTGGTGTGGCGCCCCCAAAATCCCCACGTACGGATACGGGGAATTCGAGGCGCCCGGATGGTGACATCACGGGTCACCATCCTAACGACGAGTGCCAAGTGTGTGCAAGCGACAAATGTGCACAAGAAGATTTCGCAGCGGATAGCAAAGTCAAAAACTAAGTACCAGAATTTTTTCTTAAATAAAATACAAACGGTTCAAAGGCACATAATAAAATATTACATGATATAAATATTGTTTTAAAACTAAGTACAAAGCATAACTTCAAATCAGAACTCCGGCGGAGCCGTATCCTCGGGCTCAGCCTCCTCCTCCTCCTCGAACGCTGCATCAAAATCTACGGTACCAAAAATGGTGCCGCAGGTAAGTAAAACCCAAACACCACTAGATAAAAGCATATTAAACTCAAACAACAAGTATGAATGAATGTCAATGCTCCAAAACTCATAAATCATATTTTCCACGCACGCCAAAAACCCATTTGGCTTAAAAACATAACCTTAAAAACCAAGCCTCGCCATTATCCCAGATAATGGCCCAAACCACCATTTTCCCCGAAAATGGATCACAAGACCATCGCCATTTTCCCAGAAAATGGCCCATATCCGAAAACCATGAAAACCAACCAATTATGCATGCACCATGATCTCCCCTAGGGATCATCCGCACACTCTGGCTCTGTGCCACACCGCAGGTAACGTCTACGCGTGTGACACCTACACGAGCGATGCCCAGACTCGCGCCTCCAACTCGCGCGTACCTGGCCAGGCCATCCTCTAGTCCCCGCCACTAAAAGGACCACGGAGTCGACACGACAGCGTTACCGTATCGTGCGATCCGGTCGTCGCCCGGCGACAACCCAGGGGATGTCACTCAGTATTATCCACTCCCGAGTGACCAGAGGAGCTCCACCGAGATAATAACCCATCCCGGCTTGGGCTCGTGATACGCACACTCCCAAAAATCATTTACGCCAATAAAACATGATTTTTCCAATAAAATAAAATACAAGTGCATGCATCATGTAAATGCCAATTTCAATGCTCGACAAATAAATTCAACCATAGCACAACAAATCAAGCAACTCCGTCCTCCATCCATCCGACCCCCGAACTCCTCGGACTCAGTCCGGAATCAGCGAACCAACCAAATAATTTATTGAAAGAGTAAAATACATTTAAATCTAAAAGTAGCGTTTGGAAAATACTTACAGCGCTATATAGGATTTTTAGAAGGTTCGGCGCGAAGCGAACGGCGATGCGAAAGCAACGTAACAGTGCAAATGCACTGTTCCCGTGGGTCGCAAAATACCCACTTTTGACCGGGGACAAACCAAGACACCAAATTGATAGGGAATGGTCTAGAGATGTTTATGAAGCTAGTGGAAGTGAGTTTTGGCCGTGGGTGGCGGCGAAAACGCCGGTAGGGGCGGAAAAAGGGCAAATCGGAGTTGAGCTCGTGGGAGCCGCTCCGGTGACCGTTTGAGGCCGGGGATGGGTGGGTTAGGTCGGCAAGGAGTAGGGGAAGAAGTGGTGAAGAGGTGGTGGCCGGAGGTGGAGCGACGGCGGCGGATCGGGCCTCAAGCCGTGCGGCTTGTTGGGATTTTTCCGGCCAAACGGCCGGCCGGTTGGGGCTGGGAGTCGGAGGGGATGATCACCGGCCGGAGGGGAGTCGACCGGCAGGGGTGGCGTCGGGCACGACGCCGGCGAACGGCGGGCCTGGGCGGGAAGGCTTTCCGGCGTGGGTGAGGAGAGAGAGAGAAAGAGAGGGACGCGGGGAGAGAGAGAGAGAGCCGAACGGGAGAGGGAAAAAAAGGAAAAAGAAAAAAGAAAAAAGGAAAAAAGAAAAAGAAGAGGAAAAGAAAAGATGAAGGAAATTAATGAGGTCCAGTCCTCACGTCGGAAGTCCAAAAACTGATCAGCCGAAAACGGTAAAAACATAAAACGATTAAAATAAATTAACACTACATCAAATAAATAAATAAACACCAATAAAATATTTTAAACACATCAATAAGCTAAAATAAAATAAATAACTAGTAAAAACCAATTATTTAAATTTTTAAAACCAAAAACAAGCCAAAATAAATTAAATCACAATTTAAATCCAACAGCCAATAAAATCCATTTAAAACTCGATAATTTAAAATAAAAGCACTATAAAATATTTAATTAAATTAAAATATTCCTTCAGTGAAAATACACATAAAAGCGGGTCATCACATCCTCCCCCCCTTAAAACAAATTTCGTCCTCGAAATTTGCAGGACCGAACACCAACTTGAAACAAGCCATACAATTCCACATAAAACCAACTGCAACCAAAAAAAAAAAACGTACCGTCATCACTCGAACAAGTAGGGGTACTGCTCCCTCATGTCCACTACTCGCTCCCAGGAGAAATCTTGAGCTAACGGATCTCCCCAGGCCACCTTAACCAGATATATCGTTTTAGACCTTAACTGTTGCTCCTTCCAATCCATGATCTGCGATGGAACAACCTCATAAGTAAGGTCCGGTTGCAACTGAATATTCTCTGGGTCGACAAAACGTGGCTCTTGTTGTCCAAAACTCTTCTTTAAAGACGATACATGGAAGACATTGTGTATATCCCCAAAATATTCTGGCAAAGCAACTCTGTAAGCGACGGACCCTACCTTCTCCAAAATCTGAAAAGGTCCAACATATCTTGGATCCAGCTTTCTCTTCTTCCCAAAACGCTTAACTCCTTTCATGGGAGAGACCTTAAGATAAACCCAATCGCCTTGTTCGAAAGACAATTCTCTCCTCCTGGTATCCGCGTAACTCTTTTGACGACTTTGCGCTGCAGCCATGTTATCTCTTATAATCTGAATCTGATTTTGCATATCCTGTATTATCTCGGGTCCAATTATTTTCTTCTCCCCGACTTCATCCCAACATAAGGGTGATCTGCATTTTCTACCATACAGAGCTTCATAAGGAGCCATTTGGATGGATGCATGGAAGCTGTTATTATACGCGAATTCTATGAGTGGCACATGATTCTCCCAACTTCCTTGAAAATCTAAAGCACACGCTCGCAACATATCTTCCAGAGTTTGAATCGTGCGCTCTGACTGGCCGTCTGTCTGGGGGTGATAAGCAGTACTAAACTTTAATTTAGTACCTAAAGCCGCCTGCAAACTCTTCCAAAAATGGGAGGTGAACCTTGGATCTCTGTCCGACACTATGCTCTTGGGTATCCCATGTAGTCTCACTATTTCCTTTACATACAAGCGGGTCAATTTTCCCAGAGAATCCGCATTATTGACCGGTAAGAAATGAGCACACTTAGTCAGTCGATCAACAATTACCCAAACTGAGTTCTTTCCACTGGGAGTCCTCGGTAAGCCTACTACAAAATCCATAGAGACGTCATCCCATTTCCATTCAGGAACAGGTAGAGGCTGGAGCAAACCTGCTGGTCTTTGATGCTCGGCCTTGACTTGACGGCAAGTGCCACATCTCTCAATATACAAGGCAATATCCCTCTTCATTCCTTCCCACCAATAATTTTTCCTTAAGTCCCGATACATTTTGGTGCTACCCGGATGAACGGAATAGGGAGCCGCGTGAGCCTCCGTCATAATTCGCTCCTTAAATTCCGAGTCCTTAGGAATTACTCTACGATCTCGGAATCGAAGAATCCCATCTTTATCCAAACTGTAGTGCAACGGCCCTCTAGATTTTCTGACCCTTTTTCTAATGTCCAACAGCTTCGGATCTTTTCTCTGAAGAGTCTTCAATTCTTCAAAATCAAATACCCGAATATCAAGAATTGAAGATATCACTTCCTCTTGCTGCGAACTTCCAATAAGGAGCCTTCTCAACCCGCAAAGTAAAGAATCCACTCCAGAAGATTCAGCTTCATCCTCTAAATGTGACTTCCGGCTCAAGGCATCTGCAACTACATTTGCTTTTCCTGGGTGGTATTTAATCTCGCACTGATAGTCGCTTATTAGCTCTAACCATCTCCTTTGCCTCATGTTGAGATTCTTCTGAGAAAATAAATGCTTCAGACTCTTGTGATCGGTGTAGATCTCGCAAACTGCTCCATATAAAAAGTGTCGCCAAATCTTAAGGGCAAACACTATTGCGGCCAATTCCAAATCATGTGTCGGGTAATTCTTCTCGTGGTCTTTCAGTTGACGAGACGCATAAGCCACGACCCGTCCTCCTTGCATGAGAACACACCCCAAACCAAATTTAGATGCATCACTAAAAACAACAAACGGCTCAAGCGGTTTTGGAAGTGCTAAAACTGGCGCAGTTGTCAATCTGTTCTTCAATTCTTGGAAACTCCTCTCGCACTTGTCTGACCAAACAAACTCTGCATTCTTTCTAGTCAAAGCGGTGAGAGGACCGGATAATCGGGAAAATCCCTCCACGAATCTTCTATAGTATCCAGCAAGTCCCAAGAAACTTCGGATCTCGCGCACAGTCGATGGACGCTGCCATGATAAAATAGCTTCCACCTTACTGGGATCAACTGCCACACCGTCCTGGGAAATTACATGCCCGAGAAATCTGACTTCTTCCAGCCAAAATTCACATTTGCTAAGCTTCGCGTACAACTGGTGCTCTCGTAACTTCCCAAGCACTAAGCGAAGGTGATAAGCATGCTCGTCAACATTCTGGGAATAAACTAAAATATCATCAATAAAAACCACTACGAAAGAATCCAGATAAGGTCGAAAAACCCGGTTCATCAGATCCATGAAAGCTGCAGGAGCGTTAGCCAACCCAAAAGGCATCACTTTGAACTCGTAATGCCCATATCTTGATCTAAAAGCAGTCTTGGGGACATCTCTATCTCTTATTCGCAGCTGATAATATCCCGATCTCAAGTCAATCTTCGAGAAGATAGCCGCTCCTTGAAGCTGATCAAATAAGTCGTCAATTCTTGGAAGAGGGTACTTATTCTTTATTGTCACTTTATTAAGCTCTCGATAATCAATACACATTCTAAGAGTGCCATCTTTCTTTTTAACAAATAAAACTGGTGCACCCCATGGGGAAGTACTTGGCTGGATAAACCCCTTGTCGACCAACTCTTGCAACTGGGCTTTCAACTCTTTCAACTCGGCTGGTGCCATACGGTAAGGGGCTTTATGCACAGGAGCCGCCCCGGGTTCTAGATCGATAGCGAACTCCAACTCGCGGACTGGAGGTAACCCCGGCAAATCATCTACGAACACATCGGGAAATTCTCCTACCACTGGAAAATCTGCCAAGGACTTGTTCCCAATTGGCGTAGACGCCACTTGAACCAAAAAGGCATCCGCCCCACAAGCAATATCTTTCTTCGCTTGAATTGCCGATATAACCATCGGCTTCTCTTTTAATTTACTTCCCATAAACTCTAAACAACCACCATCTGGGAGTTGAAAACTGATTACCCGACTTCTGCAATTTATACTTGCACAATACCGATATAACCAATCCATGCCGAGAATAATATCAAATCCCAACAACTTGAACACCACCAAGTCGGCATCAAGGGTCCTACCACCAAAATCCAAGGGACAACCCAACGCAACTTTAGAACAACAAACCATTTCACCATTCGGAAGACTCACCACTAACGATCCTGGTAGGGGTCCCGTAACCAAATTACATATCCGAGCGAACGTAGAAGACACAAATGATTGAGATGCACCCGAATCAAACAATGTGCAAGCATAAAAGTCATATAACCGAACTCTTCCTGAACCAAACACATACACCCACAAAATCCGAAACAAACAAACATCAAACCACACCAAACATCAAATCCAAAAATTAGTTAATTTAGAACCATACCTGTAATCACTCCAGCATCGTGGGTCGCTGGTGCCTCATCATCCACCTCTCCAGGGGTAAGAGCATACACTCGAGCCTGTGCTACTTGTCTCTGATTAGCTCTTCCACCACGTCGACCTCCACGGCTTCCTTGAACTGTATTAGGACACTCACGGGCAAAGTGTCCCTGCTGGCCACAATTATAGCATCGAGCTCCACCCAAAGTGCACTCACCCGTATGAGCTCTATTACACCTCATGCAAACGGGCATCCGACCTCCTATACGCACTCCTGAGGCAGCTTGTGGTCGAGTTCCAGACCGCTGAACAATTTTCTGAGGCGATCCAGAGCTACTTCCTTCTCCAGTAAAACTCCGCCTTTTATGTCCCGGAGGGGAACCCATACTCAAATTATTCTCCCGCTCCACGAGGGTGGCCACATCCACTAAATCCTGAAAAGTGGATATCCGGTGGCTGACTACCAACCGGCGTATATCGGGGCGTAGACCCTCCTGGAAACGCTCAGCTTGCATCTCCTCTGTGGCGATGAGGTGGGGAGCAAATTTCCCAAGTTCTACAAACCTTCGGGAGTACTGTTCCACGGTCATGCTCCCTTGGACCAAGTGTGAGAACTCTCTTGCTTTTTGCCGCCTTACAGAAGCGGGAAAGAAGCGGTTATTAAATTCCTTCTTGAAGCGCTGCCAAGTCACCGCGGCAAAAGACCCCAATTCTGACTCCAGCATTATTCTTTTGGTATCCCACCAATCAAAAGCAGTGCCTTGTAACAGATAGCTGGCGTAGAGAACTTGTTGCGCCTCGGTGCAACCACATACCTCAAAAGTCCTCTCCAAGTCCTTGATCCACTTTCCAGCTTGTAGTGGATCCTCGTCTCCAGTGAAGTGGGGAGTCCTATGCGCCAGAAAGCGCTCATACGTGCACCCCGCTTGCACTCCTCCACTGGACCCTCCTGGTAGCAGCCATGGCCCTCCTTGTTGCCAAGGCCCTCCTTGTTGCCAAGCCCCTCCTTGCTGCCAAGGTCCTCCTTGTTGCGGCCAAGGACCTCCAGGTTGTGGGCTAGGCACTCCTTGCTGAGGCCTAAAATTTTGCTGCATAAATTCTGTCATTTGCCGTATAGCTTGGGCAATGGAGTCATCTCTCTGTGTATCATCCCGTGGCCCTTGTGTAGATTTCCTCGGTCTCACCATTTTACCTGCCACCACAACCTTTGACCCCCTTTTTTAAAAAAAAACGAATAAAACCAATAACATAAAACCAAACCAAAACCAATCCACATAACAAGAAAACAAAAACAAATCAGCAGCAATAACATAACTAATTAAATAAAACAACCAAACAAGCTCAAATAAATTCAAAACAACTAAACCACGTCAAAAAGCAATATTACTTAAAATAAATTTTAAAACACAACTAAAAAAAAACATTCTGGTACCTCTCCTATGGGACATGTGGTTTTACCCAGAGCCAAACCGCTCTGATACCACCTGTGGCGCCCCCAAAATCCCCACGTACGAAAAACGGGGAATTCGAGGCGCCCGGATGGTGACATCACGGGTCACCACCCTATCGAAGAGTGCCAAGTGTGTGCAAGCGACAAATGTGCACAAGAAGATACGCAGCGGATAGCAAAGTCAAATACTAAGTACCAGAATTATTTTTTTCTTAAATAAAATACAAACGGTTCAAAGGCACATAATAAAATATTACATGATATAAATATTGTTTTAAAACTAAGTACAAAGCATAACTTCAAATCAGAACTCCGGCGGAGCCGTATCCTCGGGCTCAGCCTCCTCCTCCTCCTCGAACGCTGCATCAAAATCTACGGTACCAAAAATGGTGCCGCAGGTAAGTAAAATCCAAACACCACTAGATAAAAGCATATTAAACTCAAACAACAAGTATGAATGAATGTCAATGCTCCAAAACTCATAAATCATATTTTCCACGCACGCCAAAAACCCATTTGGCTTAAAAACATAACCTTAAAAACCAAGCCTCGCCATTATCCCAGATAATGGCCCAAACCACCATTTTCCCCGAAAATGGATCACAAGACCATCGCCATTTTCCCAGAAAATGGCCCATATCCGAAAACCATGAAAACCAACCAATTATGCATGCACCATGATCTCCCCTAGGGATCATCCGCACACTCTGGCTCTGTGCCACACCGCAGGTAACGTCTACGCGTGTGACACCTACACGAGCGATGCCCAGACTCGCGCCTCCAACTCGCGCGTACCTGGCCAGGCCATCCTCTAGTCCCCGCCACTAAAAGGACCACGGAGTCGACACGACAGCGTTACCGTATCGTGCGATCCGGTCGTCGCCCGGCGACAACCCAGGGGATGTCACTCAGTATTATCCACTCCCGAGTGACCAGAGGAGCTCCACCGAGATAATAACCCATCCCGGCTTGGGCTCGTGATACGCACACTCCCAAAAATCATTTACGCCAATAAAACATGATTTTTCCAATAAAATAAAATACAAGTGCATGCATCATGTAAATGCCAATTTCAATGCTCGACAAATAAATTCAACCATAGCACAACAAATCAAGCAACTCCGTCCTCCATCCATCCGACCCCCGAACTCCTCGGACTCAGTCCGGAATCAGCGAACCAACCAAATAATTTATTGAAAGAGTAAAATACATTTAAATCTAAAAGTAGCGTTTGGAAAATACTTACAGCGCTATATAGGATTTTTAGAAGGTTCGGCGCGAAGCGAACGGCGATGCGAAAGCAACGTAACAGTGCAAATGCACTGTTCCCGTGGGTCGCAAAATACCCACTTTTGACCGGGGACAAACCAAGACACCAAATTGATAGGGAATGGTCTAGAGATGTTTATGAAGCTAGTGGAAGTGAGTTTTGGCCGTGGGTGGCGGCGAAAACGCCGGTAGGGGCGGAAAAAGGGCAAATCGGAGTTGAGCTCGTGGGAGCCGCTCCGGTGACCGTTTGAGGCCGGGGATGGGTGGGTTAGGTCGGCAAGGAGTAGGGGAAGAAGTGGTGAAGAGGTGGTGGCCGGAGGTGGAGCGACGGCGGCGGATCGGGCCTCAAGCCGTGCGGCTTGTTGGGCGTTTTCCGGCCAAACGGCCGGCCGGTTGGGGCTGGGAGTCGGAGGGGATGATCACCGGCCGGAGGGGAGTCGACCGGCAGGGGTGGCGTCGGGCACGACGCCGGCGAACGGCGGGCCTGGGCGGGAAGGCTTTCCGGCGTGGGTGAGGAGAGAGAGAGAAAGAGAGGGACGCGGGGAGAGAGAGAGAGCCGAACGGGAGAGGGAAAAAAAAGGAAAAAGAAAAAAGAAAAAAGGGAAAAAAAAAAAAGAAGAGGAAAAGAAAAGAAAAAAGAAAAAGATGAAGGAAATTAATGAGGTCCAGTCCTCACGTCAGAAGTCCGAAGACTGATCAGCCGAAAACGGTATAAAAACATAAAACGATTAAAATAAATTAACACTACATCAAATAAATAAATAAACACCACTAAAATATTTTAAACACATCAATAAGCTAAAATAAAATAAATAACTAGTAAAAACCAATTATTTAAATTTTTAAAACCAAAAACAAGCCAAAATAAATTAAATCACAATTTAAATTCAACAGCCAATAAAAATCCATTTAAAACTCGATAAATAAAAATAAAAGCACTATAAAATATTTAATTAAATTAAAATATCCCTTCAGTGAAAATACACATAAAAGCGGGTCATCACATTTGGGGGATTATTTATTTAAACCACTTGTAGCCTCATTTGAGAAGGTAAGACATTATTGAAATTGATGAATTTTATTCATTGGGAGTTGAGTTTATCTCCTTCTGTTATTGATTGAACGTTTGAACTTATCAAAGGTAAAATCACAACCTTTGTGGTGTTCCTCCTTTGTAATCCGGGTTCTTGAGACGGGTCTAGATTTTAATATAATCTAGGTTCTTGAAACGGGTTCTCAACGGGTCTAGATTCTCCATTCATAGACTTGAGTTTGGCTTTCTTGGGTTGGTTTTCCAATATTGTTGTTGGGTCTCAAAGCGAATCGATTGGGGTTCACATCATTTGGTATTCAGAGCTTGGTTTCCAATCAGGTCTGATTCTATCTTTTATTTATTGTATCGTTAATTCTAGGGCTTCAATGTTCTAGGGTTGCAAAAAAATAAAGTGCATAAATTCATTTTTCCTAAGGCTGCCAAATTACTCTATCATTTTAGTTTCGTTTTCATCATCATAGGGTTGCTAAATTCCTTATTTGAGGGCTGCCAAAATTTGCACCATCTAGGGTTTGGAATTCTAGGGTTTCATTGATTCCCTTCTATTTCCTTGTCAATTTCGTGTGCTTGAATTCAATTGTTTGATTTTTACAATTGAATATTTCTGTTTGTGGTTGAATTGTTGAGAAAAGAAAAGAAAGGAAAAGAAAAGAAAAGAAAATCCGAATTTTATTTTTTATTGAGCCTTATCATCAAAGGGGCTACATATATCATTATAGTTGATATTTTATTTTGCAATTACTCTTTCCCTCATATAAATATTCCTTGAGTCTCGTGTCATTTTATTCCTTCCGTGCTTCTCTTGTTCTTGTTTTCTTGGACCTAATTACTAGTTAGAATAAAACAAGGTTGTATTGTCTTGATTTAGTTCAATTAGTTCTAAAAGAACTTGAGTGGAAAAACTCTTGAAGTAAAAGGCAAGAGAATGTGAGATCATTATCGGGAAAAAGCCAATTAATAGTGAAATACGAGAGGAGAGCCATTATTCGAGTGTAGACACATAAGGGAGCATGTGAGGTTTTTTTTCCTCTAACATTCTTTTTTGTGCAGAGCATATGATGTCTCGTAAAAATGACTTATCACCAAAGGGGATGGTAGATAACTCGTTCTTTGTGTTGCAGTCTATGCAACAAAAGTTTGAAAGGTTAAATTTGAAGTTGGGAGAAGTGATGGATAAGATGGAACAACAAGGTGCATTGATTAGAAATTTACAAAGTGGGAAAGATAGGAGGAGAGGTGAGCCTAGTATTGAGAATAGGTACAATAAAAATGAAGAGTATGGCGAGTCTCTTGTTGTTAGGCGTGCTCCCAATACAAAATTTAATATGGATGATATAGAGCAACAAAGAGTGAACATTTTTCATACTAGATGCCACATCAACAACAAGGTATGTAGTATGATCATTGATGGGGGAAGTTGTACTAATATTGCTAGCACTACTTTAGTTGAGAAATTGAATTTACCTACCTTAAAACAGCCTAGATCATACAAGTTACAGTGGTTGAATGATTGTGGGGAGGTTAGGGTAAATAAGAAAGTGTTAGTTTCTTTTTCAATTGGGAGGTACAAAGATGAGGTACTTTGTGATATAGTGCCTATGCATGCTAGCCATATTTTGTTAGGGAGGCCGTGGCAGTGTGATAGGAAAGTGATCTATGATGGGTTCAAGAACATGTACAGTTTTGAAAATGATGAAAAAAACAATCAAACTTCCTCCTTTAACTCCAATACAGGTCCATAAGGACCAATTGAAAGTAAAAAGTGAGATTGATAAATAATAATAATAAAAAAGAGTAAAAGTGAGATTGATCGAAAAAGAAAGAGTGGGAGAGAGATTGAGAAAGAAAGAAATTGTGAAACTTCCAAAAAAAAAAAGAATGAGTTGAAAAACAATTGTGAGGCCAAGAGTTCAAAAAAGATGTTGAAAAAGGGATTGAAAGAAAAGAGAGTGAAAGAAAAAAAAAAGAGTGAAAAGAACAAAGGGAGTGAAGAAAAAATAGAGAGTGAAAAGAATAAAGAGACTGAAGAAAAAAAAGAGGGTGAAAAGAAAAGCAAGAGTGAAGAAAGTGAGAGAGAAACAAAAAGAGAAGTGAGTTTTTATGCTAAGGCGATGTGTTATACTAATGAATTTAATGACTCTTTGCCTAGTGTTGTTGTTTCTTTGTTGCAGGACTATGAGATCATGATTCCTACTGGTGTGTTTAGTAGATTGCCACCTATTAGAGAGATAGAGCATTATATTGATATTGTGCCAGGTGTGACAATCACTACCCGACATTTCTTTCAAGAACATGAGTCCTCGATACACTTGAACGGACAAGGTAAGTTGTTGACTAGAATGCATGCTAAGTTGGAGGAATATATTGATACTTTTCCTCATGAAATCAAATACGCACATGGTAAGGAAAATCTTGTGTTTGATGCATTATCAAGAAGGTATGTCCTTGTCTTCATTTTAGATGCAAAGTTATTGAGATTTGAATATGATAAAAAATTGCATATTACTAATGATGACTTTGCTAGTATCTATGGCGTATGTAAGAAAATATCGTTTGGTAAGTTCTATAGGCTAGATTGTTATTTGTTTAGAGTGCATAGACTTTGTGAGCCTACTAGTCTTATGCGTGAGTTGCTTGTGCATGGATGTGATTTGTTGGAACATTTTGGTATAAAGAGGACTTTAGACATGTTGCAAGACCATTGGTGGGAGTACTACTTGCCATTCATTGATTTTGCATATAGTTGGAGTAGTCACTTTGGTGTAAAGAAGAGTTTAGGCGTATTGCATAAATACTTTTGGGAGTATGGTTTGCCATTCATTGAGGTCACATATAATTGGAGTGGTCATTTTGGTATAAAGAAGACTTTAGATATGTTTCATGAACGTTTGTGAGAATATCATTTTTCATTCATTGAATTATTGCATAAACGTTTGCGAGAGTATCATTTGTCATTATTAGAGTTTGCATATAATAAGACCATGCATACTACTATTTCTCATTCATCTTTTGAAGTTGTTTTTGGCTTTAATCCACTTATTCCTTTTGATTTAATGCCTTTATCAGTTGATGACAGAAGTAGCTTCAATAGACATCTCCAAATTCTTGAGAAAATTAATGATACTTCATATCTAGTGGATCTTCCAGGTAAGTATCATGTGTTTTCTATTTTCAATGTTACTAATCTATTTCCCTTTGATCCAGGTGGAGATTCAATGTCGAATCCTTTTGAGGAGAGGGGGAATGATGGGCCCCAAGGCGGACCAAGTCTTAAGGATCAATTACAAGATTAAGAGCCACGAAAATCAAGGAAGCAATGCAAAGATTGTTGCAATCTAATTAGGATGAAGCTAGCAGGAGCCCAACACTCTTGATGAGCTTGAGACAAGAAGATTCAGTTTTAATCCACTTGATCCAAGCTATAGAAAACATGACTTGGGCCTATTGTTATTGAAGGCCGTGAACTTATTTATTTCATTAAAAGAGCTTATTTTATTAGTTTAGAATAAGTGGGCTTGGGGGATGTCCAACTCCCACGTTTTATTTCTAATGAACTAGGGTATTTGGGAAGACCTTGTATTTTGGCCAATGGCATATTTGGAAAGTTATTATTTTATTTGAACTAGGGTTTTAAAAGTACTGTAGTGTGTCACCGTTCACGCTACAGTACTGCGGCTCACTTAGGGTTTTGGGGGATTGTTTATTTAAATCACTTGTAGCCTCATTTGAGAAGGTAAGACATTATTGAAATTGCTGAATTTTATTCATTGGAAGTTGAGTTTATCTCCTCTTGTTCTTGATTGAACGTTTGAACTTATCAAAGGTAAAATCACAACCTTTGTGACGTTCCTCATTTGTAATCCGGGTTCTTGAGATGGGTTCTTCAACGAGTCTAGATTTAAATATAATCTAAGTTCTTGAAACGAGTTCTCAACGGGTCTAGATTCTCCATCCATAAACTTGAGTTTGGCTTTCGTGGGTTAGTTTTCCAATATTGTTGTTGGGTCTCAAAGCGAGTCGATTGGGGTTCACATCACGTAGCAATAGAGGGAGTTCGTCTTGGACTCTACCTTCTCTCCGCTTTTGCTCTCTTCATGGGGGTTTTTTTTCCTAGTATTGCATTTGGTGTTTTATTTTAATTTTCTAATGGAGAATATTTCTTTGATTTCCATGGCTCTTGTGATGAATATGGTTGGATAAACTTTCATACTATGGTCAATTTAGAGGTGAAGTCTAATGATTTAGACATTATTTTCGGATCAACATTAAAGTTTATATTGTGAATTTGGTCAATTGAATGGTTCTTTTATTGGATATTTTGATTATCTATATATTTATATTGGTTCATTGTGATATTCGAATTCATTGAATACTTGAAAAATCTCTATGATATTCAAACAGGTTTGTAAATATTTTAACCATTAATTATCAGTGATTAGTTTTCTTCACCTTAAATGCTAAATCTTCCAATTAAACAGAATCATTATTGTAGTTTAATTGAAGTAAATTGATCAGATATAATATTCTAAATTATTAGACGGATCCTCGAAACTTTAGTCATTTTCCATATCAATTTATTTTATCATCTTAGTTTTATTCTGTTACTTTAGAAATCTTTATTTCAGTAATTTTCTCTTCTATTTAATTGCACATTCCTTTTAGTAATTTGTTTTCATTGTTTAAGTTTATTTTCCTTATCATCTTAGTCAATCCTTGTGGATTCGACCATATTAGGTACTACAACACCTATATATTTGCAGGTAAAGCTGCTCTAAATTTTTGGTTCACTAGTTTGAGTCAAAGTTCAGGCGCAACAATTTCAATGAATGTCATCATCTAGTCACTCGGGCTCCATCGTTTATTTGAGCTATTGAGTACAATGGATGCTCAAGCTGAGGGCGTAGGTTCATCTACATCATCTACTGTCCCAATTGAGTTTATGGCCAAAGATGTTAACCAGTCAGAGGAAGATGATACTAATCAACCTCAAAATGACAACCACGATGAAGATTTCTTAATTCTCACTGGGAGATACCACACAACGTTCGATAAGAAGAACACATTCTCTTAGACGTTGCTGCTCCCATTTTTCCATATGTTGCATCCCATAGTTGCAACAAACGTGGATCCTGTGGCATATAAGGCCACCCTTAGTCGGACTTACGCATAATTCCTCATAGGAGTGGCACATGGAGAGCCCATCAACTTGCCACTGCGGATATTTGAGAGGATCCGTTATGAGGTGAGTATTATCTCCACTGACAACCTACCATATGAGGTGATCATTACTAAGCTATTATTGGACCGAAGAGTGCCACTCGAGGCAAAGGAGTGGTTGACTGAGCAGATGAGCCTCATAGACATGACCTCACATCGTCGAATCATTAGATAGGATAGGGGGTGTGCTCGGTGTGAGCCTGTGCCTACATCAGATCTTGTTCCTCCAACCTAGTTTGAGATCAGTGTTGTTCCCACTAGTCAGCAATCAATGGGTACATCTACAGGGGATGCACGCCCTACTTGGCTTGATGCGCGCCTTACTTGGGTTGATGAGATGGGCTAAGATATTAATATGCATATCGATTGACAAATCGCAACAGTATAGTAGAGTGTCACTAGAGTTGGCCATCATTAAGATATCTTGAACTGAAATATCCCGTCCTTATGGTGGGTCCTTTCATGTCGATATATATATATTTTTTTAAATCGACGGGAATTACTATTTCTTTTCTCACTCTTTTCCATTCATACCAGGATACAAAAGACTTTCATGCTATACATAAAATTCATTTTTGTTTATTAAAAGAATTAGCGGAAAACATTAACTTTCATAATTTAAGTTTTCATATTAAAAACATCTTGCCTAGGCCTTCGTGCTCTGCCCACTTTGGCTATGTCCGTCCTGACCTGTCAAGCTCATCTTGTGCCTGGGAGGGCATACATAAAAACTAAAATGAGTCGATGACTCGTAAGCGTTACTTCATACAGTCAAAATATCACAACATAGGTTTTCAATCATGCATTTATCATTCCGTACATACTTATCATACATAGCATACATACTTCGTTCTTTTCTTTTAAAAACGTTGCAAGGTGGGGGTTTTCTCTTTTAAAACGTGCTTGCTTCTTTAAAACAATTCCCCACACTTTGCTGCTTTCATTTCTTAAAGAACATTTTCATGCATTTGTTATTTTTACATACATACGTTCATGCATACATGCGTTCATCTTTTCTTACGTACGTACATTCATTCATACATGCATTCATTTCTTAACATACATACCTTCTTTTCTTTTCACTTTCATGTGGCCCATAGCACACTGTTACGCCCCGTGCGCTGGGGTTAGCGGTCTTTTGGACCTGATTCCGCCCGTGGCCGCGGGTTTGGGAATCCATTCAGTCAGGGTGCAGCACTGGGTGCACTACCAGTACTACTTACCCGGCATTGCAATCTGCCCCTTTTCATTTGGTACCATTTCAGTCCATGTGGCCGTTACATATTTTTATACATCATCCATTCAGTCCAATCCATTCTTTCATTTCAGTTCTTATAATTCTTACGTTTCTTCAGTTCTTACTTTTCTTCTATTTATTACAATTCATAAGGTTTTAATTAAGAAAATGGTTTTCTCTCTTTTGTTTTGTAAAAGACATTTTAAAAGAAGTCTCTTCATGATAAAAAAAAATATTTTCTTTCTTTTATTTGAAAAAGAGACTGTTTTAAAAGAGTCTGAAAAGAATCATTTTTGGAAAAGAGAGTTACTTTAGGAAAATCTTGTTTTCTTTTCTTTCTTTTATTACAGTTTAAATCCTTGCATTCTTAAAAATTCTTACGTCTTTTAAAGCTTCATTTCGTTTTCTTTTCATGAATATACATACAATACGTACTACATATAGCATCCATTCACATGCATACACGTACATACTTTGGGTACAAAAAGAGGGGCTGCCAAGGAAAGGCCAGTACATACATATACTTGAAAATTTAAGTTTCTTTCTCGATTTCCTTTTTATAGAAAGGCTCTCGGCTTTTTCTTCTTTTCTATACTTAAAAACTCTAAAAGAGTATGAATGTAATACTTACTTGGACTTCATGCCATACTCATTCCATACAGTCCATTCATGTGCTTGTCAGATGGCAACCTACATGCATACACATAACCTTACATCATCATCTATTTAAATGCATAAGTAACTATTCTAAACATAGAACTACGCCTCACTTAGAACATTCTCCATCCATTCCTGGGCTCTCATGTACCATGTAACCATGATCAAGACAGATTATCCATTACATATGGTAACCCTGTCCGGTACACGTGTCTTGCCAGAGACACCTGTATTTCATCCCCTTTTATCACCTAAGAGCAACTTATAACTCAAATTAACGTTGCTTGTATAACCAAGCTCCAACTTCAACACCAACTTGCTCAGACCCGGTTGATAGGATTCTTCCTACTTCCCGGCTCTGTACAAGTTCATCCCAACACTTGATAGGAGAGGACTGCATCCACAAATGCACCTTTATCACGTCACGCAGCTCAAGACTAAGCTCGAGTCACGTCACGATACCCATCATGCTTCCACTGCGTACTCTGATACTTCTCCATCACTTCCTTATACTCTCAGTCACAAGTCAGTCTCAAGGCAATACCTGTTACCTTAGACTACAGGCCACAACACTACTACCTCGGGACACTGTTACAGTTTCCCGATGCTGCACCATACACTCCACACTTCTCTGTTACGCCATCCAACCCTTCGTGACACGTCATCCAGTGTATCACGATCTAAAACAGAGTACACTCACGTGAACTCTCATCCATCCACGCTACAACACCCACACTTCACAATCACACTTCGCTTCACGACTACGCAGCGAACTCCACAAATACAACCAACTAACTATTTTAAACGTAAAATAACTAGAGATAGAGGTTATACCATCGACGGGATAACCCGTGCGTCGCTCGCTGCTCGTCACGAACATGCGTCGGAGGAACGTACGTGGCGGTAACACCGCGTACGGTGGCTGTCCACCACACAAAGTGGTAGTTTGGGCTTGAGAAAAGCTAGACGTGGCCTTGGAAGGCTCATGGTCGCCTTGTGGTGGTCAAAGGTGGCGGAGCACGGCGGCATCACGCTGTGAACAGTAAATCCGAACGGTGGAAGGAAACGCGAGGTAGCGAAATTCCATAGAACTTCATGGCAAGCTAGGGAAAGGTAGATGAACATGTGGTGGAGCTGTGGTAGCGAGGTGGTGGTCGAACGGCGGCTAACGGCGACGGATCGGCCGTTTGAATCCATTTTTGGCCTTGGAGAGTGCGGGAGAGTGAGAGCTCTACGAAGCTCCGTTGGTCATGAAATTTCTTGGGGAGGTTCATGGTGATGAGAGGAACAAGTTGGGGGTGGTGAAACACCATGGGTGGCCGTGTACGGCGGCGCACGGTGGTGAAACCGAACATGTATTTTTGAGAAACCCATATGAGAAAAGTGAGAGTTAGGGAAAAAGAAAGACATGGGGAGGAAGCCCTTGATGAGGTGAGTCCAATGGTGGTGCTTGGTGGTTGATTTGGCCGTGTATGGTGGTCCAAAAATGTGAAAAACCCTTAGAGACCCATATTTTTGAAGAGAGAAAGAGAGAGAAGGAGAGGCCGGTTTAGTACACCACCGGCTGGGATGTACTCGCCGGAGGGAGGGGGTGAGGCCGGTGAGGGAGGTGGGGTCCGGCGGCCGGAGGTGGCGCCGGCTGGGAGCTCCATCCGATCGGTTATGGTGGAGAGAAAATGTGAGTACGGTTTGGACGTGAGTGAGGAAGAAGGAGAGAAAAGAGAAAAAGAAAAAAAAAGAAAAAAGAAAAAGTGAAGGGAAAAAAGGTAGGGCCTGGGTATATCGCTTCAATCCTATGCTTCGGGATCCTCAATTAATCCAACGGTGAGTTAAAACACTGATTAAAAACGCGTAAATGTTTTATTTTAAATAAAACACTACGAAGAATTAAGGTAGAATATTATTTTATAAACTAAAATTTATAAAATAATATTTCTTCATCATTATATAAAATGATAAAGTACCGTTAATTAATCGAAGAGGATAAAATCATTTAAATTAATAAAACACTTAATTACTACACTGAGAAGAATTAAGATAGAATATTATTTTATAAACTAAGGTTTATAAAATAATATTTTCTTCATCATTATTTAAAATGATAAAGTATCATTAATTAATCAAAGTGCATAAAACACTTAAATAAACACTAAGAGGAATTAAGATAGATTATTATTTTATAAACTAAAGTTTATAAAATAATATTTCTTCATCATTATATTAAAATGATAAAGTATCTTTAATCACTCAAAGAGGATAAAACCATTTAATTTAAATAAGAATTTTCAACGTAAAATTAAACCTCTTAATATCTTAAAACAATTAAAATATTTAATCTAAATAATTATCCACAATTATAATATTTTCAGAACTCATTAAATTATTATAATTGTACTACTTTAAAACAAGCTTATCTAATACTTTGAAATTCGATGGATAAAAACCGGAAAACGCCATCGAGGTACAACGCTTAAGATAAAACTGTTCATGATTTTACAGTTGTCGGTGAAGAACAAATTACGTGATTTACGGAAAAGATAAACTATACGCGTGATTCCAGATGAGGATAGAGACGAGAGAGATGGTGATTGCTGTCGGAAGAGAATCCAAAAACGGATTGCCTTGCCGTCTACTATGTGTGAAAAGAAAAGAAAGAAAAGGGTGAAAAGATAAGAATTAACGGGCTGTTACATTAACGAAAGGTCACTACATTAACTAAGGAATTTCATACTTTTGTAAAGAACTCATTTTGAATTTTTTTGCTCTTTTCTTGTATTTCTTATTTATATTTTGCTATTTTTTTTATATATTTTATGTAATAAACAATATCATTTAATATATCCAGTGTTTTTGTATTTCAACTCTCAATATTTTTTAATTTAAAATTCTATTTTTAATTTTAAACTTTATGTAATGAACAATATCTAGTGTAATGAACAAAAAAAATTCCATTTTTTAATGAATAATGAATAAAAAAATTCCAGTTATCTAATGTAACTTTATGTAATGAATAAAATTTTTATTCATATTTTGCAATTTTTTTATACTTTATGTAATGAATAATGTCATTTAATATATCTAGTGTTTTTGTATTTCAATTCTCAATTTTTTTAATTTGGAATTTCATTTTTTATTTTAAAACAGTTCACATTCGAACATACATGAACCGTTCGAATGTAACATTTTATACGTTCACATGTACCCATTCCAAAATAACATCGTCTGAGTTACATTCGATTGAAACATTATCATAGTTTGAATATATTACCATTTCTCATCCACCTTTAGTGACAGTTTCAAAAACTGAATTTTGGTGACGGTTTTAGGACTGTTACAAATTTAAAACAGTCACAAAAACTCAATTATGTTGTAATGGCTACTAGTCGTCCACTACCATCATCTATGTCAATGTAGGCTTGACAACTGCAATAACAAAAGTATATCCATGAGTTTGAATTAATAAACAACATATTGAATATACAATGTTTGATGTCATGGCGTAAAATATGAATATATCATATATACCGTAGTTGTAAAATGCTCATGTGCTTGCAATGATAACAAATGTTATATTAAGATTAATTTTATATTACATCAAATGTTATATTAATTTTATGTTATTAGATTATTATTATACATGAATAATTAGATTTTAAAATTTAATGTTAAATTAATTAGCAATTTAGTATATAATGTAAAATTATTTTTTATATAATTATATATATATAATTTTTATATATAATATAAAAAATTATAAAATTATATAAAAAAAATATTTTATATAATATAACAAATTAAAGTATATATATGAATCAATCTGATCCGGTTCGATCTAGTGTTAAAAAAAGAAAAATTAAAATCAAACAGATTTTAAAAAAAATAAAATCAATACCAGAATAAACTCATAGGTCCATATTACTGGTTTACTCATTTGTTTTTTTAACTTCTTAAATATTTTTTTAATAGATGTGATGAATAGGATTTGGTGTGATTCCTTAGAATTGGGCCTAAGAATCTGCGTATTGTAGGGACCGGACCTAGGCCGTATTGCAGGGACTGGACCTAGACAATAGAGGTCCGGTCCATCCATATATTTTATTTTTCGTTAATAAATATATGCATACGCATACGCAACAAAAAGTCATCTTTAACTTCGTAACTCATCTTCTTCCTTGTTATCTTCAAACCTCTTCTCTTCTTCTTCCTTCTTCGTCGTCCTTTTGGTTGGTTTGATTGGTGATTGAATGCCCTAACGACTTCAAATTCTCCAGATGAAATAAAAGGTATTACATTTATCCATTTATTCGATCTAATTGATATTGAGGTAACCGTTGATATGGTTTGAAAACCCTAATTCGAAGCAAAGACTGATTCAGGGCGTCTGCGTAGCTATTCTTCTTTTCTATTATGTTACTTTTTTCTCCTGATGGCTGGTGTTTCTTTAATTCCTTAAATTCAGCTCTCTTTATTTTTCGGTTATAATTTTTTTAATTGAAGAATTACTGTGTCCAAACACGAAAATTGTAGGCAAAAATTGGTCGTCTCTATGGTTCCTTACACGAATATGATTATTACGTTCTGTAGAAGTTCGTCCACATGTACAGTTCCAGTGACCCTTCCACCACAAAATTTGAGCTCATTAGTTTTTTCCGTATCTCCATGTAATTGGAGGTCTTTTTTCCAATTTATTGCAAAAAACTTGTAGCATTGTCTCTGTTTCTTACGGGTGTAAATTTTGTATTTTCAGTTATACATCTTGTTGGTTTTGGCCGTTATAGCGCATGGCAAACTTTGACGCAAGAGTTTCGTATTCTTCACTCTCTAATATAGAAAAAGAAAATTCCAGATTCCACTATGAAGATGACTACAGTGATTCTCCATGGTCTGTGCCACAAGCCCCATCAGGCTCAAAATCCTCTAAACAAGAATACTCATACCATTTCCCAATTGAATCCGATGAATTTCTTGATGGAGGATATGATTCAAGTGATGATAATCGAAATTCTATGCCAACTAACTTTCCGCCTGAGGTGAACTTAAAGAATGTGCTCAGTGGCATGTTTGCCATTTTGACTGGCCAGAACAAATCGGTTCCAAGACTCACCTCAAATCAGCAACTTCCCAGTTCGGATGTTTCGTTTCTTGAGTCTGGAAAGAATGGAAATACCTCCCTTCATTCCTCTGTTTACATACCTAGTGCCCCACCACTCCTCGAGCCTAGTGGAGTTAATTATAGCGCGTACAAAGAGGTCTTGGAGGCCGAGCCCCCCGAGTGGTTGCCAGATAGTTCTAGTACAGTTTGTATGCAGTGCACTGCTCCTTTCACGGCACTGACTCGTGGAAGACATCATTGTCGGTTTTGTGGAGGGGTTTTCTGCAGAGCTTGTACTAAGGGGAGGTGCTTGTTACCTGTTAAATTCAGGGAGAGAAATCCGCAGAGGGTCTGTGATACCTGCTATGATAGGCTCGATCCTTTGCAGGGTATTTTTGTGAACTCTATAAGCAATGCTGTGCAAGTAGCAAAGCATGATGTCATCGATTGGACATGCACAAGAGGATGGTTGAATCTTCCTCTTGGTTGGTCCATGGAACATGAGATATACAAAGCCTCCAATACATTGAGAAGCTACTGCCAGGTGCAATTCTGATTTACATCACAGCTTGCTTTATACATGTCAGATTTTGTTTGTCTCTGTAAAACTAAGTTCAGTTTCCTGCTTTGTAATGTTGTATATAGGATTCAACTTGCTAAGCATGAAGTTCATGCTAGCCCATAGATACTGTTATGGAGCTTTATTTGTGTTGAATCTTTACTTCATTCATGTACTTGTCAACTAGCTGCTCATGGTACTGTTAGAAGTTGGACTTTGATTACATTCTAAGTAACCATATCCTTTACAAAGTGATTTTTAACTTCAGATTGTTTTTGGAATGCACAGGTTGCTAGGTTGAATCCTGATAGGTCCATACCCTTAGCAGTTTTGAAAGGAGCAAAAGGCCTGGCAATTTTAACTGTTGCTAAAGCTGGTGTTCTAGTTACTTATAAACTTGGCACAGGTTTGGTCATTTCTCGAAGGTCAGATGGATCATGGTCTGCACCGTCAGCCATATTCTCCATGGGCTTAGGATGGGGTGCTCAGGTAAAGACACCATTGGTTCTTAGTACTTCTATAGTATATTTCCGGCTTTTACTGCTACAATAAAACTTGAAAATTTATCAACTTATATGGATAGTGTAGAATAAAAATATTGGATATGCATGTTTTGGGATGAACTCCTTTTACATAGATGTGAAGTCATATTCTTTGGCATCCATTGTTTTTATAATTGCCACGTGTTCCCAGATTGGGGGTGAGCTCATGGACTTCTTAATAGTGCTTCATGATTTGAAAGCTGTGAAGACCTTTTGTAGTCGGATGCATTTCTCTCTTGGTGCTGGTTGTAGTGCTGCAGCAGGACCTGTTGGGAGAGTGCTTGAAGCAGATCTTCGTGCTGGAGATAGGGGTTCTGGCATGTGCTACACTTACAGTTGTAGCAAAGGTATTGTGTTATCTATTACATTTTCTCTTTAACTTCTTGGTTTTTTTTTTTAATTTTTCATAGTTCTGCATATAAAATGTATAAATAAGTTATCAATTTAATGAAAACGACACGAACCAATTGGTTTATAGGGGATCAGATTTGTATACTTGTATGTCTTCGTATACTGGTATGAGCACCTTATAGATAGCGATAACATGAAAAAAGGGGATAAACAATTGTTTATATCATTGGCTTTGACCTGTGTCTTCCTCAAGTTTCCTCTTCTTAAATAGGTGTTACCTTTTGTATACCATCTTGTGTCCTTGGGCGATGCCTATTTATATCAATATAATCGTTTAAAAAAATAAAAAAGGTATCTTCCTCAAGTCTTGTTCAAACCTGTGAAATCTGCTGAGAATTAACATCCAATTTGTCAAGCCAGGGAATTCACTGCCATCTGCTTCTTGTTTATGGATTTATATTGACCAATCAATCGACTAAGCCTAATTCAGTTGGTTGAGTTTATTTTCATGAATTCTTTTGACTAACACTATAGGAAAAATGTAGCAATAAATGTTTTTTGTTCCATTTTGAACATTTTATAGGAGATTGCCCATACTCATCTACCTGTATTTATGTATACTCCGGTACATACCTTAGGCACCCACTTTTTTCTTTGCTGGAATTTGGTGGTAGGTTGGTGGGAGGCATTCTTCTGTCAGTGTTATATAATGTAACTTGATTTCAAGGCGAGTGAGGAAAGATTAATTTTATGACTCTTTTTAGTATATAGGTTTTGTGTTGGTTGATATATATATTTACTGCTTTCAAGAGTATATGCTCTTTTGGTTGTACAGTACTTGGCATTTTAGGTGCGGTTTGGATAGTGAGATGAGATGAGATGGATTTAGATGAAAGTTGAAAGTTGAATAAAATATTGTTAGAATATTATTTTTCAATGTTATTATTATTTTGGAATTTGAAAAAATTGAATTGTTTATTACATTTTACGTGGAAATTTGGGAAAGATGTAGTGATGAGATGAGATGAAACACTTTCACTATTCAAATGGGGCAGGTTATAACGGAATTGAACATAATTATTTTCAGAAGACATCCTAAAAATGGAGTGAACGGAGACTAGAGAAAAAGGCCAAAGTATCATGTTCCAGAGAGCAGTTATTGATTTGCTGTTAAAATAAGTATTTTGGTTTAAAAATTTAAATCAGTTTGTGGTAGAAACCCGACAAAGGAAAAAAGTGTGTAGTAATCATTTCTGCGGGGTAGTACAGGCATCTCAAGGATGTTTGTGTATTCCATTCTAATGTGGTTTTTGCATATTTTATGGAGCCTGAAAATGAAGGAGCACAGCTGATATCTTATAATTTTTTTTATAAACTATGACAGGCGCATTTGTGGGAGTGTCCTTGGAAGGGAATATTGTTGCAACAAGGATGGACACCAACTTGCGCTTCTATGGCGATCCTTATCTCAGCACATCTGATATTCTACTTGGAACGGTGGACAGACCAAAGGCTGCTGAGCCCTTGTATGCCTCCCTTGAAGACCTCTTTTCCTGTGTACGGTGAAGGTTCCAATTAATTTTCTTTGCAATATGGTGTCTTTCTGGTGCACGGGAAGAATCTTTGTAACCACTGGCAACCTTCACTTTTCAGACACATGGTCAGATTCTGTTGCGTATTCCTCATCTTAAATCTGTTACTGTAAATAAGTCATTATTTCATGTACTCTGTATAAAGGTATTTACTTATCTCGTGCGTGCATCTGTAATTGCCAAACCAATCAGTTTATTATGACGTGATACACTTAGTAAAACCATTTGTTTACCTGTATAAATGCAATAAAATGATATAATTTCTCTCTCTCTCTCTCTCTCTCTGTGATTCGACTATGCTTACCAAATGGCTTCCTGTCTTGCGTTGTGGAGCAGAATCATTCTGAAGTCGCATTGTAGGCGAGCATGATATGGTTAACAATCTGAGTTGCTTTGGCATATTTGGCATATTTTAGGGTTACTTGGTTTTGTTATTGATGATGTGCCATGGTGGAGCAAGAGCATCATGTGCCGCTAAATTTGATAAGGAATGTCTTGGAGTATGTCTTGGAATGGGCTGAGTACCACACCTGATTAGCAGCATCAGGTAATGGGCTGGTCTGGACTCTCAGGATATTTCAGGGGTTCAAAAGGGAAGTTATTAACCTCCTTGTATGAAGAGGAACCCTGGCCTAGGTATTTGCAAGGAAACTTAGCCTTCTTGTATCCTCGCCCCACCGCACACCTAACCACCCTCCCCCATTCGGCCCCGCCTAGACAAAGAGAGGGGCCCCGCCCATTAGTTTCTGCCTACATGTTAAATACATGAGGGGACAGGGCTGTCTAAGATAAATCCCATCCAACTCTATATATATATATATATATATAATAAATTTGTGATGAAAGAAACGACGTCGTTTCATTTCAAAACATAATCCAAACTATAAAAGGAAAATTTCCTGTGTCACCTCTCATTCCCTCTTCCAAGCCACCATCCCTTTTCTCCCCTTCCCTCCATGCCTTCTTTTCCCTTGTTATCTTCTTCCAGTGGCCACCATCCTCTCTTCTATCTCCTTTCTCTTCTTCTCCTCCTCTAAGTGGGCAAAGGACTTATCTTCATTGTCGTGGGTCATGGCTGGCGTTAGAACTCTATGGGTTGAGAGTTCTAACTTCTGTGGCTAGCAACTGCAATTGTGGGTGTCTGGGTGATGCTGTGACGGATTTGCGAGTTTAATAACCCATGACCACGACTATGGGCCATATAGATCTGCCCATAGATCTCTAAATATTTGTGCACAGTATGACCCATGACTATGACCATAGCCTATGGGTCTGTGCATTTATTTTGTATTATTTAAGGTTGGTTTGTTTGTTTGTTTTTATTGGATTTGTTAGATTTTTATCCATAGGTTTCTTCATTTGTAAGATCTGTAATACTTTCTACAATTTTTTTGAAATTTTTTGTAAGATTTGTATTCAAACCGTCTCCCACCCCTATGTGGGCGAGACAGGTACCGGCCCCCCCTTCCCCCGCACGGTGGTCAAAAGGGTATAGGTAGCACCCCTGACCTGTAGTCCGACATTTTCTGGACTACATTTTCCCTTGTCACCAAGGATGTGGATGAGAAAAACATGGTTGAGTTTGCTTTGTTCATCCTGTCCAAAACTCTTAATACACTTTGCAGTTGTTGTTTGTCCGTCTCTAATTTCATCTACAAATTTATTAGCAAATTTTATAGCTCTACTAACAGGTGTAATTGTTTCTCAGTAAATATTGAATCAAAGAAACCTGATTTATTTTAGGTTGAAATAATTTAATCTTAGATGCAAAAACCAAAGTTTTTCAATCAATTGTTGTCAAAATGACCGTAATTTACAGTAACAGAACTGTAATCAGTACACATGTAAAGGATGTTCCATTCCAGTTAGAGTTTGGACCATTTCGAGATGTTTCGAACTGCTTCGGCCAGAATTTAGAGTGTTCGGCCAAAATTACCATGGTGGCAATTTTGTAGTTCTTAGGTAAAAAATTGGACAGTTTAGTAATTTTGACACTACCCCTTCTCGAGAACCCCTGTTCGTTTCTTTTCCCCCTTCCTTTTCCTTCAATCTTTATTTAAATCCTAAAATCTGCAAGTATTGGCAACTTCTAGTCACACAAAACCTAGCAAGAAGCCCTCCTTTGCAGCTCACCAGCCACAGCACAAGATAAGCCACTTCTTTCTCTTCATATATCGAATTGGTTTGACAAGTAGTCTCTCTTTCACAGAACAAACTTGCTTGACATGAAGTAGTTGCACTTGAGTTAAACTTCATGTTAGAAATGTGTAAACATCATGCGAACACCATTAAAACTGGATAGTTAAGCAACATAAAATTTGATGCAACGTATGTTGAGTAGTCGGATTTTTTTTTAATCTTTTTTTTTTTTTTTGCCCATACAAATGTTCTGATGTTCAGATATACCATATCATACTCATCATTTCTAAACTTGTATGAATTATTCATTTTTAGTTTATTTGATGATTTTTATTTTTTTAAGTTCATGGAAGATGATTTATTGTTATTGTATACTTACATATTATATATACATACACTAGTAGGAGGGAACCTGCCCAATTCTCCCTACCCAGTACTTCAAATTTGAAGAGAGATTTTGAAAATACCTCATAAGGTAATTGCTATCCACCACGATACCAATATTGAATCTGTAGAGGGAGAGTTTGGAGAAGTGCACTGATAGTGCAAATTGGTTGGATCACTTGGGAGCACAGATCCCGAGCATGTGATTCCACATATGATCAAATAGGTCGAAACACATGGGAGTTCTAGAGCATGTAAACGGTAACACAAACTGCTTAGATCACGTGGAAGTTCATGACCCAAACATGTAATCGGCTCACATAGGGGTGAGCAAAAATTTTGGTGACTTTGACTCCGACCAACACCCGCTTCGATTCCGATTAGAATAGAGTTGAAAAATTCAGAGTTTGGAGTCGGAGTTCAGAGTTGAACAAGGTGACTACCGACTCTGACTCCAGTAGATATACTTAATATATTTAATATTACAACATAAATACTTGAGGCTTGATTAGCCTAATGGTTGTTGTGGTTTTTATTAATCTCCATTACGGAGTTCAAGCCTCTAGTGCCCCACAACCACGTGAATAATTTTATTTAGGCTTTTTAACTAAAACAGCGATGTATATACGAGAATGAAATCAATTGAATAAGGTTTTTTCTTCACTTTCTCCCCCATGCCAATCCCCCTTCAAACTTATTTCTCCCCCCAAACCCCAGTCCCCTTCAGCCTTTTTCACTTGTTTTCACTTTTCGGTGAGAATATTTGAGAGAAGCACGATGAGTGTTGTCCGACAAAGATGGTGGCTGAACAAAGATAGATCGGATTTGTTGGTTGAGGTGAGATGGGTTTTGTTATGCTGAGAAAACGGAGGAGATAAATCAGATCTAAGTAAGAAATTTCTTAATCTTTGTTTGAATGTTATTGGATATTGTTTGGATGTTGTTTGGATGCTAGGAAAGTGGGAAGAAAATTGATAAAAACCCTAACTTCGAGTTAGGCTCCAACTTCCTACTTCGGAGCTCCGATCGAAGTCAGAATCCACTCCTAATTGGATTTGGAGTCAAAGCTCAACATGGCCTATGACCCTGCTCAAAGTTAGCTATTTCGACTCTATTGGAGTCAAAGCCCACCCCTAGGCTCTTGTGGGAGCTCGACTTCCGTACATGTGATCTGACCTTAGATCAAATTGTCGGATCATTTGGAAGCATGAATCCTAAGCATATGATCCCACCCCAATCAAATAGGATGGATCACGTGGGGGCTTGGTTACCGAGCATGTGATCCAACCATTAATGAAATTGATCAGATGGTGCAGACTCAGCTCCCAAGCATGTGATCGAATCTAGTGGGAGCTAAGCTCCCCAATTCGTAAAGTGTACCTGATCTCTGTATGTATCCAACCCCTGATCAAAGTGGTTGGATCAACTTGATTGGATCACGTGGGAGCTTGGCTCCCAAGCACAAGATCTAACCTTCGATGAAATAGATCGGATCACAGGGGAGATTGGCTACCTAGCACATATTTGCCCCCAATTAAGTTGCTTAGATCACATGGAAGCTCCTTCCCTACTGGGTGACCAACGAGATCTCGAACCCTAACTGAGCAACAAAGCTCGCCCCCTTGGAGAGTAACAATGCTTGCACTTTAATGAGCGAAAGTGTTCACACCTATAAGCAAAGTGCTTTTCACAAAGGGAAAGCAATAACAACAAGCACTTTGCTTGGATGTGAGCTAAAGTCCTCGCATCCAAGACGGCAAGTGACAGCATTAAAAGGAATGCTCGTACCCAGAGGCAAGTAAAAACTACTTGCAACTTGAAAAGCAAGCAAAACTATCCGACCCCATGCTAGCAAAAGTGCTCGAACCTACCATGGAGAGTAATAGTAGCTTGCACACCAAGGTGAGAAACCACATCTTGCACTCGAGTCGAGTAAAGAGTGTCCCACCGAAGCGAGCAACAACATCTTGCACTCAGACAAAAGGGTGTCCTAACGAGGCAAGCAACAAGACTCATCTCGAATGGCGAACAAAAGATCTTGCCTCGAGAAGCACTCCTCCCATGGGCAAGCATGGTGATGTTTGCAAAAGCGTTCATCTCGAGCCGTGCAAAAGTCAAAAGTACCCACTACCCAAAATGAGCAACAACATCTCATACCCATTAGGCGAGCACTTTGCTCACATTACATGCCCGGGTATTGTGCCCAATCTCGTTTAGATTACATGGGAGCTCCCAAGCATGTAAAGCATACTATATTGCCAACAATATCTGATCAAGCAATGTTTTAAATTCATTCCAGTGACCATTCTTGTTTAAGTATTGGAATGGAATATTTCGGTACTAATACATTCTGATGTACCGTTTCAAGATTAACTATATATATATATTTCTTTTGTTAATTATCAGTTTATATATATATATATATGGAAGAGTTGAAGATTTCTAAAATGAATATATGTTGAAAACATTAAAAAAAAAAGTAGAGATATTGGTGTCACAAGATTATTAAAAAGATTACAAAATTGAATTGGTATACAAAAAACACAAAAGAGTCAAAAATTAATAAAATTAATTAAAAAAAATGAATGGACTTATTTAAGAAAGAATTTAAATTATGTAAACACCTTTTAGATTTTAGAATTAAATAAATGCCATCAAGATTTAAAATTTATAAAAATGCCATCCAAACTCAAATAAATTACAAAACTACCATTAAATCAATTCAGAATGAAATATAGCTTAGAATTGGGCAGACCAGACTAGAATTTGGAACGAAACAGAATAAGGATATATAGTGTACCAGGTACTACACAAGAATAAAAAATTTTGATCGTTCCCACTAGAAATCTCCATCTAAGAACCATCAAGCTGATGACATACATACCCACAAAAAATCTCCATTTAAAAACCAACAAGTTGATTAGCAGAAAACCCACTAGAAATTTCCATCTCAAACCCATGACAACGACAACACCATGGATATCTAATGTGAAAGTGAAGATATTTCAAATTCCCCTGTAAAATATGGTGTTTGACCTGAGTAAAAGTGCTCGCACCTAATAGAGCAAAAGTTATCGTACCCTTAGGCGAGCAACAAGTTGCAAGCAAAGAACTCTTCACAAAGGGTGAGCAACAACATCTCGCACTCGGAGGCAAGCACTTTGCTCGGATGTGAGCAAAAGTCCACACATCCAGGAAGGCGAGTGAAGCACTTGAACTTCAGGCGAGTGATAATACTGAAGAAGTGCTCATCCCAGAGCACACAAAAGCCAAAAGTGCTCGCCTTAGTGCTCCTCTCGAATGGAAGCCAAAAGAGCTCACCCCTAGAAGTGTTCCTCCAAGAGGCAAGCATTGAAAAACAAGTGATGTTCACAAAAGTACTCTTCTCGAAGCACACAAAAGTAAAAAATGCTCACCAAGGCAAGCAACAAGTGATCTCGAATGGCGGCCAAAAGAGTTCACCGTGGGAAGTGTTCCTCCCAAGGGCGACCATGCAAAGAAATAAATAAGGTGTTGTTTGCAAAATCACTCATCCCTAGGTGTGCAAAATTCAAAAGTGCTCGCCGCCAGGGGTTAGCAACAACATCAAGCACCCGTTGGGTGAGCCCTTTACTCACATTATGTGCTTGGAAATCATGCATGATCTCCATAAGTATCTGACCTCAATCAAACTGGTTGGATTACATGGGAGCTTGGCTCTCAAGTATGTAAAGCATACCAAATCGCCAATAGCATCTGATCAAGTCCATTGCAGAAATTCCCACTAGAAATCTCTATCTCATAACCATCAAGTTGACAACACAAATACCTACCAGAAATCTCCATCTTAGACCCATAACAACACCAACGACGTGAGTCTTTGGTGTGAAAGTTAATACATTTCTGGTTATTTTCAACACGAGCTGCATTGTGGGTCTCTAGTGCAAAAGTGAAGATATTTATGGTTATTTTTACTACAAGTTACACCATGGTTGGATCCAATCACTTCTACGCAATCATCCATCTCTCTCATGTGTCTCGCAATCATGTCGGTGAATAAACATGGCTCTACAATTTTTCTAAAGAAAAAGAAGTATAAAGCAGAAGGAGAAGAGAAATGGCAGAAGATTGAAGAACAAGAAGAGGGTAGATGGAGAGTGGGGAGTGCAAGAGAAGATGAAGATAAAATTGGTTCTAGATATTTCTGGTTGTCGGCTCGTTTGATTTAGATTAGGGTTGTTTCTTTCTAATTTGATTTTTTGTAGGGGTATTTTAGTTAGTTTGGATCTGTGGCAGGGCCATTTTAGCCTCACCCGGGTCTCTTGTAGGGGCACTTTGGTTAGATCATCATAAGTAGCAAAGGTATTTTAGTCCAACATGAGATTTGTAGATAGACATTTTGGTCCAAGTCATCACATGAATTTCTATATCATAGATTCTAAACTCGCTCTTTTATTATATATATATATATATATATATATATATACACACACGATTATCTCGAAGTGGTAAACTAGTATGTACTAGTATCAAACTATTCCGTTTCAGTGCTTATATTGGAGAAATCACAAGAACAGAATTAATTGAAATTAACAAGTAATCCGTTTTGCTTAATTACTTGAACGGAGTTATTTAAATATTCTAATTTTTTTCTATAGATAAAAAGAAAATTAATACACCACCTATATAAATGATTTAAAAATGGGTAAAGCGGGTGAATATCTCATTTAGGGCTCTTCCTCGTAACAACGATGTGTGAGATAATATTCTAAAAATTCACTATGAATATTTTCTTAGTTCGAAGGGCATCACATTTCATTCATAATAGTCAAATGGGACTGTAAAAGCAATTTTATAATGAACTTTCTTTATTGATTTATATTTTCCAAAACCCACTTCTGGTATCAAATTTTAAAATATATAGTGGTATTATATAATAGTGATAATAAATCATTTTAATTAGGAATTGGATTATAAGTCATTTATTTCTTTTTTACAATACTCAATAAATCAATATAGAAGACAATAAAACTCCATAGTGAGTTACTTTTCTAATCAATCATTTTTCTAACAAGTCATCAATATGCTATTCTATAATATTCTAACTCATTATTCATTTGAATAGGTTTGGCTTTAATAAGAATGTTCTCTTCTAAAAACTCTTTCTCATTAGATGATTCAACTACATGATCTTTCTATTTCAAAAAGCATTTGATAAACTAGAATATATATATATATATTATTATCTTAAAATTAGTAATTTTTGTACTAATAATGGATCTAGTAACTACTCATCAAATTTTTGTATTTTTTTTAAGAAGAGGACGGTACCTCAATTTTATTGATAACCCTCACTTTTGGTAGAGGAAAACTGTCTTTACAAACTGGATACCAGGGGTTTACAGATAAACAATATGACCCAAACCCAGACATCAAAATATTAAAATCAGCTACAATACAAAATAATCCAAAATAAACCAAAGAAACACTACAATGAAAGCCAAAGAAAACACAAACAACCTGCAAAAACAAGATTAGCCCACGTAAGAAAAAAACAAAACAAAACAAAAACCATAAGCAACAAAAGTAGTATAATAGCATCAAAAAGCAAATTAAATTAGTAGCAACGTAAAGAATGAAGACCCAGCTTATCTAAGTGGATTAAACCTCTCAGCAGGCTCGGCACTTCCCCAATCACTTGCTGCTCCATGTAATGACCAGGCGCTCCATACCTTGCAAGCCAATCGGCAGCTTTATTACCCTCTCTGAAGACATGACACATAGAACAGGTCAGAGAATCCATGAGTTCAAGAATCTCCTCCCAAAAGTCCTCAAGATACAAAACCCCACATCTCCGATGCTTCCCCTAGGAACCCACCACTTGCGAGTCAAGTTCAATTTCCAAATAACCAATCCTCAGTGCTTTGCAAGCTTTAAGGCCATACGGCAAAGCTAATAACTCAGCTCTATTATTCGAACTAACGCCTAGAGGAGAGGCAAAAGCATGAATTAAATTGCCGTGAGTATCTCTAATAATGCCACCCACCCCAACGGCACAAGATTCCCAAAGCTACTACTATTTGTATTTAACTTAAACCATCACTGAGAAGGTTTATGTTTTGTGTTTTAATTCTTGTTTGAGAAAGCTTAATTTTCTAGGTTAATTTTATGTTTTGCTAAATAATTCAATTGTTTACTTAATGAAATATCTCTTTAATGATTTATTTCGTTTGAAAAGGGTGGAAATAAAAACTTGAATTGAATGTTTTGTCCTAATATGTCAGTAGTCATCCTTTTATCTGTTACTGAAAAGTGATATAATAAAGCAAGAAAAGAATTTCATAGAATAACTTTTGTTTTAATATTTTTAATTTAATATTTATAACCAAAATAAATGTAATTTTAAAGCAAATCTCATTATTACAAATATTTGCATTTAATAATTTATAATTTATGTTTAATTTTTTGCCACTACGATGTGATAATATCTCTCTCTCTTTTTTTTAAAAAAAAATACTTATAGGCTAGATATTAATATTTCTTTACTATAATTTAAGTCTGCTATGGTATCTAATAATTCAATTGTTATAAATGAATATTCTTGATTAACCAAGATTGTTATTTCGGTGTACCATTCTTTAAAATCTATTTTATTTATAATATTTGCGAAACTTAAGAGACTCCTCGTTTAGAATTACAAGTCATGAGAAGTCAGTTTTTTTCTTAATCAGGTATTATAATATGTTAATCCATTTTTAGTAATACGATTATTGTAATATTTGTTTATTTAATACTTCTAATTTAAGATTAGACATTTTAAAGTGTTAATTTCTTGTTTATTTGATTAATTTCCTGTTACAAATCATGTTAAGTAATTTTTGGTTTTTCTGTCTTGAATCGATTGATAATGTCTGAGAAATTATAAAGTTTTTTTTTTTAATGGAAAAGAAATTATAAAGTTGAGCATAGAGTAGTCTCAATTCTTTTTACACTACAACGTAAAGCATTTTTCCCGGCGATTATAATTTGCCGGCTAAAGTAAAATAGGCACTGCCAATTAATCGCTGGCAATTAATTTGGCAGCGATTTTCTAATGGCTGCTTAATTGCCAGCAATTTTCTAATAGCTGCCAAATGATTTCATGGCAGTCAAATTGAGTGCTGGCAATTAGAAAATCGCTAGCAATTAATTTGGCAGCGATTTTCTAATGGCTGCTTAATTGCCAGCGATTTTTTAATAGCTGCCAAATGATTTCATGGCAGTCAAATTGAGTGCTGGCAATTAGAAAATCGCTAGCAATTAATTTGGCAGCGATTTCCTAATCGCCGGCACCCAATATCACTACCATAAAATCATTTGCCAGCAATTACAAAATCCTAGCTATTAGCATAAATCTTTAAATTTATTGTAAATTTTGCATTCTTCCAAAATTAGCAGCAATATTGTACATATGTATTAGTTACCTAATATAGGTTCTCTTTATTGAATATGTCTTATTCAATAGATTAGAAAAGCAATAACAGTTTTGAGCCTATGATAAAGAGAGGGAAAAAGTTTAAAATCCTTTCCCCTCTCATTGGGTTTGATGACAGGAGAGGGAAAAATATACAAATTCAACCAACATCACAATAAAACAAATTTCAAACATACTTACCTAGCTTTACCCGAATGAATCACGGGAGGATGTGCTCACAGATGCAAAGGGCCCCGAATACTGACATTCAACTGCTGCGATGAAAATCAAATGTAAAGTAAAATGATAAGATTTTATTTCTTAGTTCAGACAGATAATAATTTATTAATTATATATATTCCAGATGAAAAATGAATTTCCTGATCCATACAATCAATCTGATGATCAATCAAAATTAATCATAAACCAATTACATAACCACCAAATCAAGATGAAGCAAAATAAAATTAAAAACCCACAAAGGGGGTCACGAAAAATGAATGAAAAATACATGGAGTGTAACTTATAATGAGTTTTCACATTTAGACATGTTTGGCATTTCATGTTCACGAGGATGTTGCTTAAAATTAATTCCTCCACTTCTTGTAAGTCATCTTTAGCGTGCAATTAGCAAAAGAACATGCTGCACTGGTTTATAAACTTTGTTAATTTGCATCGTCCTGGATTTAATTAAAAAAATATTTAAATTAATCATAGATAGGAAGCAAATACATCAAAGATTTGGAATCAGATTAAATCATATGGATGAAGCTCACTGCAAGAAATAGTTTCTGATGCTCCCACAATATGAATTATTTTTTGTGGAAAAAAGAATCATAATTGTGGAAAAAATTCTATACCCACCAATGTTTTATTCCTTTGTAATCACTTGTAAGATATAAGTTCATAACTAAGAAATATATTTATCCCACAAAAGGCCAAAGTCATGGGAAAATGGAAAACACCAAAAATAATAATAAAAAATTGTCTAATATAAGACCAAAAATATATATACAATTTCACAAAAAAATAATCAGGTTGTTCTAACAGTTTACATTTCAAAACTCCTAATGAGAACCAATGAGCAAGAAAGAGTTTAGTTACACAAGCAGTTGGCACTAAGAGAGCAATATTCAAGTGGAAATGAAATATGTTGTAACTTACCTGAATTAGAATAGTAGACAAGTCATGTAGTGCCAGATTTAGAGAAAAAGAATTGATATTCATCACTTAAGTTGAGAATAGCTAAAAGTAAATGAGCAATTTCCTTGTCTATTACTAAGCAATAACTGTCATGATCCTACTACTGGTAATAAGCAATTCTAAGCTAATAAGAATGTTGGGAGAATATTGGAATTTTCAATAACCAATCCATGCATCCAACAAGTTGCACTTCAGTGCATGTGAACGTGACTCAAGTTTCATACCAGAGTCACTAACTGAGTTAGACTAGCTCCAGGACTCATCCAAATCTATGGAAGAGAAAAACATAGTAGGTATAGTTATAAGCAAACCTCATTGTCCAGAAAAGTTCACGAGCCTTTGACACTTGGGGTACTGTCCAGAGTTTTCAGATTGGGATGGCTACCAACCTGAAAACAAAAGCAACAAAAAAAAGGAAAGAAAGGATTAGAGAAAACCAAATTGCATCATCTTGGATTTTAACATCACTAATATATATTTACAATCATAGATAGGAAGCAAATATATCCAAAGATACTCCCATGAAATAAAATATATGATTTAACGTTCAATGAAGATGGAAATCGTTGGACTAATTTAACATGCTTGCAGCATGTGTTGCCTATCCCTTGATCAAATATTGTTCAACGCGTGCTCATACAAATTGTAAATTTGTAAGTTAGAATGTAATCCATCTATGAAGAGTACTAATGAAGATGGATAGTTTATACTAAACTCACTTTAAAACATAAATCTATAATATATAAATGTGTATATATATATATATTGTTTCAAAGCTCGAAACAGAGAAAAATGTAATATATATGTATATAGTTGCTAGAAAATATTTTTCTTGCAGAGAGATGGGAAATTTTTTATATTTCTCTCTTTTTCTTTCATGCTTATAAGAAAAGTATAAGGATAAAAGTATCGAACAGGTACAGTGCAGTAAATGATAAACAAGAAATTCTTATTGTATTGATTCTCTTGTCATCCTCTATACATCCAAAGAAAGTAACGTATATATTTCTTAAAACCAGTAGGTGACAAAATTAACCTCCTATAGCTGTCATCAAAGAATAAAACAAAAGACATAAAGCCAAAAGTTTAGCATTATGTACATTCAGCACAAACACAACAGAATAGCCTCATCCCTTAGCATAGGCTAAGGGATGAGCCCCTCTCTCCATCTTAGATTTTCAGTTTCCATTTAAGCTTTTCATCAAAACCTTCAAACTTGTGCTCCTTTGAGGATTGTATTTATGTGATTTTCTCACTTTGTTTTATTAATTTCCTACTCTCAGTTTGGTCTAACAGCAATTTGTTCTAATGCACGAGGTTCTCATTGACAGCAATTCTATGTTCATAATTTGGGATTGTGTGATATCAATTTTTTGCTTTCCAACCTTGTCAACAAAATAGATGGCTTCTAGCCTTCTGGAGATTATTGGACCTAATTGTTAATGCCAGTTAGCATTGCTGGACTGTTCTTTATGTAACAATTAATTAAATTTGTGGTTAGATGGTTTTTTGTGCACATGCTTGATTTATTGTACATCTCTATGTCTGATCTGACTTCATTTAGTGTTCAGCTAGAGGAATTATTTTTAAAGGAAAACATACAATCATGTAAACTCAATTACATGGTGTCCCAGTTGGGAATTCTTTAATGCCAAGTTTAGAATCCTAGCTGTTACAATAAATTTTTCCAAACAATTGTAAATTGTATTATTGGCAAATTTTACAGCAAACTGTACATATGTATTAGTTACCTAAAATAGGTTCTGTGATTATATATGTTCTATTCAATAGTCAATGAAAAGACTTTACAGTTATGAGCCTATGATTTGAGAGGGGAAAAGTTTAAAATCTTTTTCCCTCTCACTGTGTTTGATGACAGAATTTCAAAAAATATACAAATTCTACCAAAATCATAATCCATCAAATTTGAAACATACTTACCAATCTCGGTTCCAGAATTACTAATAGGATGTGCGTGCTGATGCAAATGGCTACGAATCCTCAATTTTATCACTGCTGCGATGAAAACCAAATGCAAAGTGAAATGGGGCAATTTTATTAATAAGAAAGAAACAAAGAATAATTTATGAATTCCTAATAAACCAGATAAAATATGTGTTTTCTGATCCATACAATCAATCTGCCAAGCTTGAAAAATTAATCGCAAACCAATTACATAACCACCATTCAAGACCAGCAAAATAAAACTAAAAACCCACAAAGGGGTAGACGAAAAATTCGATAGAGATGGGTAAGTGAAAAATCACTTCCCCGGCAAATGATTTGAGGAAGAAAGGTGGGAACTTTGGGGTTGGGAGGTCAGCAGGAGAGGACTGTAAATGTTAATTTTTGGGGTCTTAACAGTAAGTGAGGAGGAGGGACTTACGACTTTGGCCTCGGCTGCACTAAGGCGCCTCCATCTCTGAGCAGCTTCAATGGCTTCTCTTTGCCTTGAGTGGTGCTGCGTCAATGAGAAACAACTGGACTTCTCCTTGTGCAAAGGTCGTGTGCAAACGAGGGTCTTCTGATCTTGTGGAATTTTTGAGACTGTTAAATAGGGAAAGCTTTAGAACAGAAAGGAGAAGGCCGGTGTGGGGAAATGAGGAGTGGAAAATGGTCACCAATGAGGCAGGGTTTCAGTCACTGGAGCTTTCCGGCGACAAGTTTGGTCACTGTTGGTGCTCTGGTTCAAAGTGCCAAAGGTGGTTGTGCATAGATGAGGGCGGGTGAAATAAGTTGGGGGGAAACTTAGAAGTGATTTTGGTGCCCCTTCGGTCCTATCCCGAAACTAAATCAAAGGGATGTTGAAAATAATCAAAGTTGCAGCGCGGATTGTTGTTGTAAAAGTCTTTTATAATCGCCGCTAAAAAGCTTTTAATTACATGGCGCCGGCTTATTTTTAGAACACATCGGTGAGTTTGTAATCGCAGCCAAATGTATATATATTGCAGCGTTTTATTTTGAAGCGATTATAAAATCGCCGGTAAAAGTACAATTTCTTGTAGTGTTAATTATTTACCCATAATTTGTAAATTTAAATTAGTATACTTATTTTGTTGAATAATATTATCTATATTTTTTTGTAGTTGTAATTAAATTGTGTCTTTTAATTATGCTAAATTTAAATTAGTATACTTGAGTACCCCTTTAACTGTATTTAAATTTAATTAGGGCTGAGCACCGACTTGTCGGAGTCGGTATTTTCGTCCTCCGACTCCGACTCCGACTCCGACATCTATAGACTCCGCTCCGAATTGTCAGAGCGGAGTCGGATCGGAGTCGGAGTTAGGCTTTTTTATTTGACTTTTTTCCTTAATCCATTTGATATTTTAATTTTACAATTTTGAACTCTAATCGGATTTGGACTTCCATATCAATTTTTTTTTTAAAATATAATTTCTAATTTCTAATTTATTTAACCAAATTTGTAAAAAGAAATCATTCACACAAGGATCCTTCATCTTTAGATTTTTAGACCTTGATACACATATTAAAATCTTGAACACTATAAAATAAAACAAAATTCAAATTTGCAAGAAGAAATTTTCCAACTATGATACATATTAAAAATACATAACCAAAATTACAAATTAAAATCATTTATACAAAATTACAAATTAAAAATACATAACCAAAATTACAAACTAATTATCCATCATCATCTATCCTCCCAAATTATCCAACTAACTCATGGCTCATCATCTATCAAGTTCTAATTCCATCAACAAGTTACAACTTACAAAAAAAGAACCAATACAAATTGCACCGAACTTCATTCCAACTTGTGCCTGAATAAAAAAGAACAAAATTAGTATTACATGTTATAAGTTATTATAGAATCATAGATTGATTACTATAGTCTATACATTACTACTATATGGTATATTAGGTACATTAGTGTTACATATTATTATAGTAAAAGTGTATTATTTTATGTACATTTGTTCATACTAGTATTTAACTCACTATATAAATTATAGTTATATAAAATATATATGATTAATGTATAAAGAATATAGATATTTTTATAATAATAATTAACTCATGCTAATATATATATTATTGAGTTTAACTAACTATATAAGATATAGTTATATAAAATCTACATAATCAATATTTTAGTTATTATAAATTAGTATTACATGTTATTATAAATTTATTATTTATATATTAGTGTTTATCCATTGGTTGTTACATGTTATTATGTATTTTAGTATTTATACATTATTATTACATGTTATTATATTTATATGATTAATATATAGAAAAATATATATATTTTTATTAAATATGTACAATATCGGAGTGAAGTCGGAGCGGAGTCGGAGTCGGAGTCGGAGTCGGATCCTGGCATCAGAGTCGGAGTCAGAGCGGATCGGAGTCGGTTCACCTCCACCTCCAACTCCGACTCTGACTCCGACTCCAACTTGACGGAGTCGAAGCAGAGCCAGAACGGAGTCGGGGTCGGAGTCGGATTTTCGGATTTCTGCTCAGCCCTATATTTAATAGTCTCAAAGGGTTGGAAAGATCTTCAAAGACAAGTTGATCATTGCCTCGTTTAATCCTTTGCTTGTTCATTCTTTTAATGGTAGATAATTGATTCAATTTGTAAATATCAAGCCATGTAAACAAGACTCAAAAGAGTATATTTTCTTGTATTTCATTTAAAACTCATACTATTTTTTCGAACAAAATTTCTTTCAATTTTAGAAATAGTAGCTAGAAATGATAATCTTCTGAGCTGTTTTGTCTTCTAACATAAAATCTTGTCTAGGGTAATTTATATCTATTTTACAATTGTCTTTTAAAATAATATAAATTTGAGAATCGTCTCTAACTATCTATGTATAAGTTGGAGATGATGGTTACCTTTGTGGAATAGAAGTGTTAGAAGTTGAAAGTATAATATTTGTATTGACAGAATAAAATGGTGTGTCAATAACATTTCTTGGAATAACTCTTTGAACTTGAGTATCCAAATTTTGGGATTAATTTTGAGAAATTGAAGTAAATATAGGTCTAGGGAATTGATAATTTGAAGATGAAGGCATTGTAATATGAGAAAAAGATCTTCTAAAACGTTGAAAATATATCTGAACTAATCTACCTTACTTTTGATCCATATAATCAAGATTAGATATAACATTATTTTCAACTTTAGATGATAGAGTTATATTTTCTACTTTCCATAATTAGAAAGAGTAGTTTGATCAGTTAATTTGTCTACGACCTTGTACATTATAATTTGGCATACTTGATTATAATAATAATAATAATAATAATGGCAGTGCTAATATGCCACCCACCTTTGATCGCTGGGTGTGCCCACTAGTATAAATTTCCTTGTTCATTTTTTTCTTCTTTTCTATTTTACATTTTTTAATATATTTAAATATTTAAAAAAAATACACCAATACATTAAAATTCATTACCTTAATCATTAAGTAAAAAAGAAAATTTTAAAAAAATTAAATACGTGAACGGTGAAAATGAGGAGACAAACCCATAGGGCATACTAGTATTTTCTTAATAATAATAATGTATAACACTTAGGGTTAGTAATCTAACGTTGTTTTCATTAATTTATAATAAATGCGATAAACAACACTTAAAAGGGTGTGATCTTTTCATCATATGATAACTACTAGTTCTAATATTTAATAATAAATCATGTCAAGTATTGACATCAAATAATGATAATGAATAATTAGGATGTCAATTAAAAAAAATAAGATCTTGATATAGGATAAATTTTATCATATCAAGTAATGAATCATAAAATTTATAATGGTGTCTGTCACATACACATAGTAATACAGAAGTATTTAATCCACTTATTGTCAATGGCTTAATAGCCTGAATTAATTCAATAAGAATAAAATAATATTTTTGTTCAACTGTTGCTTAATAGCCTTCTTAGTTAATAATTGCATTAATGATTTAGAATCCCTATTTAAACTAACCATTTTTTTTAATAGTTTCAATTGAATAATTCATGAGAAAAGATAATTTAAAAGTGATACTAGATTGCTTATAAATTTGATTTTTTGGAACGTGAGGAATAATCCATAACCTTAAAATTTTTAAGGCTAATGTCTCTAATCTACGGAGGAATTATTGAGCAGAAATTATCTTCTTCTTTTCCTAACCAAATCTTCCAATTTGATTCAGAATGTTGGAATTTTGTATAAAATAATTACATTACTATTAAAAAGAAAATTTTAACTATCATATTATGTATTTTTAGGTCTCAAGATGATTTATTAAATTAAGTTTTTTTAACTATGCATTGATTGCAAATTTGTTAAAGAAATTTTAATTAAAGACAGATAAAATCTAACTTCTAAATAAATATTTACTAAATGACTAGCTATATAAACTATTTTTTATTTTTATATTGAACATATTAAAAGAGAATCTAATTATTTTTCTGATTTTCTCCCTAAAAAATTTTTACGAAAAAAACCATGTCATCTTTCAAATCTTGAATATATTCCAAATCTTTATATGCTCCACCATCGATCTCCACGCTTTCCTTCTCATCCTACTATTCCAAGAGTATACACAATTTTAGCATCGTTGCCGCCATGCCCATTGTAACGTTCTTATAATTACTATTCATCATTATCTTCTCCAATTTCTTATTCTAAATTATCCACTTATTCAAAAGTGGTCTCTCATTCTAATCTTTAAATTATATTTCACTCATTACAACAGATACCTAGTCCTCTCAAGCGCGGATGTCAAACTGAAGCCTAGAAACCTTAGAGAGAGAGTCTAACTTCTCTCTAGAAACCTTCACAAAAAATCGACCCAGGGGAGAAGCCTGCCTCCCTCCCTCCCTTCTCCCACTTGCATAGGTTTATTTTTCTGTCTATGTGTTTTAGGTGTTTTCCGTTCAAAGCATGGAAGAAGCCGATCTATTGTTTTCTGAAGTCTAGTGGCCGACACGCCCCCCATAGCAGGTTTCCCAAGATACCAATCTATAAGACCGTTGAAAATTCGAGTCAAAAGAAGTAGCGCGTGAGCCACACGAGCGAGTCAAAGCTCGCGCATGACATCCATGCGCCACCGCATTGGTGTTTCTATTGCTGCCACATGCAGCGTTTCTGGGGCCAGCGACTTTGTCTTCTTCAAATCTAACTATCTACCATGCTCCACCTCTGCTGCTTTGTTGGTGTTTTATTTTCCTCCAAAGTTGAAAATGCGGATCTACAGGTTTTTAAGCTATAATTCGTTATGTTTCCATGTATTTTTAATTTCTGTTATGGCTTTGTTTAGGATAATAAATAAAAAAAACACTTGCCTTTTGGACTATATTTATAGAGTGTGTCCTCTACTCTGTCTTAGATAAAATATGGGGTTATGTGCATTCTGTCGTAGTCAGAGTGATGCTGTCTCTCAGACTTTTGATCTATAAGAGTTACAGTATGGACAAGACCATATCAATCACAAAGGAATTTGTATACTGAGGAGCTATAATCGATTGTAGTTGACTTGTACTTTGTATGTTTGGTTAAAGTTGTAATGTCTCGTTTATAGTGAATGAAGATCATTTTACATTAAAAAAAAAAAAACCATATCTCACTGAACCTCGTCATGATCTTTCCTTCCAACTAGCATTACCCTCCATTTCATTCAATTTCATTTTATTTAATTATTATAATTTTTCTAAACTTACATATAAAATACAATAAATAATTTAACTTTTTTAAATTTTAAAATAAAAATTATATTAAAAAATTATATTCTAACAATATTTTATTTAATTTTTAACTTTCATCTTATCTGTATAACCAAATGAGGCCTACTCGGCACTTTTTCAAATTTATTTTAGTAGATAATTTATATACCCAACGACTCCCTATGCATCAGCATGTCCAATTATTCCCTTCCATAGAGTCACTATTAGAGAGGTGCTTACTCCATCCCAACGGGATAAAAATCCTTATTTATTAAGAAAATCTTCTCAACCTTACAATTTACGGTGTTTTGATTACAATGATTATTAGAAATCGTGGACGAAGACTTTTCTTCAACAAAATAAATTAAAGTGTTTTCTCGTTGGTTCCAACATAAAACTTTCTCGTCTCTTCACCATTACAATAAAGCTTTAAAATTTCTTCTTCTGAAAATGATTATCCTCCCACAATAGAAAATTATCTCACTTCCTTTTTATTTTTCTAAAATGCAATTTAAATTAAATTAAATTATGAAGTGATTGATAATTCTTGCAAGACCATCCAATACTTGACTCACCTAGTTTCAATAAAATGGTGGAATAAATATAATTATGATAACTGGAGAGTATTGAATATCTGTAAGGGCTCGAATCAATCTGGGCTATCAACTAGGCACTCGACCCACTGTGTTTGTAAGAACGGAGACTAATTACAGATGCCCAATTCGTCAATCTAGCCCATCCTCCATACCGATATGAAACCATTTGAAAAAGCTACATGGGATAAGGGCCGTTACCATTTGATTTAAACCTCAAATGTATCCCTTATCCGCGAGCTTGAATTTCAAATAGCAGATAAATTCATTATCTCATAAGCAACGAACTGATCACAAGCCTTATATATACAAAAAGCCCAAGTATGTAGAGGCATCTGATTCATTAGTATCCAAGAGAATTTACTCGATCATTGATTTAGGCATCAGAGGTGTTCCCAATAACCCCCCAAGCAGTCTTATTCTTTGGTTAAAGGTAATCATGAGTCAATGGCGATGAAACACGTCGATACCACTTGGCGCCATCTGCGGGAACCCCCAAGAAGAAGAATGAGGTCGCAGAAACCTCAAGATCAAAGACCAAGGGTGGATATAGATCAGAGAAACCCATCCTTGGGCAAGATACACACGATCGCCGGCAGATATGCTAGAAGAGGTCTAACCTCCTCAAGAAGAAAGGCATATGCAAGGTGGGCAAGGTATGAAGAAGTTTACAATGTGGAGAGACCTGTCAGACAGCTCTGGGTATAGGTGTCTCCCACAATATCTTTTGGGATGCTTTCAGCAAGATGGGAATTAGTGTAAATCAACTGCGACCTGTACCGACTACATTAAAGGGTTCACCAGGGACGTAGTACAGCTCGTGGGGTTCATCGCATTGCTGGTATCCGTGGGCATGGATCCCCATGTCGCCACTACCATGACAGAGTTCTTAGTGGTGAAAACTTGGTCGACATACAATGCAATTATTAGTCGGCCCACACTAAATGCGCTAAAGGCAATTACCTCTACACACCATCTAAAGATGAAATTCCCAACGAAGATAGGAGTGGGTGAGGTGCACAGCGAGCATGTCTTGACCAGAGAATGCTATGTACAAGAACTCAGGCAAGGGGAAAGAGAAGTGAGTGCAGTAGAGTCAAGAGAAGTAGCAGACGTGACCTTTCCACCGCCACCCCAAGTATTGATGATCGAAGCAGAAACAAGGGATGAAGACACCTTGAAAGAGGGAGAAGCGGATAAACCTCTAGAGCTGGTCAATTTTGATTCAATTCACCCAGAGGGTTATGTGAAAATAGGAATCAAGCTAACGAATAAAAAAAGGCAACAATTGACCAATCTCCTCCTAAAGCAGAAAGACGTGTTCGCATGGAGTCACAGGGATATGCCCGGAATAAGCGAGGAGGTTATTAAGCACGTGTTGAGTGTAGACCCAAAAGTACACCCAGTCAAACAAAAGAAGAGGAACTTCAATACTAAGAAGTACGAAGCAATAACAAAAGAAATAGACAGGTTATTGGCGGTTAGATTCATCAGAGAAGTACATTACCCAGAATGGCTGTCAAATGTAATGTTGGTGAAGAGGTCCAATGGAAAGCTTGCCTGAATATGCGTAGATTTCATGAATCTTAACAAAGCCTGCCTGAATGATAGTTTTCCACTCCCACAGATATATTTGATAGTGGATGCGATAGCAAGACATAAAGTGCTGAGTTTTATGGATGCCTATTCAGGATATAACCAAATCAAGATGAATGAAACCGACCAGGAGAAAACCGCTTTCATAACAGATCAAGGGCTATATTGCTATAAAGCAATGCCCTTTGGTTTGAAGAATGCTGGGGCGACATATCAGAGGTTAGTAAACAAGATGTTCAAGAATAAGATCAAGAGGAACATGGAGGTATACGTCGATGATCTACTGGTAAAAAGCATAGAGTTTACCCAGAATATAGAAGATCTTAGGGAAGCCTTCTAAGTTTTGGGGTAATATCAGATGAAACTCAACCCGACTAAGTGTGTTTTCGAAGTACAGGCAGGGAAGTTCCTTAGATTTATGGTGTCGGAGAGAGGTATTGAGGCCAATCTTGAGAAGCTATGGGCAATTATTGAGATGAAATTGCCCACGAATTTAAATGAGGTACAAAAGTTGGTGGGAGAATAGCGGCCCTCAACAAGTTTGCGTCCCAGTCAACGAACAAATGCCTCCCTTTCTTTCAAGTACTTAAGAAAGCCGATGATTGGGATTCCAAGTGCAAAGAGGCATTTAAGCAGTTAAAAGAATACCTGGCCCACCCATCATTGCTCAGCCAAACAAAATAAGGAAAACCTCTATCACTATATCTAGCTGTGACCCCAGACGCCGTATCAGCAGCATCAATAACAAAAGAGGCGAAGGAATAGAAGTCGGTATATTATGTAAGTAAGGCCTTGAGAGGAGTTGAGGCAAGTTATCCGAAGATCGAGCTGGTCGTCTTCACTGTAGTAATAGCAGCTCGGCAATTACGACCTTATTTCCAGGCCCACCTGATAAGAGTTGTTACTTCGTCGTCTTTACAAAAGATACTACAGAAGCCCAATACTTATGGCCGATTAGACAAATGGTCCATTAAACTCAACGAGTATGACATTTTTTATGTGCCCAAAAATGTCGTGAAAGGGCAAATCTTGACTAATTTTGTAGCGAAATTTTCAAATTTTTAAGAGGAGGTCCCCAAGTCACCCAATAAGAAACTATGGCGAGTATATGTGGATGGGTCATCTTGCAGAGTAAGAGGAGGTGTTGGCGTGTATATGGTGTCGGATGATGGAGAAGAATCATACCACGCCATATGATTAAACTTCAAGGTGACTAACAATAAAGTCGAATACAAAGTGATGCTCGTGGGGTTAGCAATAGCGAAAATATATGGAGGCGAGGAGATAGAAATGAAAGCCGATTTGCAAGGAGCTTGTCGGGCAAGAACTAGAGGAACTTCGCAGGTCAAGAACTCCGAAGGAAACATTAGCAAAACTTCCTTGGGTAGGATTTTCCCCAACTAACTTAGTGGGAATAGAGACAGGAACGTTCATGGGCACCTCTGCTTATGAACCCGAAAGTACCTCATTATCATCACCTCCGGGGGTGGGGGGGACCCGATCAACTAAAAAATCCTCCTCGCCTAAGTCTCAAGAAGGTCCATCACCTTTGGTAGGAGAGATGTTGAAAGGCGAAGAAGGAATCGATACCTTACTCCCACTCGCCACAAAAATAGTCGACGCCACAGATACAGTTGGTACAATTGGAAAGTTAAAGGGCAGATTGGGAGTAACTCCACCAGAGACAATAGAAGCAAGGGGCGAATCAAATACTATTACTATCTCTTCAACATGTTCGGGCCGAGGAGACCCCACAAGGGCATCAAAAGAAGGAAAAGTTGCTTCCCCTGACAAGGATCCAACAAGTAAATCGAGGTTCAAAAGGGTAATGTCCCCATCTTCTTCAAGATGAACTCTATCACCTTCATGACGTGCAACACTAGTCAAAGCAGGCAAAGAGCATGTGATTTCGACAACCTCAGCGGCTAACACTATCTCAAGATCCTTCTAGGCCATGGCCATAACATCTTCAAGGGAAAGAATAGGGAGTGCCACAAAGGCAATTAGTCCCTCATGAGTACTCGGTTGAGCTTGAGGAGCAACAAACCTAGCACCATCGCTCGCCTGAGGAGAAAGTGAGGAGCCAAATCTCATCGAATCAAGCTCAGGCTCCTTACGAGTTTTCAACCGCACCTAAGAAGGAACTAACTTGACACCACTATTCGCCTGAGGAGGAGGCGAGGAGCTAAGCTTCGCCAAGCTAGAGCTAGGCTCATCCGAATGGGAGGAAATGCAAGCCCTCTTATTCTTCTTCTTCTTTTTTCCACTAGCATCAGGTCGGGACTTCCTTTTCAAATCGCCAATTGGCAAAGGGGCACCTAAAAATTTACGACCCAATATGTGGGCTAGGCTAGGCACCATCACAAACCTCTTGATATTACTGGGGGTCAAAATAGTGTCTAAAAAACAAAAATTGGGATTATTTTGAACCCAAGTCTTTATCAACTGCACACGAGCCTCTTCACGAGGGGTAAGAAGCACTTCAAAATCATCCTCATTGAGAACAGGGGACCAACAAGTCCTAAGGGGAAACTCTCGACCGGGAACTTCATCTGTGGGAAATTCCTGACCCGTACCAAAAATGAAGAAAAACTTACTTGCCTAGTCTGTGGCATGAGAATACTTGCGTTCCAATTCAACATGTTTGCTATGGGACCTAAAACTGCAAAGGTTACCCTCCAAATGCCTAAACCCGTAAAGTGATAAGAATTCACGAGCTGTTAAGTTAGGGTATTCATCGCTTGTGGGCTCCAATACTTGTCGCCATAAAACGCAACAAGCCATCAGAATTCTAGAAGCATTGGGAACCAATTGGGCCAAGGCAAGTCCCAGGACATCTAATACGTTGCGGACTGGCCATACGAAGGGCAGACAAAGCCCCATGGTGAACTTTGTCAAGTAAAGGATCACAGAAACAACCATACCTCTTACATTGATAGCCTGCTATCCTTGGAGAGGTGCCTTTAGAATCGCAAAATTAGGGATGTTGAAATTGTTTCTGGCATTCTCGAGTTCATGAGGAGATACAATAGAGGACCGGCGGTGACCCAAAAGATGGAAGGCAGAATGTTCCCCCCTCCCCCACTAGGGTTTGCCAAAGTATCAACAGTTCAGTAGGAGGAATCGCATGGTGGTGAAGAACCAGTACCCTAAGAAGAAGCTGGGGCCTTGCCCTTAAAAGAAGAAAAAGCTATTGGAGAAGATTGGGAGTTCGCAAAATGGAAACAACACCAATAAGAGATCAGAAAACAAAGCAAGAACCTAAGAATGGCAAGAAGTTTGAAAAGAGGAGAGAAAAAGATTCTAAAAAAAGGAAGAGTGAAAATGCGAGTCCAGGAGCCTTAAATTGAAGCGACAATTGAGACATAAAAGGTAGCGAATACAAAACGACGCCCTGACAATTTCACTTGATTCACAAAACGACGTTCTGACTGTGACTCGATTCTAGAAATGATATCATGATCCCAACTCACGAAACGACGGATTGGGTTTAAGTCCCATCAAACCATGTTTAATGAAACTTCACGAGGTAACTGGAGAGTATTGAATATCCATAAGGCCTGAATCAATTTGGGTCATCAACTAGGCACTCAGTCCACTGCGTTTGTAAGAACGAGGACCAATCACAGAGGCCCAATTTGTGGATCTAGCCCATCCCCCATATCCACAGGTAACCATTTGAAAGCTATATGGGATAAGGGTGGTTACCATTTGATTTAAACCTCAAATGTATCCCTTATTTGCGAGCTTGAATTTCAAATAGTAGACAAGTCCATTATCTCATAAGTAATGAACTGGTCACAAGTCTTATATATACAAAAAACCCATGTATGTAGAGGCATCTTATTCATTACCATCCAAGAGAATTTACTCAATCACTTATTTCAGCATTAGAGGCATTCTTACAAACTCTCAAGCTATATTATTCTTTGGTTGTAGGTGACCATGAGTTGGTGGCGTTAAAACACGTCCATAACAATAACATTATTAAAATGTTTTCTCAAAATTTGCATATCTCGAAATTCAAATTTCAGTATGGGATAGCAGATTTAATATATTTCTCATGTCTTGATCCCATGCCTGTTTTGATATTTTAAAAAATATTTGTTGTATGCATATTAATTATAAATATATAACATATTGTTTCATACCTACTTATGAATGTTTTATTTACTGTCCAAGTTAACAGTATGTATTCTTATAGACGGTATTGTTTGTTTTTACAACTTCTCTTAATTCATTTTATTTAATTATTATAATTTTTTTAAATTTTTATACAAAATAAAATAAATAAATTAACTTTTTTAATTTTAAAAATAAAAATAATATTAAAAAATATATTTTAATAATATTTTATTCAATTTTTAATTTTAATTTTAACTCATTTAATCTAATCACATCTACAAAAACAGACTAAACAAAATTTGATGATATTTTGAGTTGAAGTTATTAAAATTTTAGATAATATATATTTAAGTCAGTGGTACTTATATTTACTCTCTGTAGTGAGATATTGATTATAGTTATAAAAAATGAAAATACTAATTATTATTGTTGAAGGATCACAAATTAACTTTTTATTTTGTAAGGGCGGCTAGAGATTTAGCAGTCAAACCAGAAGGATTTCGAACTCGACAATTGCTGCAACTCTCTGCGGACACCCTTCCCGTTCCCCTCCTCCTCCGATCTTCTCTCAGGTTTTCTCTCTAAATCCGAAATCTCTCAAAATCTAACCCTAATCTAACCCCTTTCTATTATTGCTCTACTGCTTCTATAGCCCTTTGCTAGGCCATCCCAAATTTTATAGGATTAGGCTTCCACTCTCTCTGTTACCCGTCTTTTGCGTTTCATTCCTGCTTGGATCCTTTTTGGTTTAATACTTGAATTTCTTGTTTGTTGCACAGGATTTTAAATCCAGTGCGACTTTGAGCTCAGCGACCAAGCTCTAAGTTTTCAAATTCTTATCACCTATTGAACAGGTTGGGTTTCTGCTTGGGAAAAGAGGAATTGGTTAGTCTTATAAGGGTTCTTTTATGCATATGTTTATGTATATGAGCTCGTATAGCTCATTGAGGTTACGCGGTAGCTCCTGGATGTGAATCATTTGGGGATTGTTCAAAAGGCTTATTTGTATTTAGGCCTAATGTATATTAACTAGCTTATGGTATCTGTTAGTTGTGGGGTTACTTTTCTTTTTGGGGGGTGGGGGCGGTTGGTGCATTGCCCGGTGTTTGGTTTCTGAGAAAATGGAGGAAATGGTAGACAGCGATCTGAGATTCGCTTGTTTGTTGTGATAGGATGAATTGAGAGGACCATTTTGTCTTGTTGGGTCTTCCATGGATTCACAATGGTACTCGTTTGCTCAAAATATCTTTTGGCTACTGAAAATTTGACGAAAATCCAAAGGAAGCCCTGAATTTTATGTTTATTTTGCCTTTTGTTACAGGGAGTGGGGGTAAGGAAACACAATTTAAATTGGTATTCTACTATGCACATTTTGCCTGCTGTTTGGTTGATATTAATACTGAGGACAAGGAGTGTTGTAAATTGTAATGGAACACCTTGAATTTTGTATTTGCTGGTGTGATTCTTTGGGTGAAAAGCTGAGTTTTTAAATTTCATCCGGGTCAACAAATTCTACTGTTGAGCTTTGTCAAAGGACAGGAAGTAGAAGAGATTTATCATTAATTGAAAGTATTGGTTAGAGCTCCTTGACTATCAATGACTGGCTTTTTTTAACCAGATTCATTCGGTCGGGCATAACAACTATATACAAGCTATTTTAGATAGAAGGTCTCAATGGCTGCTTCAGAGGAGAATAGCGCTTTGTTTCCAATTTTTATTCTGACAATAATGGCCCTGCCATTGGTGCCATATACAATTATGAAGTTATGCCGAGCTGCCTCAAAGAAAACAAAGAGTATACACTGCCACTGCTCTGAATGTTCTCGTTCAGGGAAGTACCGCAAATCTATATTTAAGCGTGTGAGTTGCCTCATCGTCCCTTAGATGTATCCTCAATTTTTTATCACATGACTGGTCATATTATTTGATCTAACCATCGTGTTGATACTGGCTATCTTGCAGATTTCAAACTTCTCGACTTATAGTAATTTGACTCTGATACTGCTTTGGGTTGTCATGGTTGTCCTGGTTTATTACATTAAAAATATGAGCCGCGAGGTAATTATTTTAATTAAAACTTGAGCATTAGTTTTCAAAATCTGGGCATTAGTTTAAAACATGCCTGTACGACTTCCGTGTAGTGTTATAATCTATTCAGTTACTTGCTATTTTTCATGATTGTCGATTTTGTATATGATCTTGTAGCCACATGCTTTCATTCTTGAATGTTACCTCACCTTGAAATTCTTTTTTTGGGGGAGTTTGTGCTCAGATTCAAGTTTTTGAGCCTTTCAGTATTCTTGGATTAGAATCTGGAGCTTCCGATTCAGAAATAAAGAAAGCATATAGAAGACTATCTATTCAATACCATCCTGATAAAAACCCAGATCCAGGTTGAAGGCTTTTTAGTTCTTCGGTTTATATTTTCAGACATTTGTACCATTGAGAAAGATGGCTCAGTTCGAATCCCATGCATGCTGATAATATATATATATATTTTTTTTTTCAGAGGCCCACAAGTATTTTGTGGAGTCCATATCAAAGGCTTATCAGGCTCTGACAGATCCAATATCACGTGAAAATTTTGAGAAATATGGCCATCCGGATGGTAGGCAGGTATTAATATCTTTACCTTTTTGTGAATTGCATGTGATTGCCCTTTTTTTTTATAAGTAAAAATAAAATCTTATTGATATAAAGGCATTGCCAAAGTACACCGGTAGTATACAATGAACATGCCTAATTACATCTAAGTGCTAGTGAGAGATACAAGCAAGTCATGAAGATTGTCTGTATTACAATAATGGCCGAAGCCCAAGAAAGTAAAGTATTGTAAAAAAGTCACTTCAGTTCATCCAAAGAATGCTCCATGTCTTCAAAGCACCTCTTGTTTCTCTCTAGCCACAAGCACCACATAATTTTCTCCACACCGCAGCAATGTGGGCATTCCCCTTAATTCCAGTCCAGCACCTCAGAATATCCCTAACCCTTCCAGGCATAACCCAAGCCACCCCGGTTTGATTAAAGATCTCATTACATAAACACCAGGCCACCTCGCAATGTAACAAAAAATGATTCACGGATTCCCCATCTTTCTTGCACATAAAGCCCCAATCTAAGATGATGAGACCACGTTTTCTCAAATTATCAGAAGTGAGAATCCGCCCAAGAGATGCAGTCCATACAAAGAAAGCAATCTTAGAAGTTACCTTGCACTTCCAAATAGCCGTCCAAGGAAAACTATGATCATTAGAAAAACCTAAGAGAGCCGTATAGAAGGAGCTCACTGAGAATCTTTTATTTCCACTAGGATACCAAATCATCCTATCCTCCATCTCATTGCCCATCGACATTGCATATAACGAGTCAAAGAAATCAGCAAACATATCCAACTCCCAATCTTAAGCTGCTCTCAAGAAACTTGCATTCCAATGAACAGCACCATTAGATAATACCACTAAATCAGCCATAGCAGCCTCTTTGTCACAAGAAATTTGATAGAGCATGGGAAAAGCCTGCTTTAGAGTCCTTTTACCACACCAGACATCATACCCAAAATAAATGCTATTACCTCTTCCAATTGTGAATCTGAAAAACTTGGAGAATCTTCCCCATCCAGCTCTAATGTTTTGCCCTTTACTGTTTGTCTAATTGTACTAAAATAGAAGCGGTCAAGTTTTAAAACTGTATGTGAATTTTTGTTGGAGCAGGGTTTTCAAATGGGCATAGCTCTCCCTCAGTTCTTGCTAGATATTGATGGGGCATCTGGTGGAATACTTCTACTTTGGATTGTTGGTGTCTGCATTCTTTTACCTTTAGTGATAGCTGTTGTTTATCTCTCGAGGTCTTCCAAATATACGGGAAATTATGTGATGCATCAAACACTGTCAGCATATTATTACTTGATGAAACCTTCTTTGGCTCCGAGGTACATGTTCCAATAGTTAGTTGATTTATTTTGTTTACAATGTTAATATTTATTTCTGGTGAAGTCCATTTGGGGTACATCTGCCAGAATGAATGCTATCTGCACATGGATATGATTTTCCAGTACATTATTATGTAAAAGATCTAGGCATGCTTGCAATAGGATGCTAGAACTGGGTGAGTTTTTTAAAGCATAAACATCTATTTTTTTAACCCCTAGGGGCCTTGGTATTGGTGGTATGTTCCCTCTTAAGTCTAAGGTTCAGACCCTTGGGTGCAAACAATTTCTAGGGGCTACATCCCATTTGTGAAAAGCCAATAATTTACCTAGTTCGTGTGATGGGGATGCATTACACGGGTCCAGGGTTTAACTGGGTTAGAGACATGTTGCATTTGCACGGTCTGGGATTCATCTTCATCAAAAAAGAAAAAGAAAAAAGAATTAGGCGAGTGGTGAGTAACATATACTCCACATGCCTGTGCACACACAAACACAGTTCATGTTTCTTAACATTTGGAAGATAACACCTCTCTTCCAACTAAACCAAAAGTATACTCTGATTGGCATTACCTTGTACATAATACTGACATGCTTAGTACAAAGGGTTTTAGTGGCTTATTGATGTTCTAAGCAACCACAATATGACACTAAAATGATTAATTGGAAGCATTGGTGATGCCTGTATTTTTCTTTCCTCTTATTCATACATATTTCTGAATCTGCTGCATATTAACCTGTAATCTTTCTTTTGGTTTTCTGTCATTCTAATATCAACTCTTTATTTCACAGCAAAGTCATGGATGTATTTATAAAGGCTGCTGAATATATGGAAATTCCAGTTCGTAGGACTGATGATGAGCCCCTCCAGAAGGTTTTCATGTTGGTCAGGAGTGAGTTGAATCTGGACCTTAAAAATATTAAGCAAGAGCAAGCAAAGTTTTGGAAGAAGCTTCCATCACTAGTTAAGGTACTTTCTGTGTCAAGATTTTGCTGTATTAACCAATTAAGTTGTGTTTTAATGGATTTTTGAAATTCTTATATGATTGTTTCTTCTTTCTTTTCTGTTCAGACAGAATTGCTAATTCAGGCTCAATTAACTCGTGAATCAGCAACCTTGCCTCCATCATTGCAAGGTGATTTCAGACGGGTGCTAGAACTTGCGCCTCGCCTTCTTGAAGAATTAATGAAGGTTATTTCTATTTCCTCTGTTACACTTTTCGAGATTTATAAGACCAGTGCTAATTGCATTCTTTTATAAGTACTGCTGATTGCATTTAACACTGATATCTCCCGTATGTCTTGCTGTTACCTGTTAAAGATGGAATCTGTTGGAATGCTTCTTTGTTTGATTTGGTTGTCTAAGGTAGAAAGGAAGTCAAGTGTCATACTTATCAGAAAAAAAGGAAGTCAAGTGTCATGTTCTCATAGTTGTTTTTTTTTTTCAATGCTGAGGAGTTCATTTTTTCCCTCAAAATGTAAGTTCTGTTTAAGCTATAAATGTGTGAATAATGGAAAAATAAATGTGCGAACAATGGAGTTTTTTAGGGCGATTATGTAGATTTCAGTTCTCAAAAGCATTTTGAATATTTTCATGCAGTCTTTTGTTGGAGTATCCCATATTTTCTCAAAACGTAATAGAACAGAATGTAAAGTGGCTTGTCATTTATTGTTTATATTTTTAACAACTAATCTGCAGGTTTCTCCAGTTGTACTTGGTTTAACAAAATATAGAATGTCATTTTTAATATATTTTTTCTTTGTTCGGTGAGTTCTTTTTTGGAGGGTGTTGAGGGTTTTGTTATGGAAATTATATAGAAGAGTTATAGAGTCTTCATAAAAGCAATATTTAGTAACAGAAAGGCGCTATTATTCTACCTAAAAGTAATATAAGCAATATAATTTGCTACATATATTTTGTTTGGAAGCATATCCACTCTCGATATCACCAGAGCACTGTAACATAAACATGATTTCATAACTTAAGGCCCCATGATCAATTCCTGCTGTATAGGCCAGGTCTAGTTCATAACTATAATTTTTTTTTGAGAAAAGATAACTATAATTCTAGTACATGCATAAATTTAAATGGCAAGATACTGTTGTCTTGGTAAAGAATCAACTAATGTACTTATAAAAAAAATGGAGGAATAAATATTTCTTTGATTGTATAGGTAGATCATATATCACACAATTGTATCTAGTTGGATCCAAAAGCCTACTACCAAAGCAATAAAGAATGTGCCTACACTTTATTTTAGCTTCTTGTCCTCTATGTCAGTATCCTCTATAAAAAAAAATTGTGTAGATGGGAAATGAGTCTTTGGCCCATTAAGTAAACAGAAAAAGTGAGAATTCAAATGATAAGAGCCTTGTTTTAATCCATGAAGATAAAATTCTTTTAGGACAGGCATCGGGCGGCCTGTGCACCCGCGGGATTTGTCGAGACACTGTTCCTAAACACCCGGTGCCAATCAAAAAAATAATAATAAACTTAAACGCAATAATGGAACATAGTTATCATTACAAGAAACTAGAATTGCATCATAATCATTTTTTTTATATGTAGCATTATTTCATAATCATTTTATCCAATCAAAAAATATAATCATTTTCTAACATGAATTGTCTTAAACATATCATGTTAAGCATCATATCATCTTACTCAAAATATCTCATAGATCTTTTTGTTTAGACCAATCATTTCTTCTTAATTGTACAATATTATAGTTTTTTCTTTAGCCACATTAGTACAATTTAACCCTTGAATCATTGATTTTGATGAGACACATAGGTCGTCCATAGCCCATGGTCACATACAAAGATGGATGAAACATATTGGAAATGCTATTTGCTCAATCTTTACTTCTTGGTTGGAACATTTGAATAGGGAGTCCTAGGTGATAGCCCACACCATATTATGCAGTTGTGTCGTGCTATCCTTTAATTGTCCATAACACTCAAGGGAAGCCCACGCCACATTTGGGCTCTACTCAAAAGGACTAGTCAATAGTACAATTGGAGTCATATTGGAATCATTATTACAAGCAAAAATGTATCCGTTCCAAGTAATGTGGGATCTCATATACCATCTACACTCATCACATAGTATAGGGTATCACAATCTCCCCCCCCCCCCAAATCAAATTTCTGAAGTTTTCATCGAGTTATTCCATCATAGGTTACACGGCTCAAGTCACACACTTTTGGTTGGGATAGGCTTTGATACTATTTGTAACACCCCAAAGGAGGCCTAAGTCATATATATAGGTCATAGTCAATGGTACAACTGGAGTCCCATTGGAATCATTATAAAGAGCAAGAATTTCTCTCTCCCAAGTAACATGGGATCTTATACATCAGCTACACTCATCATTCAATATGGAGTATCACAACTGTCACCACCATTTCCTTTCATTTCATGACATTCGAACATATAGACTCTTATCATGTAATTAAAACATGTTTTATATATTTTTGCTTATCAAAAAATATATATATATATATATATATATACATACAATTAAAACATGTCAACTCATTCATAATAAAGTATCAAATTTAGTTGCAAGTTTGTCATGAATTAAAACTTAATTAATGCATATCAAAATATCCATTCAGTTGCAGTTTATCATATAATAAAATTATCCTTTCCTGGGTACTAAATATTAGTTTAGTTTCAATATATCACATTAATAAAAAAACATCATTTCATGCATACTAAAAATTGCCATTTAATAGCTATTTACTGAAATATAAAACTAAAAAATTAAAAGAAAATTTTGGTCCACCAATGTTAACATAATACATGTGGCCAAATCACATGCTGTTATGTTTCAATTTTATTTTAAAAAAAATTAAAATATGATGGAAAAGTTAATGGAAGTTCCTCTTTCTGCTATACTCATACCACAAGGGTTGCTTAGAAAAATTTACAAGATCTTAAACCTAAGTATCCCATAGCGCAGAGAGTGTTTGACCAAAATTTCCTTCTGAAAATGCCTATTTGATTCATATTATTCGATTAGTAGAACTCTACAATTTATGCATACTAAAAATAATCATTTAATAGAAATTTATTGAAATATATGTCTACAATTCATAAAAAAATCCATCTAATCACACCATATTATGCAAGTAAATTTAACCCCACGCTCCCCTTATGGAAAGGGGTGATTGACACGAAGTATGGTAGTGAACCCCCGCCCCGGGGGGGGGCGCTGGTGTTCTAAAGAGGGGCAGGGGGGCTTATGGAGTGGGGCTATGGAAGTATATACGGAAAGGCTGGTGCTCCTTTTTTAGTAATACTCGACTGTGTGTGGGGTTCTGGTAGTAGGATCAGTTTTTGGAAGGATGTGTGGGGGGGAGACACAGCCTTGAAGGAAGTTTATCCCACGATTGTCAATATTGCGAGGGAAAAAGAAGCTATGGTGGCTGATTTGCGGGTAATCAATCAATGTTCTCAGGAGTGGAACATTAGCCTCACTAGGGATGCCCATGACTGGGAAGTGACTGTTTGGGGGGAGTTTTTGAACTTGCTGTACAACACTTCTATTGCTGCCGCAACAGAAGACTTGCTGGAATGGAGACCCTCTAGGAAAGGGAAGTTCTCGGTACGCTCCTTTTATGACTCTATTACCTTACAACAAAGGCACAACTTCTCTTGAAAGAACATCGGGAGGATTAAAGCACCAACCAAGGCTGCATTATTTGCCTGGACAGCAGCTCTAGGGAAGATTTTGACCATAGATAATCTTAGACGATGTGGCCTTATAATCACAAATTGGTGCTGTTTGTGCAAAATTAGTGGTGAAACGGTGGACCATCTACTTTTACATTGTGATTTTACTCAATATTTGGAACTACTTTTTCAGCAGACTAGGAATAGCATGGGTAAAGCTGGGCAAAGTGGTTGAACTGTTGGCCAGCTGGAGAGTGATCACTGGGACACCTCAGATTGCAGATGTGTGGAAAATGGTTCCTTTATGTATTTTTTGGTGTATATGGTGTGAAAGAAATGAGAATCTTTTTGAGGATAATGAGCGCTCTTTGAATGAGTTTAGGAGTTTTTTCTGGAAGACTTTGTTTTTGTGGGCCATCTCTTTAGATTTGAATGGTCTCAACTTCCATGATTTCCTTGTAACTGTTTCTAGTTCTTAAATAGGTGTAGTCACATGTATACTTCCAGTGTACCTGGGCTTTGCCTATCTTTATATCAATGAGACAACTTATTACTTACAAAAAAAATTAAAAAATTTAACCCCATTTTGGAGTTCATTTTCTTACCTTGTTCACCATCAATTTTCTTATTCTCCATCAATTTTATTTTTGACACCTTGGGCATCGGTTGATTTTTTTTCCTTTGTTAATTGGTGTTTTTCCTTAATTCACAACTTTTATTTTTTAAAATTACTAAAAGGTAATCTTCACTAAAAGTTAAACTCTTTTTCTTCTTCCTCGTCTCACGCACTCCTCAATTGCTTCCCCCCACCTCTCTCTCCCGTTTTGTGGTGTGTGAAAATGGGGAGGGGAAAATTTGTGTAGATTGAAGAAAATGGGGAAGGGGTTGGCTTTGAATTATAAGGGAAAGGCCATGCTGCTGACAGAATTGTTTTTCGGGGGGAGTGGGTGCTGCACCTAAACTTCCATTTTTTTTTTTCTCTTTTTTTGTTTTATTATTATTGTTATTTTTTTCTATGACTAGACCTAGCTCCCAAGCAGGCTATAATACAGAAATAGCCATGGAAAGACTATCAGATAAGTGGTGCAGCATTTCCATGGTGAATGGATGAAACATCTCAGCCCCACATTAGGGGTATGGATAACCCAGTAGTGGGTAGATTATAAAGGTAGTCATCGGTGCTAAATTCCACATTTTCTCCATACGAGGTGAAACATAGCTTTACAAGTGAGTGTAGGGAACCTTCAAATCGAGTAGCCTTTTTAGGATTATTATGTAGATGTTGCTAGCTCTTTCCTTAAGTCATTACATATGGTATTAGAGGTACCTAGTAAGGCAAGTCATGTGATACTGGGCCACTGCATGACATGACCTGAAGAGGACATTGGGAATTTTAGAGAAAAGGGGGGGGGGGGGGGTGCGAGTTTGTAACCTCAGCCCCTCGTTGGCAGTATGAATAACCCACATACAGTTGGCAAGTTATAAAAGTAGTTATGGGTGTTAAATCCCACATTAGCTACTTCTAGCATAGATGTGGCTAGCACCTTCAGTATGATAATCCACATATAGTTGGCAAGTTATAAAAGTAGTTATGGGTGTTAAATCCCACATTAGCTACTTACTAGGTAAAGCTAGGCTTCAGATTGATTAACCTGTTTGGTGTTATAGCGTAGATGGGAGTATTATGAACATATTTGAAATATGTTAACGTTTACATTTAAAGGAGATTATATTATAGTCGAGGCAGGGGATGTTAAGATATAAACATAAGAAATGTAACAGAGAAAAACTATGAGTGATTGAATTAGAAGACGCAGTTTTTAATGATAGACTAAGCTTGCAAGTATCACTCTTACAGGTTTGGCATAGGATCCTTCATTTGAGATTCAGATTGCTTTGTTATGCTACTTTTGTCTTTGACAGTTCATGTTCCATTGCTATAAAGTGACAGTTAGACTATGGTCAATTTCTTCTCTCTGCAGATGGCAGTTATACCACGCACTGCTCAGGGGCATGGATGGCTGAGGCCTGCAATTGGTGTAGTCGAGCTTTCACAATGCATCATTCAGGTGAGATGTGTGTTGAGGACTTTGTTTTAATCTTTTTGACACATTCCAAAGTTATATGGAATTTTTGGGAGGATTGGATGCGACTTTCTTAGCTTGTGTATTATCTAGAAGCTAGTAGCTAGCATCTTACAAATTACGTCTCCATACATCGAAAGTGATTCTTTTATGTTTAAAGCTTGTCAGCATCTCTCTGTGTCAAAGCATGGATGGTGTTTCTTCCACTATAGTGCCCACTTAATTTCCTCAGTATTATTCCAAATTAGTTTTGAAGAATTTCAATAATATATTGAGTGGAAAATAATACCTTCTGAGTTCCTAGTCTACATTCCCTGTAACTTTTGACTGTACTTGCATATTTTCCAGTCAGGTACTCAAATATCAGCAAGTTCCGTTATATTTTTATCTAGTTATTGTTTGTTAAAGCTTGTTGCCGCGTGGATACCTTCATTTTCAGGAAAATACACAAACACTCGAACTACCATCCAATCTGCTATTACTCCCAAATTATCAATTTTAGTGACACCCGCTCAACCGACAAAAAGATTGTAACCTATTTCTTAAGAACTTTGATATAAATATACTTTATAAAAAAAATTAGAAATTAAAAAAATCTAAAAGAAAATTAATAATAATAATATTTAATTTTTTCGTAAATAATATTTTAATATTTCAAAAATATTTATTGCAATTACATCTTTTAGTCTTATAAAGAATATTTCTAAAATAATATTTTTTTTGACTTAATAGGTTATTTTGTCCTTTTTAAGAGTTTTATTTTAAAGGGAGAAAGGGTTACTTTGAATTTTTTTGGTAGTTTGGGGGATTTGGGGAATGATTGCTGAAGGTGATAGTTTTTTATGGTGACTGCACATTGGGTAGTAGTTTGAGGGGGTTTGTGCATCCCAAGTATTTAATAACTAAACTTTGTTTGATTAGTAAAACAAACGTAATGACTAAACAAAAGTGCTTTGCAACAAAAAATGATGGATACCCTTTGATGAATGGGCAACACTTATTTTTATCTTTTCCTAGTTCATTGCTCACAGTAGGATTCCTTATATTGTTTGGCATGATGCAGGCTGTTCCTCTCAGTGCAAAGAAGGCAACTGGTGGATCTGCTGAAGGCATTGCACCCTTTCTGCAGCTGCCACATTTCAGTGAGGCTGTTATAAAAAAGATGGCACGCAAAGTAAGCCAGATAAAATCCCTCTCAAGTATCATGTTGAGTTAGAGTAGTTAACCTGCCTCCTGTGTAGCTTTTGATGGTGGAACCACAACTTTATCTGATGGCTGCCCTTGTTTACCTTGTAGTTTGTATGTCTGTATATTTTCTTCTTATCTTGTATTTGAACTCCTATAAGTTTTCTAAACCCATCTAATTAGTGTTTGAAAATACAAATCTGATGAAGTTTTGGAATGATTTTGCATGACATTGAATCCTGATAATGATCAAAATGGGGCATTTAACATATTGTTTGTTTGAGCGATGAATACATCCTATGCTTCCCCTTCCCCCTCCCACCCTGAAAAAGACTCACTCCCCATGTTCATCTTCTCTGGATATATTTGAAAAGCTTTTTTATTCTTCATTTGCAGAAGGTAAGAACATTTCAAGAGCTTCGGGACATGAGTTTGTCCGAACGTGCTGAGCTGCTTGCTCAGATAGCTGGATTCTCGCCTGACTATGTACAAGATGTTGAGATGGTGCTGGAAATGATGCCTTCTATAACAATTGAAGTTACATGTGAGACTGAAGGTGAAGAGGGTATACAAGAGGGTGACATTGTCACGGTCCAAGCTTGGGTAACACTCAAACGTGTTAACGGCCTTATAGGTGCCCTTCCCCATGCCCCTAATTACCCATTTCACAAGGAAGAGAACTTCTGGTTTTTGCTTGCAGACCCTGTTTCAAATAACGTGTGGTTTTCCCAGAAGGTTAGTTTTATGGATGAAGCGGCAGCTATAGCTGCCGCTTCAAAGTCAATTGAGGACTCAATGGAAGGATCAGGAGCAAGTGTAAAGGAGACCGGTGTGGCAGTAAGAGAGGCAGTTGAGAAGGTGAAGGCTGGGTCTAGACTAGTGATGGGCAAGTTCCAAGCCCCAGCAGAGGGTAATTACAATTTGACTTGTTACTGCTTGTGTGACACATGGATAGGCTGTGACAGAAAGACAAATTTCAAACTGAAGATTTTGAAACGGACTAGGGCTGGCAGCCGAGGTGGCCTTGTTGCAGAAGAGGGACCGATCGCAGAAGATGGAGTTGAAGAGGAAGAGGAGAATGAAGAAGAGGAATATGACGATTATGAGAGTGAGTACAGTGAAGACGAGGTGGATGGACAAGATGCTAAAAAGAAAGGCCCTGCCGCTGCCAATGGCACCGTGCATAAAGGAGGCTCGAGCTCAGAAGGTTCAGGCACAGATGACGAGTGAAACACAATTTTATTTTATTAGTAACGAAAATAAACTTATTTTTTTGCTACATTGATCTTTGGAAAAACTTTACCACCTTTAACAGTACAGTGAGTCATTTTATACTTGAAGGAACTCGTTACGAGTTTGTTTACCCCACCACTTAGTCCAGCGGCTGGACAAATTTTTAGGTATTAACCGATGCAATGGCTGTGCTTATAATCCCAAATGATACCATTGGTTGAAGGGATAGTGTATGCACGTATATATTGCAATCCGGGCATCTAACTCGTGGTGGCGTGATAAAGATCCCAGTCTGTTTGGTGTTCATGATGATTTTATGAAACTAGAATTTCAAACGACACCAAAATTATTGCTTCATCTTCCCTTTCGCTTAACTATTTTGGTCGTATAATTTGTGGTGTATGCATTTGAAATACACACGACAGTGGACACCCAATTTCGTCTATACCGAAGCCGTACACCGCACCAGATTTCTTTCCCCCGTCTGAAGGTCTGGTCGCACTCTCCCCTGTACAATTGATGAAGCTATTGCTTAAGGAATACAGGAGAATCTGGCTAGACATATGCCTTGAAAATGCAGAGGAGAGCAGCTTCCTATGAATGTTATATCACAAAGATGAGCACCTTTGCTTTGTCAGGGTTGCTGGAATGCTTTTCACAGACGGATATACATATTTTTCAGTTTCTGCAACTTTGGATTTTGACAAGTTAGTTTATTTGGGGAAAAGATTTAGGGGGAAACCAAACTGGGGCAGAGAAAAGAAAATCCATGCTGGCAATTGAGGAACATAATACTTTCATATGGGATCTATCATTTTTGTATTAATATTTTAATGTTTAAATATGTGTGTTTAAAAAGAATAATAAATCACATATTGATTAGGTGGAGATATAGTGGAAATTTTTTTTGAAGCATTTCTCGAGAAATAATATTCATAATCATTTTAAGAGAATAGGGGATATTCAGAATCCTCAAATGAAGCCTTTTATCATCCCTTGTCTTTACAATGGGTAAAGAAAAATTCTACTTAATAGTCCTACAACACATGTTTTTATTTTTGGTGTTTATTTCTCATATTTCAGTTTGTTTCATTGGGTTATTTGATTTTGTGGTCTTAGGTTGATGTATTGACGAGTGTTTTGTGATAATTTAAGTGAAGTAATAAAGATGGCAGTCTAAAATTAGTACTTGCTTATCTTAATAGTAGCATCGTCTTTGGATCAAGTGTCTTAAGGCTCAATATTGCAAATATTAAAAGATATGAAGATATTGGCAGTTAGAGGAGATATTTAAAAAGGTTACAAAAGAATATAGAGAAAAAATAAATAAGTCAATGTATAGTGTATTACAAATTTATATAAGACTAGTTAAAATAGATAGAATGGATTTTGGTTATTTTACATAAAAATACAGATAAGCCATTAGGAGTGCTCTCAAAGTTAATTATCCGATATGTTTTGATTAGCAGTGTAATAAGGGAACCCATGTTAACATCATCTCGACTTCAACAGACATAATTATATTCATAAATTAGCATAAAAATATATATAATCAAGCTGTATGTTAAAAATATATATATATATATATATATATATATATATATATAAGAATAAACTAGAGTCATTCCAATGGATCCCCTCCTTGAGATATTGGTCTTTGAGGTTTTCTATCAGCACAATTCATATGTCCATGACTACTGTGGGACCTCCTCAATCCTTGCCGTCAATATGTTTTGCATTGTTTATCTACTTACAATCAACATTTCTCAAAACAAAAAGTATTAGACTCGTAAAATGTTGTAGAAATCCATGACAAATCCTTTTCCTTGATACTACTACACAAAACATGAACAAAAACAGAATATAGAAGAAAAAAAAAAAAAAAGACCCCAAAATGCTTCATTGGAAGCCCCTTACTGTCAACAAAATTACAAAGATATCGCTCAGTTGCAGAAAACATTGAAAAATACAAGGACAAGTGATCAACAGGACCTTGTAAAAGTACAGGAAAATGGTGGGCTGAAATGGATCAGTCCTTGACATCAGTTACACCTTCTGCAGAAATCTGAAACCGTGCGTCAGCTTCCGCCAAACAAGGAGAGCTTATTACTTTACAGATGCGCTCCTCTGCCCTTCCCTTACGCAGAGCAAGCCTGTCATAAAAGCATGAAATTGCTATAGCCATTAGTCACATTCAAACAAGGAACTTTTATTTTTGGGGGAATGTCGTTTACGGACCTAGTTGTGGAAGCATGCGCCATAATGTTACCGCCAATAGGCTTGATTTGAGGCCCAGCAAAGATTGCTGAACCATCCACTTGTGCAACCACTTGGTTTGTGATAACAACAGCCACACCAAACTACAACCATGGAATGCAGAAGGAAAACAGTGATGAATGACAATTGCCAAAGTTCAAGATGTGAAAATGCTTATCACAATAACCATAGTCAGAAAACATTTAGAATTGATCTCTTCACCGAGATATCAGTTGAATGATGCTAGGCCACTAAAGTAACAAAATATAAGATTCTTTACCTCATCTGCTAACTTTTGAAGGCTCCGGAGAAACTTTGCAAGATGCATTTGCCGGGCAGAAAGTTCTCCCCTTCCAGAGAAATCTGTTCTGTAGAGAGCAGTAGCACTGTCTACTATCATAAGAGCAAACCTATAAAAGTAAACCCATTGAACAATTAGTCTTAGCTGCAATTGCAAACCACCAATAACAGCTACCTAGTACAACTCAATAAGCTATAGCATGTAATAAAAAATTCTTTATTATTTTACAGGTTGTAAGAAAGATCAAATTTGTCATTGCCGGCTGAACAAATACCGACAAACCAGAATTGAACAAATATCACCTATTTAGATTACCGAGCTGTAAAACTGATAATAGATTCCACTGTTTAAGGAAAAAAAAAAAACATTCTAAACAGGTTTCCATGTTCAAGGTTGAGCTTGTTTCAGCATTTTCAGAATTCCAGGACAAAAGATAACAGTCAAGACAAAATACAGGATTATACCTTGTTTCCACCATCATTGAAGCTGCTTCAAGCAAAAGCCTTGACTGATGATCAGTGTTATATGCCCTGGCATAGGCCACATTCTCCAAGACATCAGCACCATTTAGTCCAAATCTGCAGCACTCAGAAGCATAAGCTATAAATGGGACACACGGGAGAGAAGCATATTCATCTTAAGGTAACTGCATGACACCTGTCTGCTATCTGCAAGAGTCTCTGTGGCCTGAATGTGCCCTCTGCATCGATGTACATTGCTTTTCCTTCACCACCTCCTTGATCTAATGGAAGCTGACATATCAAAGTGCATTAGTGTGCAATTGAATATCTTGGCATTCTAGGTAACGGATGGTAGTTGCATCCATTGAATAATCAAATGGTTGTATCTACTCAACGGACTGACATTCAGATTACAAGCTCCAAAATCTGTGCAACTCAATGTAAAGTTTTGGAAATCTCCTCATAACACCTTTACTGTAGAGCAAACGTAATACCATCGATATTCACATCAATCAGCAGTGCTACACAAGTGTTACAAATAATAGGACTCTAACCTTATTGCTTATGAAGGATCATACAAGTGCAATTAAGTGTATATTTCAATTTCTCAACAGGAAAAGAACATATACATCTATTTCTTATGATATTTGATGAATCTGTTTTCTAATGTAAAGCAAAGGTGCGGTGCGTAATAAAATAAGGACGAGCTCTTACTTGGCAAGTGACACAGAGCGTGTGACACAGCTGAGTCTTTCCAGAACGGAACTCACCATATATCTCAGTAATAGATCCTGTCTCGATTCCTCCTGTCATTAGCTAGCTATGTCAAGCTACAAACATGCAATTTCACCATCAAGACTCTTAACGCTTGTGAACAAAATTAGCATGATCTCTTTTTCTTCTGTTTTGCGTGTGGCTCAGAATTATTTGGCTAGTCAGCTAAAGAAATAGTTTATGACTAAAAATCTGGTACACATCATTGAAAGGCTGACCTTCCAAGATCTTGTCAAGTTCTCTTGATCCGGATGTTATTTGAATAATTTCAAGCCTTTGGGCATGAAGTTGGCTAGCACTAGTAAAACCCAGAGGGATTAGCTTGGAAGCTGTGATAAATGAAGGCACAAACAAATCCAAACAACGTGATCTCAAATAACATATCACAGACGATAGCAAAGGAAAATATGAAACTGATGAGAAAAAGACAAAATTGGGTGGCGTGGACGTGCCTGCTTCAACGATCTTGTCAACTTTAGCTTCGCTGATTCCTTTGATTTGCAGGAGATCCTTCCGAGGAGAGTATGCAACAGATTCGACAGTGCAGAGACCCGCATCTCTGAGCTTCTTAATATCAATGGAAGCAATGCCCGACGCCTTGAGTTGAATATGAAAAGGAAAAAAAGCAAACACAAGCAAATTACTAAACGATTTAAACTACACCTAGAATTTCAGGGCAGAGATGAGAAAAAAACCCATTGGCAAAACAAACAAAAACTACTAATTCTTTCATTTGCAATCTAAAAAATTGGGTTTGCAATCGAAAAAACCCCAAATTAATTGGATAACACTATTATTTTCGATTGACTTGAAATAGATGCAACACCCCAATATCCACATCACGAGAAACAAAGATGTCCAAATGCAAAACGGAAAAAGATTATTGAATCTCGAGGTTAACACAACATTCTACCAGCCTATAAGAGATCGAACTGAAAGTAAAATTCTTTACTTTTTTCCCAGACAAGTAGAACACATCAATCTCAAAAAAGCCAAAATTTGGACCGTGCCCATGATTCTTGGTGCAACCCTGAAATAAAAAAACCTGGGGATCAAAGGGGCAGAGACGTGTAAGGTAGGAAAATACCTGAAGCTGTTCAACAGGGAATGGCCCATGCTGTATCTCTTCTACTTCGTCGTGTTGTTGTTCTTGTGCCATCTTCTGATTCCTTTGCTGCTCCATTGCTATTATCCTAACCTCTCCCCCACACCCACTGAGAGAGAGAGAGAGAGAGAGAGAGAGAGAGAGAGAGAGAGAGAATTGTATTACAATGGTAATTGATCGGAAAAGGATTGGCACGGGAACGGAGGGAAATGATATATTTCGAACAAGATTTTTATAGGCGCCAAAAGCAAAGGCTTGCTGAGTACGTTTTGAGCTTCTCGGATAACTATTTGGGCCTTTGGGCCAACTGAACTTCTCCCAGGAAATGTATACGAGTAATGCTACTAATTATTTTAATTTTTATCATCATCTCATTATCTCATTATGTGATATTTAATAATTAGAGATTACTGATTATATTTTACTTGTAAATCTATAATCTAATGTCATATTATGAAATGATTAGATAATAATAAATAGATTTTTTCAATGTATAATAAGCGGAAACTCATAAACTAACAATTTGTTTGTTCTTTCAAAATAGGAGGATGATAGTGCCTTCCAAATATGCATCTAAGGGCACGTTTGAAGAGTAAGATAAGATGAAAGTTTTGTGAATAGTAGAGAGATAGTTTAAATTGAGTATTTTTTAAATTTTAGAAAATGATAGAAAAAGTTAAATAAAAAATATTATAAAGTTCAAATATTGTAAGAATATAGTTTTATAATATTATTTTTGTTCGGGGATTTGAAAACATTGTAATTGTTTTTTATTTCTTATTTTTTTTGAAAAAGTTGTAATGATTAGCTTAAAAATTTTGTATTTTAATTATATTTGGAAATAAGATGTGATATGATAAAATAAGATTAGATGAGAATTTTGTATCTCATCCCATGCCCCAAACTTGCCCAAAAAGTGTTCTCTACCGTATTTTTATTTTTTTAATGATAAGAAAATATATATATCAATTCACTGATAATAATTTTTTAAACATTTAAAAATAAATAAATAAAATAAATTAGGAGGCACATTATGAGGGCACCCAAGCATTTTCCTTGAAAGTAACTTGAGTCTAGTCCTATCAAATGAGAAGACAAATCACAACACTTTGCTCATTAGCTTCTTTATTCTCTCAAGAAACACATGTACTAGTTATCTAGGGGTGACAATTTGTTTTCGCGGGTCGTGTTCGTATCGTGTTTAAGTCATATATATTCAATTATATAGGTTAATCAAAGCCCGACACGTTAAGCTAAATGGGTCAGATATTCAAATTCTAGCATGACCCTCTTAAATAACGGGGTCGTGTTATGTCACCCACAAACCATTTTGACCTGTTTAATAGTTAATTAGAAATGGGTCAACATAAAAAGACTCATTTCATATAAAATGGTTAAACTAATCCGCATAATTCATTTGATTTGATTAATATAATTTCATATAAAAGTCACAATCTATATTTATTAGTAACCACAAATTAAAAACATAATTATATTGAGAAATACTAAATATTACAATCCAATAATAATAAAATTGTAATTTTGAAATAAAAGTTAAATGTGTTATTTCGAGTTATTTTGAGTTAAGTGTGTTGAGCAAGTTATTAATCACGTATTAACTGGTCAACCCATTTTGACCTAAACCAATTTAATTCAAACCCGCTAATTTAGTATCATATTTATGTTGTGTTCACAAATCGTGGCACATATTGCCACTCCTAAGATTCTCTCTTTCTCTGCATGCTATATCTTCATCTTACCTAGGGTTCGCCACTTGCTATAATATTGCCCATGTTTGTTTCTTACATTTTCTATAATTCTAGATTTTTAGAATGTTTATTTTTAACATTTTAATAATTCTCATACCATGGAGGCCAACATGCAATAGCTTTAAATGGAATTGCATATTTATAGCAATGACAATTGACTCAATAGTAGAGCAAGACCATGATCTAGAAGGTTACTTTTAGGATTGCAAATGAATAGAGGAGCTCATGAACAGCAGTTCGAGTTTTGTATATATTCTGTTTGAATTTAGTTCATTTATTAAATGAGGTGTTAATAAAAACTAATATAATTGTTTTGAATATTAAATGAACAAAACTCGAATAAACTTGACTTGACTCGATTTAGACTCATGAATAAAGTTCTATAAGCGGCTTTGCTCATTTTGATGCTCGTATATGTATTATATTTATTATATGTTAACTGTATTTTATATACTTAATTATATATTAATAATTTATTTATAGTTTACCTTATTTAATATATTTATTTTATTCCAAAAGTATATAGGATACCTTGTACAATTCTTCTTGGTAGAGTTATATGATATAAAGCTATTTTATGTTTATAATACAAGTTATTTTTTATATTTTGTTAAATATTTATTATGCCGTATAACGTTAATGTTATGTATCAATTTTCTTATTGTTATATAGATTATAGCCTTTTAAAATAGTTATAAATGAAGGAGTGTATACACATTTACTTGAAACGATTACCAAATTAACTCTAATCGATTAATTATAATTCATATAAATAATACATACCATGGCGTAAGTTGATAATATTTCTAGTATATCATACTAGAATAAAACTGATATGGTTTTCATTATACTAAAACAAATGATAACCATATTGTAACAGCCCGCTAGAAATTCAATGGTGAAATTTCTATAGACTTTAGAAATCTCGTGAAAACTCCGTAAGTTTTCACGAATCGACTAATCGCATAGGTTTTAGTCAGTGAAACCCTCAATGATTGGAATCTATTTGAAACTCCAAAAACTTGGTTGAAACTGAAACCCTAAACGGTTTCCCCAAACCCTAAAATTGGCCTTCAAGCCCTTTTGATCCAATTTCTAGCATTGTGTTTAATCACTTGATGAAATCACTTCCACATGCTATTATTTTCTCAAATTCTTATTATGACATCTTTATCCAACATTTTAAACCTTGGAAATTTGTTTGGGCCAAGAAAAATTGGATTTGGGCTTGATAGCATCTCAAACCCTAACCAAATCTCATTTAAACCCTAAATTGAAGTCCACTTGGTTGAGGCCCACTAAGGCCCACCAGGTAGCTGGATTCTCGCCTGACTATGTACAAGATGTTGAGATGGTGCTGGAAATGATGCCTTCTATAACAATTGAAGTTACATGTGAGACTGAAGGTGAAGAGGGTATACAAGAGGGTGACATTGTCACGGTCCAAGCTTGGGTAACACTCAAACGTGTTAACGGCCTTATAGGTGCCCTTCCCCATGCCCCTAATTACCCATTTCACAAGGAAGAGAACTTCTGGTTTTTGCTTGCAGACCCTGTTTCAAATAACGTGTGGTTTTCCCAGAAGGTTAGTTTTATGGATGAAGCGGCAGCTATAGCTGCCGCTTCAAAGTCAATTGAGGACTCAATGGAAGGATCAGGAGCAAGTGTAAAGGAGACCGGTGTGGCAGTAAGAGAGGCAGTTGAGAAGGTGAAGGCTGGGTCTAGACTAGTGATGGGCAAGTTCCAAGCCCCAGCAGAGGGTAATTACAATTTGACTTGTTACTGCTTGTGTGACACATGGATAGGCTGTGACAGAAAGACAAATTTCAAACTGAAGATTTTGAAACGGACTAGGGCTGGCAGCCGAGGTGGCCTTGTTGCAGAAGAGGGACCGATCGCAGAAGATGGAGTTGAAGAGGAAGAGGAGAATGAAGAAGAGGAATATGACGATTATGAGAGTGAGTACAGTGAAGACGAGGTGGATGGACAAGATGCTAAAAAGAAAGGCCCTGCCGCTGCCAATGGCACCGTGCATAAAGGAGGCTCGAGCTCAGAAGGTTCAGGCACAGATGACGAGTGAAACACAATTTTATTTTATTAGTAACGAAAATAAACTTATTTTTTTGCTACATTGATCTTTGGAAAAACTTTACCACCTTTAACAGTACAGTGAGTCATTTTATACTTGAAGGAACTCGTTACGAGTTTGTTTACCCCACCACTTAGTCCAGCGGCTGGACAAATTTTTAGGTATTAACCGATGCAATGGCTGTGCTTATAATCCCAAATGATACCATTGGTTGAAGGGATAGTGTATGCACGTATATATTGCAATCCGGGCATCTAACTCGTGGTGGCGTGATAAAGATCCCAGTCTGTTTGGTGTTCATGATGATTTTATGAAACTAGAATTTCAAACGACACCAAAATTATTGCTTCATCTTCCCTTTCGCTTAACTATTTTGGTCGTATAATTTGTGGTGTATGCATTTGAAATACACACGACAGTGGACACCCAATTTCGTCTATACCGAAGCCGTACACCGCACCAGATTTCTTTCCCCCGTCTGAAGGTCTGGTCGCACTCTCCCCTGTACAATTGATGAAGCTATTGCTTAAGGAATACAGGAGAATCTGGCTAGACATATGCCTTGAAAATGCAGAGGAGAGCAGCTTCCTATGAATGTTATATCACAAAGATGAGCACCTTTGCTTTGTCAGGGTTGCTGGAATGCTTTTCACAGACGGATATACATATTTTTCAGTTTCTGCAACTTTGGATTTTGACAAGTTAGTTTATTTGGGGAAAAGATTTAGGGGGAAACCAAACTGGGGCAGAGAAAAGAAAATCCATGCTGGCAATTGAGGAACATAATACTTTCATATGGGATCTATCATTTTTGTATTAATATTTTAATGTTTAAATATGTGTGTTTAAAAAGAATAATAAATCACATATTGATTAGGTGGAGATATAGTGGAAATTTTTTTTGAAGCATTTCTCGAGAAATAATATTCATAATCATTTTAAGAGAATAGGGGATATTCAGAATCCTCAAATGAAGCCTTTTATCATCCCTTGTCTTTACAATGGGTAAAGAAAAATTCTACTTAATAGTCCTACAACACATGTTTTTATTTTTGGTGTTTATTTCTCATATTTCAGTTTGTTTCATTGGGTTATTTGATTTTGTGGTCTTAGGTTGATGTATTGACGAGTGTTTTGTGATAATTTAAGTGAAGTAATAAAGATGGCAGTCTAAAATTAGTACTTGCTTATCTTAATAGTAGCATCGTCTTTGGATCAAGTGTCTTAAGGCTCAATATTGCAAATATTAAAAGATATGAAGATATTGGCAGTTAGAGGAGATATTTAAAAAGGTTACAAAAGAATATAGAGAAAAAATAAATAAGTCAATGTATAGTGTATTACAAATTTATATAAGACTAGTTAAAATAGATAGAATGGATTTTGGTTATTTTACATAAAAATACAGATAAGCCATTAGGAGTGCTCTCAAAGTTAATTATCCGATATGTTTTGATTAGCAGTGTAATAAGGGAACCCATGTTAACATCATCTCGACTTCAACAGACATAATTATATTCATAAATTAGCATAAAAATATATATAATCAAGCTGTATGTTAAAAATATATATATATATATATATATATATATATATATATATAAGAATAAACTAGAGTCATTCCAATGGATCCCCTCCTTGAGATATTGGTCTTTGAGGTTTTCTATCAGCACAATTCATATGTCCATGACTACTGTGGGACCTCCTCAATCCTTGCCGTCAATATGTTTTGCATTGTTTATCTACTTACAATCAACATTTCTCAAAACAAAAAGTATTAGACTCGTAAAATGTTGTAGAAATCCATGACAAATCCTTTTCCTTGATACTACTACACAAAACATGAACAAAAACAGAATATAGAAGAAAAAAAAAAAAAAAGACCCCAAAATGCTTCATTGGAAGCCCCTTACTGTCAACAAAATTACAAAGATATCGCTCAGTTGCAGAAAACATTGAAAAATACAAGGACAAGTGATCAACAGGACCTTGTAAAAGTACAGGAAAATGGTGGGCTGAAATGGATCAGTCCTTGACATCAGTTACACCTTCTGCAGAAATCTGAAACCGTGCGTCAGCTTCCGCCAAACAAGGAGAGCTTATTACTTTACAGATGCGCTCCTCTGCCCTTCCCTTACGCAGAGCAAGCCTGTCATAAAAGCATGAAATTGCTATAGCCATTAGTCACATTCAAACAAGGAACTTTTATTTTTGGGGGAATGTCGTTTACGGACCTAGTTGTGGAAGCATGCGCCATAATGTTACCGCCAATAGGCTTGATTTGAGGCCCAGCAAAGATTGCTGAACCATCCACTTGTGCAACCACTTGGTTTGTGATAACAACAGCCACACCAAACTACAACCATGGAATGCAGAAGGAAAACAGTGATGAATGACAATTGCCAAAGTTCAAGATGTGAAAATGCTTATCACAATAACCATAGTCAGAAAACATTTAGAATTGATCTCTTCACCGAGATATCAGTTGAATGATGCTAGGCCACTAAAGTAACAAAATATAAGATTCTTTACCTCATCTGCTAACTTTTGAAGGCTCCGGAGAAACTTTGCAAGATGCATTTGCCGGGCAGAAAGTTCTCCCCTTCCAGAGAAATCTGTTCTGTAGAGAGCAGTAGCACTGTCTACTATCATAAGAGCAAACCTATAAAAGTAAACCCATTGAACAATTAGTCTTAGCTGCAATTGCAAACCACCAATAACAGCTACCTAGTACAACTCAATAAGCTATAGCATGTAATAAAAAATTCTTTATTATTTTACAGGTTGTAAGAAAGATCAAATTTGTCATTGCCGGCTGAACAAATACCGACAAACCAGAATTGAACAAATATCACCTATTTAGATTACCGAGCTGTAAAACTGATAATAGATTCCACTGTTTAAGGAAAAAAAAAAAACATTCTAAACAGGTTTCCATGTTCAAGGTTGAGCTTGTTTCAGCATTTTCAGAATTCCAGGACAAAAGATAACAGTCAAGACAAAATACAGGATTATACCTTGTTTCCACCATCATTGAAGCTGCTTCAAGCAAAAGCCTTGACTGATGATCAGTGTTATATGCCCTGGCATAGGCCACATTCTCCAAGACATCAGCACCATTTAGTCCAAATCTGCAGCACTCAGAAGCATAAGCTATAAATGGGACACACGGGAGAGAAGCATATTCATCTTAAGGTAACTGCATGACACCTGTCTGCTATCTGCAAGAGTCTCTGTGGCCTGAATGTGCCCTCTGCATCGATGTACATTGCTTTTCCTTCACCACCTCCTTGATCTAATGGAAGCTGACATATCAAAGTGCATTAGTGTGCAATTGAATATCTTGGCATTCTAGGTAACGGATGGTAGTTGCATCCATTGAATAATCAAATGGTTGTATCTACTCAACGGACTGACATTCAGATTACAAGCTCCAAAATCTGTGCAACTCAATGTAAAGTTTTGGAAATCTCCTCATAACACCTTTACTGTAGAGCAAACGTAATACCATCGATATTCACATCAATCAGCAGTGCTACACAAGTGTTACAAATAATAGGACTCTAACCTTATTGCTTATGAAGGATCATACAAGTGCAATTAAGTGTATATTTCAATTTCTCAACAGGAAAAGAACATATACATCTATTTCTTATGATATTTGATGAATCTGTTTTCTAATGTAAAGCAAAGGTGCGGTGCGTAATAAAATAAGGACGAGCTCTTACTTGGCAAGTGACACAGAGCGTGTGACACAGCTGAGTCTTTCCAGAACGGAACTCACCATATATCTCAGTAATAGATCCTGTCTCGATTCCTCCTGTCATTAGCTAGCTATGTCAAGCTACAAACATGCAATTTCACCATCAAGACTCTTAACGCTTGTGAACAAAATTAGCATGATCTCTTTTTCTTCTGTTTTGCGTGTGGCTCAGAATTATTTGGCTAGTCAGCTAAAGAAATAGTTTATGACTAAAAATCTGGTACACATCATTGAAAGGCTGACCTTCCAAGATCTTGTCAAGTTCTCTTGATCCGGATGTTATTTGAATAATTTCAAGCCTTTGGGCATGAAGTTGGCTAGCACTAGTAAAACCCAGAGGGATTAGCTTGGAAGCTGTGATAAATGAAGGCACAAACAAATCCAAACAACGTGATCTCAAATAACATATCACAGACGATAGCAAAGGAAAATATGAAACTGATGAGAAAAAGACAAAATTGGGTGGCGTGGACGTGCCTGCTTCAACGATCTTGTCAACTTTAGCTTCGCTGATTCCTTTGATTTGCAGGAGATCCTTCCGAGGAGAGTATGCAACAGATTCGACAGTGCAGAGACCCGCATCTCTGAGCTTCTTAATATCAATGGAAGCAATGCCCGACGCCTTGAGTTGAATATGAAAAGGAAAAAAAGCAAACACAAGCAAATTACTAAACGATTTAAACTACACCTAGAATTTCAGGGCAGAGATGAGAAAAAAACCCATTGGCAAAACAAACAAAAACTACTAATTCTTTCATTTGCAATCTAAAAAATTGGGTTTGCAATCGAAAAAACCCCAAATTAATTGGATAACACTATTATTTTCGATTGACTTGAAATAGATGCAACACCCCAATATCCACATCACGAGAAACAAAGATGTCCAAATGCAAAACGGAAAAAGATTATTGAATCTCGAGGTTAACACAACATTCTACCAGCCTATAAGAGATCGAACTGAAAGTAAAATTCTTTACTTTTTTCCCAGACAAGTAGAACACATCAATCTCAAAAAAGCCAAAATTTGGACCGTGCCCATGATTCTTGGTGCAACCCTGAAATAAAAAAACCTGGGGATCAAAGGGGCAGAGACGTGTAAGGTAGGAAAATACCTGAAGCTGTTCAACAGGGAATGGCCCATGCTGTATCTCTTCTACTTCGTCGTGTTGTTGTTCTTGTGCCATCTTCTGATTCCTTTGCTGCTCCATTGCTATTATCCTAACCTCTCCCCCACACCCACTGAGAGAGAGAGAGAGAGAGAGAGAGAGAGAGAGAGAGAGAGAATTGTATTACAATGGTAATTGATCGGAAAAGGATTGGCACGGGAACGGAGGGAAATGATATATTTCGAACAAGATTTTTATAGGCGCCAAAAGCAAAGGCTTGCTGAGTACGTTTTGAGCTTCTCGGATAACTATTTGGGCCTTTGGGCCAACTGAACTTCTCCCAGGAAATGTATACGAGTAATGCTACTAATTATTTTAATTTTTATCATCATCTCATTATCTCATTATGTGATATTTAATAATTAGAGATTACTGATTATATTTTACTTGTAAATCTATAATCTAATGTCATATTATGAAATGATTAGATAATAATAAATAGATTTTTTCAATGTATAATAAGCGGAAACTCATAAACTAACAATTTGTTTGTTCTTTCAAAATAGGAGGATGATAGTGCCTTCCAAATATGCATCTAAGGGCACGTTTGAAGAGTAAGATAAGATGAAAGTTTTGTGAATAGTAGAGAGATAGTTTAAATTGAGTATTTTTTAAATTTTAGAAAATGATAGAAAAAGTTAAATAAAAAATATTATAAAGTTCAAATATTGTAAGAATATAGTTTTATAATATTATTTTTGTTCGGGGATTTGAAAACATTGTAATTGTTTTTTATTTCTTATTTTTTTTGAAAAAGTTGTAATGATTAGCTTAAAAATTTTGTATTTTAATTATATTTGGAAATAAGATGTGATATGATAAAATAAGATTAGATGAGAATTTTGTATCTCATCCCATGCCCCAAACTTGCCCAAAAAGTGTTCTCTACCGTATTTTTATTTTTTTAATGATAAGAAAATATATATATCAATTCACTGATAATAATTTTTTAAACATTTAAAAATAAATAAATAAAATAAATTAGGAGGCACATTATGAGGGCACCCAAGCATTTTCCTTGAAAGTAACTTGAGTCTAGTCCTATCAAATGAGAAGACAAATCACAACACTTTGCTCATTAGCTTCTTTATTCTCTCAAGAAACACATGTACTAGTTATCTAGGGGTGACAATTTGTTTTCGCGGGTCGTGTTCGTATCGTGTTTAAGTCATATATATTCAATTATATAGGTTAATCAAAGCCCGACACGTTAAGCTAAATGGGTCAGATATTCAAATTCTAGCATGACCCTCTTAAATAACGGGGTCGTGTTATGTCACCCACAAACCATTTTGACCTGTTTAATAGTTAATTAGAAATGGGTCAACATAAAAAGACTCATTTCATATAAAATGGTTAAACTAATCCGCATAATTCATTTGATTTGATTAATATAATTTCATATAAAAGTCACAATCTATATTTATTAGTAACCACAAATTAAAAACATAATTATATTGAGAAATACTAAATATTACAATCCAATAATAATAAAATTGTAATTTTGAAATAAAAGTTAAATGTGTTATTTCGAGTTATTTTGAGTTAAGTGTGTTGAGCAAGTTATTAATCACGTATTAACTGGTCAACCCATTTTGACCTAAACCAATTTAATTCAAACCCGCTAATTTAGTATCATATTTATGTTGTGTTCACAAATCGTGGCACATATTGCCACTCCTAAGATTCTCTCTTTCTCTGCATGCTATATCTTCATCTTACCTAGGGTTCGCCACTTGCTATAATATTGCCCATGTTTGTTTCTTACATTTTCTATAATTCTAGATTTTTAGAATGTTTATTTTTAACATTTTAATAATTCTCATACCATGGAGGCCAACATGCAATAGCTTTAAATGGAATTGCATATTTATAGCAATGACAATTGACTCAATAGTAGAGCAAGACCATGATCTAGAAGGTTACTTTTAGGATTGCAAATGAATAGAGGAGCTCATGAACAGCAGTTCGAGTTTTGTATATATTCTGTTTGAATTTAGTTCATTTATTAAATGAGGTGTTAATAAAAACTAATATAATTGTTTTGAATATTAAATGAACAAAACTCGAATAAACTTGACTTGACTCGATTTAGACTCATGAATAAAGTTCTATAAGCGGCTTTGCTCATTTTGATGCTCGTATATGTATTATATTTATTATATGTTAACTGTATTTTATATACTTAATTATATATTAATAATTTATTTATAGTTTACCTTATTTAATATATTTATTTTATTCCAAAAGTATATAGGATACCTTGTACAATTCTTCTTGGTAGAGTTATATGATATAAAGCTATTTTATGTTTATAATACAAGTTATTTTTTATATTTTGTTAAATATTTATTATGCCGTATAACGTTAATGTTATGTATCAATTTTCTTATTGTTATATAGATTATAGCCTTTTAAAATAGTTATAAATGAAGGAGTGTATACACATTTACTTGAAACGATTACCAAATTAACTCTAATCGATTAATTATAATTCATATAAATAATACATACCATGGCGTAAGTTGATAATATTTCTAGTATATCATACTAGAATAAAACTGATATGGTTTTCATTATACTAAAACAAATGATAACCATATTGTAACAGCCCGCTAGAAATTCAATGGTGAAATTTCTATAGACTTTAGAAATCTCGTGAAAACTCCGTAAGTTTTCACGAATCGACTAATCGCATAGGTTTTAGTCAGTGAAACCCTCAATGATTGGAATCTATTTGAAACTCCAAAAACTTGGTTGAAACTGAAACCCTAAACGGTTTCCCCAAACCCTAAAGTTGGCCTTCAAGCCCTTTTGATCCAATTTCTAGCATTGTGTTTAATCACTTGATGAAATCACTTCCACATGCTATTATTTTCTCAAATTCTTATTATGACATCTTTATCCAACATTTTAAACCTTGGAAATTTGTTTGGGCCAAGAAAAATTGGATTTGGGCTTGATAGCATCTCAAACCCTAACCAAATCTCATTTAAACCCTAAATTGAAGTCCACTTGGTTGAGGCCCACTAAGGCCCACTAAGGCCCACGAATTTGGCCACCTTGGCAAAGCTCCTTGGAGAAGCTTCCTCCCCCACTTGTTAGACCATTCATTGCATCAAGTTGCACTCAATAATATGGAGGAACCCACCCCATCAAGTCCCATGTCTCATAGCTTTTGTAGGTTGTCCTTTGCCCCCCACTATCCTCTACCTTATCACATGTCTACACCTCCACTCAATGATTTTTAAGGTCTATATATTCCCCCTGAAGAAGGCTTGAGTCGTGCAAGACTCACTTACTTCACTTTAATCATTTCTTCACCCCGTTCTTAGAGAGAAACCCAAAAGAGCTCTCTCGGGCAGATTTCTGTGTCTTTTTGTGTGGAGATTATCGACCCTTTGTAAGTATTTTTACACAATGACTCCTTCATAAAAGTTGTTCCTCTTTGAGTCTAGTTTCCGTAGATATATTTTTCGTATCATTCCATGGTCATTTGGTCAGTCAAAAGTATTTGTAACCATGGAAAGGTCATTCTGGGCGTGAATCTGGAGAGTATGTTATGTTTTGGAGTTTTTGACCAAGCTAATGGGCATATCTTGGTCCGAAAATTTTATGGAGTGTTGTTAGAATGTGTTTAAGAGTTTTCATTGAAGTTTTGTTGCATGAATAAAGCTTTTGATGATATATTTTCTTAGATCTAGAAACTCGAAAACTGGAAGTGGAAAAACAGTTTTTATTTGGAGAAAATTTGAATATTTCGTGGTTTGATCTTACTCTAATGGCTTTGATATTTTATATGATGATCATAAGTATCTTATTTTCATGTTAGGATGTTATTTTGGAGATATTTAGCATTAGTTTAAAAGATATGATTTTTCTATGCAAGAGAATTTCGGTTAGGCCTAAGATTTGATGCTTTTAGGTTAGATCCATGTTTTGTTGGGTTTTAGCCATGTGATTTTAATTTTGATGGTTGGATATTCTTTAAGACACGTTTTTAAACCATGTGATACTTTATTTCAAAGACCTCACCTTCTTAAGCCATTGATCAAGAGATTTATCAAAGCTAGTTAAGAAAAAGTTTCTGTTTTTGGACTAAGTGTAAAATCAAAAACTCCAAGTGTTATTTTTGTGATTTTGGTGACTTTAGTTTGATGATTTAAAGCATGGTTTATCTGAGGATGATGTTATGAATATGTTAGAAGTAAGATTTGATTTTTTTGGAATTCTTGGTGATGTTTTGATTTAAGGACAAAACTTGTGATTCAAGTGTTTTGATCTTTTTACAAAAACAAGTTTGGTGTTGATTATAAGTCTTTTCTAAATGGATGTTTTAAGTATGGTTTTAAACCTAGGATTGGAAGATGGTTGGTGCAAAATTTTGGTTTAAGCATGAGTTTTGAAATTGGAAGGAATTGCAACAAAAAAAATCAAGAGAAATGGCATATGGATGTTTCGGCCATAGTGTGTTTTTCATAGTTGTGTTTTGTCTTAAATTTTTCTGAGTTAATATTTGAGTTTAAGACAAAATTTACATGAGGAATGTAAATTTTGGAAATTTTTGGAGTTAGGATGTGAAATCCTTAAGTTATGGGTAAAATGGTCGTTTTCCCACATGTAGAGGGTAAAATGATAATTTTACTCTAAGTTAGCTTGTTTTCATGTTTCTAATTGTTAGTAATTAAATTTCTAACTTTTAGAATGACCTTTTACAGTTCCTCGTGTTTCACACTTTATTCTCGTAGAACCCGACGATCTGAGTAAGTTAGCTTCTAACTTACTATCAGTTTATTGTGTATGTATGATGGGTAAGGGAACTACAATTTATGTATGTATGTTATCATATATGTCATGTCATTACATGTTTATCTGTTACGCATGATTTATTCTTTTATGAATATTTATCTGTTACAAAATCTTTTATGTCATGCAATATTGTATGTTATAAGTATGCCATGTTAAGTATGTCATATGTTACATGTATGTCATGGAATGTTTATGTTTAAATCATATTGTGCCATTTACAAGTATACGCCATGTTAGAAAAGTTCATGATATTAAATAATATCTCATGTATTAAGAAAGATAAGATATTTAAGAGTGACACGGACCTAAGCGTGTTCACCACAAGTTATGTTAAGGATGGCACGGACCTAAGCGTGTTCATCACAAGTTATGTTAAGGGTGACACGGATCTAAGCATGTTCACCACAAGTTATGTTATGCGGTGTCACGGACTCAAGCGTGGTTCACCTTATGTAAAGTTCATATAAGTTTCAGATCATGTTCAAGTTAAGTTATTCATGTCAATCACGACCCTAAATGCTAGGATGGGGTAATATCCTAGTGGAACTCCTTTGTTCACGCTGGAGTGTCTAAATAGGTGTGAAATTCCCTGGGTTGACGAAGTACAGTCAACAGGTTGCGAATGGGGCCTAAGTAACTGGTCACCGGAGCGCGCCAGGCACTAACGCCGATGGTGCCATATTTTATGTTACGTGTATTCATGGGGCCACAACAACTGTGGAGCATGAAGTATGGGGCCACAACAACTGTGGAGCATACACTACGTGAGACACAGCAATTGTGACACGTAGAATACGTGGGGCCACAACAACTGTGGAGTACGTATTAACGCACTCACAGCTGGTCTAGATACCTGTGTTGTGATGCGGTAATCGGCAGGGACACACGGCTCTAGGGGACCTGTGTAGCACCCATATGGTCACGTTATTAATCAAGACAATTAAATAAGATTCCAAGTTCATGTATTTCATGTTCAAGTCATATTTCACGTTACGTTATGTGTACGTTCATGTTAAAACTTAAAGTTCAAGTACATGTTATGTTTCAAGTTCACATCCATGCTATGATTTAAGTTCATGTCACGTCAAGCTAAGCTTCTGTTTCAGTTCAATTATGTTAACTCATGCCATGTTATGTCATGTCACATTATGCTTATTATTTTATGCCATGTTATGTCAAGTTATGTTATGTTTACTTTCGATTTTGATGGTGCATTCATACCTTTATTTCTATGCATACATCATTAACCTGTGTGAAAGTTTTCTGTTAACTTGCTGAGATTTGTAATCAAATCTCACCATGGTAGTCCCAACTACCATTTTTCCCCAAATGGTAGGCGATGTGTCAGGTTCAGAACAAGGAGCAAATACCGATAGGCTGGAGGATGTTGACTAGACGCCGCAGATGCGATGCAGAGTTTTCAGCTTCTATAGTTAGTTTCTTTTGGGACAGTATTCTAACCTTGTTAATTGAGTTACGCGAGTTACTCGATGAACTGGTTCAATAAGTGTATTTTGGTACTGTAATATAGAGTCTAGTCACCCATGTTTTGAGATTACAGTCTTCTGAGATCCGTACTGTAATCGTGATTATTTATTTTGTTAAGTATGCATGGATTATGTTTTAATTATTTGGGATGTTATAAGTTCGGTGCATAGTATAAAAAAAAAANACTTGGTTGAGGCCCACTAAGGCCCACGAATTTGGCCACCTTGGCAAAGCTCCTTGGAGAAGCTTCCTCCCCCACTTGTTAGACCATTCATTGCATCAAGTTGCACTCAATAATATGGAGGAACCCACCCCATCAAGTCCCATGTCTCATAGCTTTTGTAGGTTGTCCTTTGCCCCCCACTATCCTCTACCTTATCACATGTCTACACCTCCACTCAATGATTTTTAAGGTCTATATATTCCCCCTGAAGAAGGCTTGAGTCGTGCAAGACTCACTTACTTCACTTTAATCATTTCTTCACCCCGTTCTTAGAGAGAAACCCAAAAGAGCTCTCTCGGGCAGATTTCTGTGTCTTTTTGTGTGGAGATTATCGACCCTTTGTAAGTATTTTTACACAATGACTCCTTCATAAAAGTTGTTCCTCTTTGAGTCTAGTTTCCGTAGATATATTTTTCGTATCATTCCATGGTCATTTGGTCAGTCAAAAGTATTTGTAACCATGGAAAGGTCATTCTGGGCGTGAATCTGGAGAGTATGTTATGTTTTGGAGTTTTTGACCAAGCTAATGGGCATATCTTGGTCCGAAAATTTTATGGAGTGTTGTTAGAATGTGTTTAAGAGTTTTCATTGAAGTTTTGTTGCATGAATAAAAAAAAAAAAAAAAGAATTATCCGCTGCGAATATTGCATAATGCTAGATGCATGTTAGGAACATTGCATCCTATATGTCATGTACGGGGGCAGGTAACCTTGTGTTACATGTCCCGACGCTTCAGATGTCCGTCCGATCCCAAACGGAAATCTGAGGGCGTCACACATATTGTGTATTCATATGTTATCATATTGTATAATCATATGTGTATTCAAGCTCGAGCTACTCGAGTTTGATTCATTGGTTTATTTTCAGTTGAACTTGAGCTAAATTCAAATAATATTAATTTTTAGCAAGCTGAGTTCAAATAAGAATTTTTAAATTTTATTTGAGTTCAAGTGAGTAAATATGCTAATCAAACTTGAGCACGCTTGTTTGGATTCAACTTGACTATGTTAATTTGCAACCCTAATTACTATGAAAAATGAATTATAGAGTCATAAAAGTGTAGAGTTGTAAGAATTTGCTTTGTAATGTAAATATTTTAGTTAATCAATAATACATTGTAAATATTTCATCACTATAGATTGAGATAAAAGAGTACAAGATGTATGTATCTATTAGTAATAAGATTATGTTGGATTATGTTTATATTATGTGATTGTTATCAGAATATTATTTTTGGCACAGTTAATGGCAGTTATTTCAATGCATTTATTGCAATTGAAATGCATTAAAGGAACAAGTCACATATATGCATAAAACTTAGGAAAATTTGGTCGCACATCCTAGTGCTATATTTGACTTGGAATTAACTCCATGTATGTATTCAAAATATACCACCTTATGGTTTCAATTTTTTGCACGGAAGAATTATTGGCCAGACTTACAAGTCTTATATTGATATGATTCGGTTATAATAACACTTGAGTTTTGATATTTAAGAATGGGCGTGCATCCATCTTTAATTACAATGAATATATTTAGGTTGCGTTTGTATGTTGAGTTAAGTTCAGCTCTTTATGAATAGTAGTGAGTTGAATTGGTGGAATGAGATATGTAGGATCTATCTAAGATGGGTTTAGATGTGTTTGGATATTAAGATGAGGTTAGAGATATTTATAGAAAATTGAAAAAGTTTGTAACTCTCACGTATAAAGAGGTGTTGAGTTAAAAAAGATTATAAATCCCACGTATAAAAAGATTTTAAGTTGAGATGAGTTTAGTAATTTCAGAGTTGGATGTTTGGATGTTAGACTCAACTTAAAAGTAGACCGAATTGAATTGATCTTAGTTGAGTCTAACAATCAAACATGGCCTTAGTTTATAGCTTATTTTGTATGTATGAATGGAAATCTTAGTATTTCTTGGAATTAGTTAAATTAATGTTTCCAAAAATTTTCATGCTCTTAGTTCTCATCTTTAATCCATGTTTATACCCTTGACATATTGTGATGCCCCATACCTTCCCCTTTTTTATCTTACCGGGTCATTAAGGCATCGAATCAATAACACGTAATTATATATAATCTCTGATTCTCTGTCATTTAAAAAGATTATGAAAAATGAGATATATATATTTTTTATGTATTCATTGACAATACAATGGAAGCATTTTAACTTACTACAATGACTGTACTAAAGATAAAACGAAGAACCATCAAATATATTTAACAAATCTTCACAATACAAAGTTACAAAACTACTATTTCAAACGTGAGTTTTCCTAAACACATTAATTTACAATATAATTATACAATGGTTTTTAAACACAAGCACTTGCTAGCACTATTAGAATATTAAGTTTTTCTGATAAACTTTTTTCCATCCCCAGAAAAATCAACGATAATACTTCTCTTTTGAGTCCAACTTAACCTTGTTGCAACATTTTGTTGCTAATGGTGCGATTTGATGAATTTACTATTTCAAATCTTTTTACAGCAACCATATAAGCTTTTTGTGGCGTTTGATGATCAACACAAAAAGCTTAAATATTTCCTTGCGGTAAGCGGCAATTCCAAGCCGTCGCAACATTGTGTACACCTAGTTGTGACAAAATGTATTGATTTTGTGATCGTTAATTTTGCAACAATTAGAAGTCCCATTTACACTCTCCAAATTGAAAATTAGCCCTAATCCTGCTGAGGGGGTTCGAGAGTCTTCGATCCTTCCCAATCTGTTCATATGCTTTCGATCAGTTAATTGAATCCTTGCATGATTTTACTTTGAGCAGAACAATCATAGAAATGGTAAATCCTCAATGATTAGGAGGATTGTTTATATCGGTACAAGTAGGCCCACATGTGATTGACTTCTATTCTCTACTTTTTCTTTTGGCGATTAATGATACATGGTCTCGATTCCGTGAATTGACATGTTTGAATTGCGACTCTATTGTAATTTTCGTTTGGCTTCATTATTGTTAATTTATTTAATTTATGTGAGTTGGATGAGTTGTGGTTATTGTTATCACACAAGCTTGCATAAACCCTTTTTGTTGATCAATATGAGATACCCAAATTGGATTACTAGAAGAGAAGGTAACAATTATGTGCTTATTCTATTTAAGTAATGAAAATATCATAATGACTTGGAGTTGGTACAAATTCTAAAATAACAAATCTTATAAGTGATTTTTGTTATCAGAAGTTACAGTGGGTGAGTATAACAAATATGGTAGATTTTTTTAAAGAGTCCCAAGGGTCTAGGAAGAAGGGATAGTTTGTAACAAACTTGAATAAATATCTCTATGTGAGTAAAATTAAATATTGAAAGAAGTTATACGTTATTTTTGTTGTAATTGACTGAATCATAGTTATATATATATATATATATCCATGGTTTTGTAATCGGAAAATGAAACTGAATTTTTTATTAATATGGAAGAACTAAGTGATGGAAAAGCTGAATGTAATGGGACCGGAAGCTCAAATTAAGGAGATAGCGACGATAATCATCAGGGAGGTTTTCAACAAAAGACTAGGATATGCAAGGGGTTTGGGGGAGATGGTGATGGCCGAATCAACATATATAATGCAAAGTGATGAAAATGCATGTATATTGTCATAGGATGCACATAATTATAAGAACCAGCTTGAGGAACTAAAAGCAAATGTTTGGAAAATTCTATAAATGCAAGTTGAGTTTGATAAATTCATGACGTACTCGATGTTGTAGGAGCAATCCCAAAGAGTGTCTTCGAGGCAGATTCAGGGAGTTAAGTAATCGTGGAAAACTTAATTTTTTGGAATTTTTTGAATTTTGAGAGGTAAAGAGATACTCCATTTTAGTGGTTGCTGGGACATATTATTTGAGCTAGGTCTTGAGGCATGGTTGGGTGCACTCAAGATCTTGAAAGATGATAACTGATTACTAACATTTTTTAGTATGTGACGAGATTGCACTGATACAACTTGGGAATTCATAACATGGGGCAATGTTATTTTTCTTATTAGAGATTGGATATTTCTTTTTTGGTTTGACCCTGTGATGCCTGCAACCCTGCTTGAGATTTGAAAGAGTTTGAAGTGTCAGTACATACAACACAAGATTATATACCCACGTTCATGACAGTTAAACGTGTAGTGCACCTAACATGTATTTAGAAGTATGTAATATTCGCAGTGGATAATGTTTTTTTTTCTTTGAGCAATACACAATATATCAGAAATACTATATCCCAAAATATAAATATGATTCATATTTTCATAATAAACACATCTTCAAAATGTTATGACACTTGTCCAATAAGTCTGTATCACAAAAGGTACTAGGGACGATGCTCCATAAGTACATCAAATATAAACTATTTAATTAGATCACTTAGCCGCTCACATAGCTCGACTTTAATAACCAAAATAATGTTTAAAAAACCAGAGTATCAACTCTCAATCTCCCCAAGGCTCCTCCATGGCTTTACTGAACATCCTCCAGGTGATCGTTTCCTCTTCTATGACTTCATAACAAATTGTTTACCATTTCGGTGGGAATGGTAATTGGGACTACCAAGTGACATTAAGTAAGCTACTAATCTACTAACAATATACATATACATGCATGACAGTAAAATGACATGTATGCATCATGACATGAACTTGAACATGTGTGACTTGATTTGGCAAATAGCATAACAAATACTTAGCTTGAGAAATAACATGACTGCACATGGGCGTAACATGAGCTTGACAAGAACTAAATTTGGCATAACTTGACATGTAAGTGAATATGAACTTGAAAACTTGTTAACATATGCATAATTGCAATGAATTATAATAAATGAAAGGGCTTGGCATGGCACAATTCAATTTAATAATTTAAAGGAAACATGAACATAATTTGCATGGGTCTTAGCACCATACATACATAAATATCTTGAGAGTAAGTCAGTGGCTAACTTATTAATAATCATATGCTTCATGACATAATGATCGTGACATATAACATATATTCATGCTTGATATACTAACAACATGGCATGACATAGCAAACTCAATTTAATAAACTTAAAGGAAACATAAACATAACTTGCATGGATATTACCACCGTACATACATAATTATCTTGAGAGTAAATTAGAGACTAACTTACAGAATTGTCACGTAAAGTAAAACATAGCGTGAAAAAGTATGAATTGAAATGAAATATTTCTAAGGGTTAGAATATCTCAGTAAATACTTAGAAATATAAAAATTACTGACTTATAGCTAAAATTACAAAATTACGCCCATACTTTTGGGAAATTATAAATTTTTCCTTAAAATAAGGATTTTGTATACTAACTTCAATACTTATCAAAATTTACATTTCTCATATAAATCTCGTCCTAAGACCAAATATCCAATTAGAAAAAGTTTAAACACAATAAATTTAGGTGAACCATTTCTTGGCTGATTCACGTTATAAGCAAAAAACTGATTTTTGTTACAATTTGATCAAATATTAGACTCATACGTTTAACGGATTTTTGTAATACTAAAAAAATCACATCCTACATTTTAAAATCATGCTAAAATATCAACATAATTATTCCATAAAAGTCTTAATTGAGGTTTGGATAGTAAGTTGAGATGTAATGAGATGAGATGAAAGTTGAATAAAATATTGTTAAAATATTACTTTTTAAATATTATTATTGTTTTGATATTTGAAAATTTTGAATTTTTTATTATATTTTGTGTGAAAATTTAAAAAAATTTCAATAATTAAATTAGATGAGTTGAGATCAACTCTAAATCTAAACTCACTATATCAATAAGAATGCCAAGAATCAAGTTTGGGTAAAAAATGACCAACTTTTGATGTTCTTGGTCTAAGACATTACAAATCAATTCCAATGATTTCAAAAGTCTATAATCATACTCTTAACACGTTCATCATTAAAATCTAAGTGATAAGATGCTTGATTAAATAACCAAAATCTGAAAAATACGATCAACATAACCGGCTTGTACTAAATCATCAAAACTATATATATCTTGCTTTTGACTTAAAACACAATCACTAGATCCTTGATTTTAATTAAATGAATAGTCTAGAATCATATACCTCATATCCAAATTCTAACTTAATCTAAGCATTAAAGCTAGTATCTCATGATAAAAGTTTCATCAAAACATAATACCAATCTTAGAGCTTTCATTTTCTAGACCATTTTGTCTCAATGTGAGTATCAAGATATAAGAGAGTGGTTAAGGGTGTATGAGTGAAAAATTGAGTGATTAATAACTTATGAAAGTGATTAATCCAAGTGATTAAATATTTAATCAAAACCCACACTATAGGGTTTCAAACCAAGTTTAGGATTTCAGCCATCATCATGGGTTTAGGGTTTTGATTGAAATATAATGATTTGGGGTTTCATTAGGGTTGAAACCCTCTTTTTGTTGATCAAAATGTGTTTTGGTTGGTTAGAATAGTGTTTACATAGGTCACATTTTCACTTGGCTTGATAGGCTCTTTGTTCCATCACAAATCAATCTACTCATGACGAGTGTCCTATTACTATTCTAAAAATTGGCTAGAAATGTGCCAAGTTTCCATTTCAAAAGTAATCCTAGTGATTATAAGTAAATTTGGACCATTTACATCGCGATTTGACAATCGTTTGAACTGGGTGCCACGTGGCACTATCTCAGGTGTTACTATTCATCCAAAAAATTGTGAAAAATATTATTGTATCATAAAATTATAAATAATTATATGAGTATAGCAGTGCAACTTGTTTTGAAAAATTCAACTTTTAAATGCCTCGATTAAATAAAAAGACACTCCCAATTACTAATTATCCAAAAAATGTAAAGCGTATTATTGTAACGTAAAATTCTAAATAATCGTTCAAGACTAATTGTGTAATTCATTTCGAAAACTTATACTCCTAAATGTCTTAAATAAATAGAAAGAAAACTCTATCACCATAATGGTTCGAGATCCGACTATTCTGATAGACTAAAATCAAATCAATTACTCGATTCGTAAAGCATTTTTGGGATTTCACGACGTTTTCTAATATTTAAAGAAATTTATTTATGCTATTACAATTTGTTAGATGAGGCTAAAGTGGGCTCTTGTTATCAACACTATAGATGGTATGGACCATTGAAGAGGGAAAGTTTTGGCAAAATGCTTGGGCAACTACATGCATTATGGTTGTTTTATGGCTATACACCATAAATAGTTACCTTTCCTTTTCTAATTCAATTTGTATGCATAATAGGTTGTAATGATGATTAGTATTTAGGAATTAATTATAAAAACTGAATATATGATCTACTGGTTGTCTGTTGTTGGATATATAATGATTATCTAATATCGGTAAACTAATATGATTTACAATTTAATAATTATCTAAGATTAGTAAACTTCTGGTTGTATACAATAATCTTAACTTACAAATTAATATAGTTTGTGAGTTGAGATATTGTAATCAGCTTTAAAAACCACTTTAAGGTAAGACTAGTCTAAAATATTATTGTAGATTACAATGATATATAGATAGACTTATCAAGTTTGTGTGTTATTAGTATAGTCCTTGCTGAATATTAAGACTAATTTAGTCATTTGCTCTTGTGATGGTATTTTAGGCAAAGAGTTTCCGCAACATGATTTACAATCAATAGAATAAAAAGGTTAAAAATAATGTTATCATTGATTTTCATGAATCCAAAATTGGGCAACCAAGTCTCTAGTATATGAGTAGACCCCTTATAATCTATTTATTTTGGGGACTCATGTGTAATGATAAAATGAAAGTCAATGATTTTGTATTCTCAAAATCAGCTTCACTCATGCATAGTAGTTAGGGTGAACCTTTTTTTGGTGCATTGCATAAGAGTTTACATATGTATGACAATGTTTTTTCTGGGTTTTCCTATACTTAGACGTTATTTGCAATTGGTTGTTTATTTAACAACCTAAAGAGGTTTCATAAATACATGTATATGCGATGTTATTTAAACAATTTAAGACATGTTGGATTACAAGTCTTTCAATTAAAGTTTAAATCGGTTTATTTAATTGTAAGAAGAAACATATGTAAAAAAATTTACCAAAGCAATCGCCAAGCTCATGAGTGATAAAAAATAGATGGGATCCAAGGAACTTGGGCAAATTCTGACCATGCTTCAATCACAAAACAACTTAAATGTAGTCTGCCACATATGTAGTATGCATACTATATACTAAAGTTGTCTGTATAATATAAAGCATGAAACTTGTGCACAAGAACAAGAAGTTGTTTGATTTGGAGTGTTTTTAGGTATATTATATGTATATATTTTGGTACTTTAGTTGACTCGCATGTATGTGGAAAAAAAGATTTCTCAGCAGCTTTATATACATACGTAGATGAGATGGACTCTAATGAAAATTCCCGAATTGGTTACCAAAAACCAAACAATCGCATTCATCTCATCGTTACAACTTTTTCAAATTTCCATACAAAGTATAATAAACAATTCAATTTTTTCAAATCCCAATACAAAACTAATATTAAAATAATATTTTATTTATTACTATTCAAAACATCTCATCTTATCTTATCTGAACTGTGTAACCAAAAATATTTTTAATTAGTAGGTATGAGATCTGTGTACAATCTTAGATTTTTTCTACTAGACCTATATGTATAATAATTGGTATCCTAAAAATTGTGTTTACATTAGTAGTCAAAGTATTCCACTATCATTGATGAGGGATAACTCAAACAATTCAACTAGATTCTTAGTCAAGAGCTTATCATGGTAATCTTTACATTATTGTTAAACATGAAATTTTGATTATCAAATCATGATTTGAGGTTCATAAAATTTTGATGATTTGTAAAAGTAAAACTGAAACATTAATGTTTATTTAAGATATTTTTTAGAATGTGTAATCTTTCTAAAATGCAAATTATTTCCAGTATGTTTCTCGAACATAAATTCAATGTTCTTTAATATCATTTGCTGCAAAAAATTCATAGCAAGGAGATCCCAAATAATTTTTTGTGACCATCAATTTGACGCAGGTCTTGTGTATTTCTGTCAAAATGGTGATTGTCGAAAATTTATTAAATGCATTGGTAGCACAAATACCGTCCAAGTATTTGTGACGTTATAGTGATCGATATAAATAAAAATATGTTTTTTAATGCCAAAATAACTTGTAATTGCAACAAACTAGAATGCTACCGAAGATAGTCCATTTGCGGTGAATGAATCTTTTTGCGACGACATACAAATGTTGGGAATGAAAACTCATTTGCAGTGCTATTTAGTTTTTGTGACACTAGAATTTGGTTGCAAATAGTGAGTTTTTCCTACTATATTTCATGTCTTTTTTGTTGTTCCTATCCCTTTTTAGTGGTCCCAAATTGCGCTGCAAATGTCCATATTTTTGCAAACATGAAATGTTTTTTGAATTGCGATGTTGTGAAGGTTTTTTGCAACTATTTTAGACACCATAAAAAGTGATTTTTCTTTTGGTGTAATATTGTGTCATTATTATACAAGACTTTTATATAAGTACATAAGACGCTCCTATTCATTCTTGTCATCCTTGTCAACAATCTCTTTCTCTCGAATGAGGTTAGGTGTCCCTATTATAAAATCTATGATTTTGTTACTGGTAAAAGCTGATACTGCAGTGGAGCACTGCAGTGAGATTTGCATCTTAATGTTCGAGATCTATAAAGTAGACATATAATTGCCATTGGTTTTTGTGCTTCCTAATTTAATGCAAAAATATAAAAATATGAAGAAAACAAATATTTACATGAAGAAGAATAATTTATTTCAAAATTAATCGTAAAAGCAATAAACATAACCGATCATCAATTCACAATTAACTCCCAACTCTAAACTTTATTAGATAACTTGTCAACAAAAAACATAACTGATCATCAATTGGGATGCGGCCCTGGATAAAACAAACTAAAAGGTGGGGGTGGGGGCTATTATTCCTGATTGGGAAGGGAATGTGAGAGCTACTCTGAGAATGAATCATACCATTTTTCCTAAACCTCAACTAGTTGAAACTTTTGCTATTTTTCAAGCTTTTGTATTTTTAAAAACACTAGGTTAGCAGGATATGATAATGGAAGGCGACTCTCTACATGTAGTGAACAACCTCAAGTCTTTAACAGAGACATATTCTTATGTAGGCATTCAGATAAGGGACACAAAATCTACGTTAGACTCCTTTACAAACTGGATAGTTAGACATACTAGGAGAGCTTGTAACTCTTTAGCTCATGCCTTATGTCAAGATGCTCTAAGCATTAGTAATAGTATCATTTATGTTGATGCTATTCCCTTTTGTATCCAAATTTTGATCTAATTAATGACAACACAAGATATTTTTCTCAAACCAAAAAAGAAAAAAGAAAAAGAAAAACATTAACTTCATAAACTTTAATTCCATTTTGCAATAGGGATCTGTTTGCAAGTAGAGAAGTAAAATAGCCTATAACTTCTGACTAAGTGTATTTGCCACCATATTTAGAGAGTGGTAATATGTGACACGTGAACTCAATACGAATACGATACAAAATTAGTGATTTGAGTTTGATGTTAATGGGTTTGGGTCAAAACGAGTGACCTGTTAAGACAATATTTATAAACGGGTTAATAATAGGTCAACTTACTTAACATGAAATCAATCCATTTTGACAAAATTCATTATTGTTGAGTTGTAATATTGGTATTTCTCAGTATGCTTAGATTTTTATTATTAAGATTATAATTTTGGACTTATGCTCGTATTTGTTATTATAGGGTTTGTAATATTGGTTTTATTATATTATAAAATTTGAAAAATATTGATATATTTTGTTGGTATGGGGTCTTATTTTTTTAAAGATATTGTAGCTACTAATAAATATAAATCTTAACTTTTATGTGAAATTATATTAATTAGGTTAAATGGGTTATGTGTGTCAGTTTAATCCATTTACATGAAATGGGTTTAAATGAGTAATGTCATGTTAAAATATTTCTAATTATTATTAGATGGGTCAAAACGAGCGACATGACACAACCCGTTATGTAAATGGGTAGAGTTCTGGTTTGAAACATTGACATGTATAGCTTAACAAATTGGGTTTGATGGGACCTATATAGTTGAATGTTTATTACTTAACACGACAAAAATACACAATTTGCCACCTGGTCCATATTAGCTTTCACTGGATAGTACTTAATTTCACAATGATAGTCACTAATGGTCTCCATCCCAAAGTTTTGAATATCGTTTCGATAGCCGTTTCGGTCGAGGCACTGGAATGATCTATTTCGATACCAGTATTGTTTCAAATAGTCTATATGGATAAATTAATTATATATATAAACTATATTATAAAATAACGACAATTTAAGGAGAAACTTAATATTACTTCTCAATACAAGTTACCAACAATTTTAATAGAATTAATTCAATCAACTATCAAGTTACAACTACCCACTTAGCATATTTTTAATGACTCATATAGATTCTGAAATATGAATATAATTTGAAAAAATCAAAAGTAAATCATCGTGTGCCTAATGGAAATGGTATGTAGTAGGAGAGAGAGACTTGGTCATTAGAGAGAGAGAGAGAGGGAGACCGTGTCCAACAACTCATGTCAGCAAGTTTAAAAATCGATAATGCCCCTCATTTTGAATTCAACTTTACGGATAAACCCTTATTAGGAAGTTTATTTACAAAATCTCTATGAACTGATATCATGCCACTGGGTTTTTACATACAGGTGAAACACTGGAAATCGGCCGGTATTGATTGAAATGGTTGGTATTTGACCCAGTACAAAATGCAGTCCTCTTCCGTGCTGGTTATTGTTCTGGCATGGTAAATTTCGACTAATCTAACAGGTAAAGTACGATTTTTAAAACTTTACTCGATCCACCACCAGTGCCTAGAATTCATATCGTTTTGTGGTCAAACAAATATTTTAAAGGAAAATGTCACTATACTCCATAATTTATATCACTCCTTTTGTCCCCTTGATGTAATACCACAATGTGGTGCCACATCACTTATTAATTTTTTTTAAAGAATATATATACAAAACAAAATGGAGCCCCAAAACATAAAAAGATAAAGACTAAAATCCTAGATTTCCTCTACCCTTTAATGTTTGTGTTTTTAATTTTTTTAATAAGTCATGTGGCAGCCACGTCAAGGGGACAGATTGAGTGGTATAAATTAGGTGGCATAGTAGTCTTGTCCTATTTTAAACTTTAGTGATTAGAGTAGGTCTCGCACCTTGCACCATATAAGTAATGCCTCCATATTTTGAAGGCAAAAACCATTTCGGCAAGCTTAAGGTCATTAGTAGGCCTGTCGTTACACCCATAATTCTTCAACTGTCTAAAAGCATATGCCACCACTCTTCCTTCATGCATTAGCATGAACCCAAATCCATACTATGATGTATTACTATACACAACAAACTTCTTTTGTGCTTCTAGCAAAGCTAATATTGGCGTTGAAGTTAGCTTTCTCTTTAATTTTTGGGATCTGGCTTCCCATTGGTTCATACAAACTTGGCGTTCTTCTTTATCAACGTTGTGAGTAGCCTTGATAGTTTGGAGAATCTTTCTACAAATCTTCTGTAATATTCGGCAAGACCCAAGAAGCTTTGAATCTCATGATCATTCGTTGGTTTTTGCCAGTTTACTACTACTTCAACTTTACTTGGATTAACTGCTACTTTGTCTTTATGCTACAATAAATATTCTTTATTATGGCGATTTTGTCTATGCCGCAAAATAGTAGTACTATTTTGTACTACTATTCACAAAGTATCTGAGTAAAAGTTAGTAAGAGAGAGAGAGAGACGAATGGTGAATGATAAATAGAGAGATGAAGGAGACTTATCGGCTAGGCGAGGAGGCAACGGCGTGCAACAAGGAAGTTGATCTGTCATAGAGAAGAATTGACTAAGGTGGAAATCGACGCGGCACATGGCATTGTTTTTTCAGACCTTGCTCAACGTGAAGGCTGGGATGGACTGATGGAGAGGGTTTTGCTTTGTTTTGGAATATAGAGTAGGATGGCTAGACACAGTTGGTTCATGCATGGTGGTGGAGGCTCACGATGGCTATAGCAAAAAGGTGTTACAGTGGTTAATTGCGAGATTGTGCCCACAGGTGAGCGACGTTCCATGCGGTGAACACACACGGTTTGCTTTGAAGTTAGGGAGAGAGTATCAGTGAAATGTTGTGGAGAGAGTAATTTTTCATGCTTCTGACTTAATGTGGTGATAAACATGTCGCCACAACATAAATCATATGCTATTTTCATTCACTTTCACGGTATTATTATTTGTGACAATATAAAGTTGTTGCAAATATACATTGTTGCTGTAAAATATATTTCTAATGGCGAATTTCTCAGTCACCACTACAAAAATGCGGCTACAGTATTTTACGATTTGTTGCGCCCAAAAATGACTCCCCAATTCCATTTTTGGCGGCAAAAATTACTTTTTCATGTAGTGTGCAAACACAACACTACAAAGTGAATAATGGTGCCCATGTCTTGTCGATTGATTGACATTGAGGATTGTCCAGCTACTATGGACTATAGAGTTGGAATGTGTGAAGATTCTAAAACTTTATATCTTTTGTTTGTTTTACGTTTTATACTATATGGTCATAGGTTATATACATTATCATCTTTTAAAATGACTACAAAATTGTCCCCAATATTTCGTTGTATTCATGATGAGGCTGCCCAACCCCGATATCATGTTTCGTTCAAATTTTTTACTTCTTGATCTGCTTTTAAAATTCTTATTTTTATTAAACATAATAATTTTAAACAAATAAAAGACTAAACAAAAACTAAAATATTTGAAAACAAAAACCCAAATATGAAAAAATATTTAAAATTCCAAAATATCAATTATTTTTAAAATATGATAGTTTTTAAACAAGTCTCTAATTGGATGAAAATTAAATTTTAGATTTATATTTTTTTAATAATTTTTCTGGTTATAATTGTTTTGTTCTTGTTTCCTCTGATTATTACTTTTTTAATATTTTCTAGTAATTTAATTTTGTTTATCTTCAGCCTAATCTCTTTTATGCTTTAAATATTTTAAGTGTTTGTTTCAAAATTTTAATGTGGTGAAAGAGAAAAAGGATAAAATTGGTTAAGGTTTAGTTTTGAATTTTATTTTCAAATAGTAAATAAATGTCATGTTATAATTATAAGCATTCAAACTTTTTTAAAAAAGTATTCTGATCACAATTAAAAATACTTTCAAGCTAGCTAGTGTATCAAAATGGCCTTTTGAACATGAGATCCATTTGAATGTGAAACTAACAATTGAATGATATTTATGCTTTACTCCCAAAATGTTTGGATTACTGCGACCAACGTACAAGATTATTTGAGTAATTATTTACTCTTTAAATGCAAACTAATAAATTTACGTTCAATTGTTTTTTAATTAGCTTTATCTTTTTTCCCACTAGAAGAGAATCCAATTTTTGGGATGAAAAATTTCATCCCAAAAAATGGATTTTTCATCCCTAAAGAGTATTAGAGATGAAAAACTTTCGTATCTATTTCATCCCAAAAAGTCTGTCTTAAAAGGTTTTTGTAGACAAAATTCAAATTTCATCCCCAAAAATACTTTTAGGGATGAAATCTGCTGGAACTAGTCGAAAGCGTTTGAATGAGACAATTTTTTTGGGATGATACGTTTTCATCCCAAATACCCGTCTGAATGGAAAAATTAATGTTCAAACTATCGGGTATCCATCCGAATGACCCGAATTTATTTGATCATGCTCGAATGGAGGGACTGTTTGAACAGTTTATTTATATTCAAACTGATATATTTTTGTTCGAACAAAAATAATCTAATCAAACGCGATTTATATACGTTCGAATTGAAAACATATGTTCGAATGGGTGGTTCAATATTTTGCTTGAATGGTGTATGGTACATTCGAACGATGACAAATTCATTTGAACAAGATTTATCTATTCAAATGTTTGAACACAATGTTTCTTTGAACAAGAAATTAATCTGTTCGAACATAATAGACAGTTCTAACCCATTGGAATGGTTTTGATTGGTTGTTTGAATATAATTTAAAATTCGTTCAAAGAGTAATAAATTGTAAAGTATTGTTTGAACTGGATATGTTACATTCGAAAGGTACTCATGCTACAGTAAATTGTAAATTCATAAATGAAAGAAATATTAAATATTATAATTAAAATATCACATTTGTTCAAATGTTGCATCAAGTCAGAATAATAAAAAGACAAGTAAAGAAAATTAGTTCTAGGAGTGCGGTGACGTAGAGTTTTGGGATATTAATTGCCACTATTCCAGCATTTTTTGATATTGAATCTCCAGCTTCTTCTGCATGTTTTGTTCTAATCTTGCCTCTATATCCACTACCTGATCTAATTGAGTCAAAAAACTCTCTTTTCTTGGATCTCAAATGTTCGATCTCAAGCTTTGCTTCCTCTAGTTCCTGAGAGTTATATTCGATCTAACTTGAGAAAATGATGATGATGTTGAGGAAGGCTTCACACAACATCTTAAACCCCTCAAATATCCAGAACGTGGTCTAAAAACTTGAGAAAAGATTTGAACATCATTCATAGATGATTCAATAGATGGAGCCGCAACAGTTTCCATAAGTGATACCATCTTGTCTTATAAACAAATCATTAAAGATAGTTATAAATAATAAAAATATTATTAGACAATACAAATAAAAAACTTAAACTTATATATATAATTTGCTCTTGCTTCGTGATTGGTTCAAACACTATCATGATTTTTATGTGATTTATCATACTACTAGGTCAGATTATAGTCAGTAAGACTTTCTTCTTCTTGCAAAAGGAAAATCTACATTAGAATTTCAGTCAAAAATTTTAATATGTTAATATTTAACGGGGGACTAGTATAACCTTACCAATTTTTTTGATAGTCGATGAAAAGATTGAGAACCAGCATGATGGTATATCATTAAATTTGCTCTATTTGCTTTGTTGATAGTACTTCTTTGCTACAAAAAAAGAAACAACATTATTACTATATTAGTTTAACGCATCTATCATATACCATAAAGAAAGATTGCAGCAAAATTACCTGATATGAGGGATCTTTAAACATATCACAAACTTCTCCCATTCATTTGGTGGCATCTATTGGAATGGATTTTGAAGCATCTCTGTTGCACTACTAAACTTCTAATAGTGTGCATGGCATCTACTTCTGTACCTCTAAAATGCATTGGACATTAGCTCATCAACCGTTAGTTGATCCTCTTGCCGGCCAAAATTAAGTTCAAACTCATCCTCTAAAAAATTATAAACGATTAGTCCAAATACAAACTAATTATAAATTAACATGTTATACTAAATTATTTTCTAAGTGACTTATTACCAGGCAACGGTTTTTGATATGGTCTTTCACATATTGGGAAACTTTAACCCAGGAGGATATAACCATCGATGCATATGTGTGAGTAAGGGTACCAACATAAGAAATAAGTCAAGTTGTCGAATCTCTAGAGCCACCGATGTGACCATAAAAAATATCTACTTTAATTTTTCTCTATGTTCTTTATATAGACACCCCTAATAGCACCTCGACTTTGGCGATGGTTTACAATAGTTATATAGTAATTAAAGCACAAAATATCAAAAAAAATTATTTTATTTTTAAAATACTATTACTTAAATCACATAAAATCAAGTTTCTATGTAACATACCTTGTTTTGGGTCTAATGATGTTGGCCCACCAGACATGGCATGTGAATCAATTGGGGAGTTGGTAATGAATGGAGATGGCACAGGAGTTGATTTGCATTTGGGAGGTATATCATCAAATACATCCACATTTATGCCATCTATGTCATTGTCGTTACCTTCCACAGTTTGATTGAACTGAGTCCAAAATCTTACTCCTTTAGGAAAAGGTCCTCAATGTAAGACCCATGGTGAGTATTTAGGATCGATTTCATTGATATATAAATGCTCCTCCACTACTGCCAAGTTATAAGAACTAATGTTTTTGCACTTCTTGCATGGATATCTTATAAAACCTCGAGTGTCAAATTAATGAAAATAATTTTAATTAGGGCAAATTAATGATATTATTTTAATTTGGATATTTTATGGAAATAATTGAAATTATTTAAGTTGAAAATTAATATCATATTAGGTTTATGCTTTATATTTTAATTAGGGCAAATTAATGATATGATTTTAATTTGGGTATTTTGTGGAAATTATTTGGGTTCAAAATTAATATCTTATTAGGTTTATGGTTTATATTTTAATTAGGAAAAATTAATGATATTATTTTAATTTTGGTATTTTGTGGAAATAATTGAAATTATTAGGGTTCAAAACTAATATCTTATGAGGTTTATGGTCTATATTTTAATTATGACAAATTAATGATATTATTTTAATTTGGGTATTTTATGGAAATAATTGAAATTATTATGGTTCAAAACTAATATCTTATGAGATTTATGGTTTATATTTTAGTTAGGGCAAATTAATGATATTATTTTAATTTGGGTATTTTATGGAAATAATTGAAATGATTTGAGTTCAAAATACACTAACAAATAACATGATACACTAACAAATACACATGCATACATACACTAACAAATAAATCAAATTTCGAATTTTATGCAAATACACTAATATACATACCAACATATTTTAACAAATACCCAAATTAACATACACAAATCACCCAACATTATTCCATTTTTTTCACAAATAAACATAAAATAATTCCTCAAATGTTTAACAAATCTAACCTCAAATTTGTGCAGTCCAACAAATCTCTCCAAATAACCAATACCTACATATGAGAGAAATCATAAATCAAAATGCATAAATTTGTACATTAATTCGAAATACATAAATAAATAAATAAATGCAAACCTATACTTTTTCCTTCAAAGTTCACCCACAAACAGACACTCTCTCATTAGAATGTACTCTCTCTCTCTCTCTAACACACTGTCTCTCTCCAGGTGCACACTGCCCAGTATCTTCTCTGCCCTCAGCTGCTCTCTGTTTTGAAATTAATTTGAGTGTCGTGAGTGAAAGAATGGAAGAGGAGGGTTTTAAATTCTGAAACTTTGCGTTCGAACGGGTAAAATATCGGTTCGAATGAAAAATTTTCAAGTTGGCGCTTAGTACTCATCTATTCGAATGCTAATAAGGGAATGTTTCTCAGCATATTCTAATATTCCCAGCATATTCTCTTAAATCTAGGTAAAGAAGGAGGGAAAATTTTCCCACTTGCGTGATTTCCCCTCAGTAGTTAGCGTTCGAATGGTAGTATACCCGTTCAAATAGAGAAGTGCTAATAGTATTATATATATAACATAGTCAATATAATATAGTAATATATATTTATAAGTAGATATATATAATATACATATCATATATTTTAAATCATAGTCTTATTTCATTAATTGTTGTTTTCTTTTAAGTTCATTTAAATTATTCATTAAATGATATAATTCAAGTCTTGAATTATATTTTAGACATTTTAAATCATAAAGATTACGAAAACCAACACTATGAGCATAATAATAATTATTCATGTATTTTAAAGTAGACAAGTAGCAATAGAAGAATGGGAAGATCATTGTGACTTCTTAAGAACAGAAATTAAAAGTATAAGAAACCATCTGAATATTCTTGCTTTATAAAAATAAAAAATAAAAATTTCACTGATATAGATTTTTAACAACGATAACATATATAAAAGAAAATGAAGTATGTTGAGAGTCTTGTGTTGGTAAGCTATGAAAATTAGTTGGTCGACTCATGTATGCTGGAGAGCTTTAAGGGTGGTCCCGGTGGTGTTCTCTCATGATCTTAATCTATTCTTTTCTTTTTTAATATAGGAAATCTTTGTTTTAAAAACCTGCTTAAATGAATTTTTTATTTAAGTCAGATGCATCCACTACTAGTATACCTATAGAATCTGAACCTAATAACATTAACCAAGAAGACTTTAGTATAATAGATATAGAAAGCAATTTACAAGATTAGAAAATTTCTAATGTTTCAAAAAATCAAATATACAAAAAATTCACTTTTTTCTTTTAAATTATCATTTCTTACAAATTATACTATAAAAACAGTATAAAAAATTATTAGTTTAAATAATGATTCTGAATCATTATAATTATTAACAAAAGAGACTATTAAACATTATAAGGAATAGAGATATTCTTTCATACATATTGGATTAGTACAAGTGGTTATAAAACCACTCACCAGAAATAGATTAAATGCCTCAGTATTGCTCTGTTTAAGAGACGAAAGACAATATAATTTTCATGATTCATTAATTGGTATGGTAGAATCTAGCATGATTCAAGGACCAGTTTATTTCAATTGTTATCCTAATTATTCACTTTCTGATACTAATATTTTACATGCTTTTATATTAAATATTAAAATAAATGGTTATCATATGATGAAAAGATCACATCCTTTAACTGTAGTATATAGAATCCATTATAAACCGATGAAAATAACATTAGAGCCACAAGCTCTTATTACTAGTCCAAAAGGCTATACATTACTATTATTATAGTCCTGCACACCAAATTCTAGTATACAAATTCCTAAACAGATTAATTGGAATCAAATTACTCTCCCTAATGAATGGCACTTAGAAAATATTATTCCATTACCTAAAATAGAAAACAATTCTAAAAATGATCTAAATTACATAGATAAAAAAACGGATGAAACAATCCAAATTGTCTTTCAACCTTTTAGAAGATCATTATCACAGTCATATTATTCTTTACTAGCATCCTCTAGTTATCACACACCCATATATGTTCTTACTTCAATTTCTAGGAATATGTCTCAAACTTTTGACACTAGATCTCAAAATTTGGATACTCAGATTTGGGGATTTATTTCTGAAAATATTATTGATATACTAATATATAATATTAATCATCCTGATATAGCATCCACCTCTCATAATCCCCAACATATAAAAGAACATTTTTCTCCAACATATTTACAAGTAGTTGGAGATAATGTCCAAATATTTACCTTGAGTAAAGAAGAATTTAAAATTAATAAAGAATATCTTAAACAAGATTATATGAAAGAAGAAAATAAACAAAAAAAAAGAATAGCATTTTTCTCAACTTTCACAAAATCGAAAGAGATTATATTCAAAGAAAATATTATGAGTACTTGGAAAGTATACAAATTAACATACCTTTATTTACATTGTTTGAAATATATAAATCAAATCAATTATCAACCATAAATACGATTACTAATCAATGGATTAAATAAGATAATAATCAAATTATTAATGAAGAATATCCCCCTTTTGAAACTATTAAGTACAACCAATGAAGTACTCAAATATTAGCCTCACCAATATCTCTTTTGTCAATATATATATATATATATATATTAGCCTCACCAATAAAAAAATATAATTCTACAGTAGAAAGTAAAAATACTGATAATATAATCCAACAAAGTAATTATATGAATTTATATTTAAAAACTATGAGTAAATAATTAGAAAGAATTGAAACTAAAATATCAAATATCAATCATACTATTAAAGAAACGAAAGAAACCCCTTTATTTATTCCTCATGAAATTCCATCTCACCTAAAATCCAATTTTTCTAAAATTAAAGATGATTTATTAGGAAAAATCTCTAATAAATTAGAAAAATTAAATATTACTAATACTGCATCCACTTCAAAACAATTTCAGATTAATGTATTAAGTAAGACAGACTCACATGTCTTATCTGATTCTAAAATTAGTAATATTGAAAAACATTTTAAAAATTTAGATTTACAAATAAATAAGATTAGAGGAGATGATGCTAATGAATATTCAGCTATGGATTCTAAACACCATGTTTCTCTTACTCGCAATTAGTATCCAAGGCCTCCACCGGATATGCAATTCGAGAAAATGAAACATATAGTAAGATCTATTTTTTCACCAAATGTATTATACGAATGGAATATAGATAGATTATCTGAGTATGAAATCCTAAATCATTTTCAAGAAATGATTATGGTTGCTAATATTTATAAAGGAAATGAAAAAATAGATCATCAAGTAGCTCATAATATATTTATTGTAGAGGCAAAAATTGGCTAGAATTAGATGACTAAATGATAAGGTTTATCTTATCATTATTTGATTAAATTTGGATGAATGTAAAATAAGAGATGACTTTATCTTTAACAACATTGAGTTTATTTAGAAGTTTATAAGATTGTTTAGATAAGTCAGTTACATGATTTTCGAATCCATAAGAGTCTGCAATTATCAAGATCTGAAGCTGAACACAGATAAATCATTGCAGGAGAGAGTTATCGCGAAATGTCAGCAATTCGTCAGGAGACATTCTCGTGACAGATTCTATTCGTCAGCAGAATCCTAGTTCAACTGGAACTCTTTCTAAATTGTCTATGTAAGAGATCCTATTGGTTATAATCGGTAGAGATTCAGATCTGCATATTTTATAGAGCACTTTCTAATACATATTTTGGTGAGAAAATTCCTTAGTGAATTTTCATATTTGTGATCTATCATTGTGGGTGATTATGCTTTAAGTGTGAAGGATCGTTGATTAGATTTCAGCCACTAGAGTTCCACGAGGGAAGTCAATAGTTTGAAGATCGCCAGAAGTTCTGGCTGCTACTGCGGTAGAAGACAAATGGGTCATTTGTCTGGACAAGTAAGAGAGTCAAGTTACAAAGGTTTTGTAATTGAGAATTACTTGTAATTTATTTTTAAACAATAAGATTGACTTTCCTGGGTTTGGCTGCCTAGTAGGGTTTTACCTTTAAAGAGTTCTTTAAAGGGTTTCCCTTCGTAACTAATTGTTATGTCTTGCAAATTTGTTTATTCTTTTTGAGTATTTTGATTTGTTTAATAATTCTAGATATTGAGATCTAATCAATTTGTTTAAGGAAATTGGTAGACAATTTTGTAATTTTATAGGGGTACGTTGGGAATTTCAATTGGCATCAGAGCGTGGTTCACTCATCCGAATGTGATCCATGCCCTTGTAGATCATGTCGTCATCATTGTATTTGCTGCGACACTTTGATGATGATATAGATCTCATTGTAACGATATTCAGAAAATTCTTGTTTTACAAGAAAGCTAATGGAAAACAAAAGCGAGGTAAGGAATTTTATACAAAGATAAATGAATCTAAAATTTGGAATAAAGATAAATTTGAGAAAAATGACAAAGTTAAGTGCCATGAATATTTAGGATATGGTCACATAAGAGTTGAATGTCCAAACTTTAAGAAAAATAAAGGAAAAGTATTGAATGTCACACTAACAAAATCTGAAAGTAGTTGTGATTACAGTGATTCAGATGTATCATTTGTTGATGCTGATCAAGAACTGAGTTTACAGGAAGCTTACAATGATGTGTGTGAAGAAGTGATCAAATTAAAAAAACTCAACAAGAAGCTGTACAAGAAATTTACTGATATGGAAAGTGAGAAAAATAACATGTCTGAGGCATTAAAAATTTCTGATATTAAAATAGCAAAATTAAGGGATCAAAAAATTGTACTAGAACAGGAATTGGAAAAGGTTCAAGAAAAAACAGTAATACAAAAATTAGAAGAGATATTGAGTGTTCAAAAGATGAGTAGTGATAGAACTGGCCTAGGGTACACGACTTCGAAGGGGAAAGAAAAACTGGTCTCATCATCCGCTGCCACAACTTTCAAAGGTATTGTTTTTGTTAAAGGAAGTCAAGGTAAGAGTTTCCAAAATCATGCTGAACCTAAGCTAGTTTATTCAAAAAATCTACATGGTAAATTTATTCCTACTTGTCATTATTGTGGTGTTGTTGGTCATATAAGACCAAATTGTTTTAACTTGAATAAAGTGAAGAAAAATGGAGGTGAAAGAAATCAAAAAAGGAAATGAAAGAGTCTAAAGAATCAAGTTTGTGATAGGAGTCAACAAATTAATTTTTTAAGTCTCAAACTTGGTGAACTAGCATATTTTTACTTTCAAAATAAAGAAAAGATCATACAAAGTGATGTTGATAAAAGGAATAGGATAAAATTTAAAGCAAAGTGAGTGATCAAAGAAGATGCTATGTCACATTAATTGATAGGAGTGCTTGCATGTTCATACATTTTTTATATTATTGCATTAGTTTAGGACATGCATTTTATTTTTCTGTTTTGCTTTTATGTTTCTGTTTTTTAGTTTTAAACAAAAAAATATATATAATATAAATTTTTTTTTCTGGTTTGGTTCAAAACTTTTCTTTAAGGAAAGTGCATACTTGATATATCAAAGTTTGAACATTTCTATTCTCACTTAATAATTTTTTGAACCTATGTATCTCTCTATTTTGTGCGATTCATTTTGTGCATACTAACCCTATGGATTATCTTGGCAAAGTTCATTTTCAATACACAGTGAGGAACCTATATGTATGCATTTTATAATTAAAGTTCACATTATTTAATGAGATGCTCATCAAAGAGGGAGTTTATGCCTTAAATTGACTAATACTAGTTGAACTTAGTACATCAATAAAGAGCTCTCCTCTTGCCAAACACAAATAGTTGATCCATATAGAAAAAGTCGGTGTTAATTCAATACGGAAAAAGACAAACACCCTACACAGATATACCACTTTAAGTTCTTAAAGAAAAAATCGTTGCTCTAATTATTATGGAAAAAGATGAGCAACAAACATGAACACAAAAGGGGGTGTACAAGCTAGTGTTTGGAGGAGATGCTCATGTATCTAGGCCCTAGCATAAAGTTTGACTTTTAAGGTGAAGCAACAAACTCTCGTGAGCATCTATAAGAAGCAATCATTCATGAATAAAGGTATAAAAAATATATTGAAGAAAAGAGTTCATAAATATGATATGGTATAAGTATACTCACTCACACACTCACATAAACTTTGACATTGATGATCTTATGAGGAGTGAATATCCATAGTGATTATTGCAAATAAGAGGGTGTACTCTATTGAATTTGTTTTGTGAGTTACACTATGTTTTGAACTAAGATGCATCTTGGCATGTTACTTGCCCTTTTTCCTTTTTTTTTTTTTTTTTTTTTTTTTCTAATCTCTATTTATTTTGGTTTGTTAAAATAAATACAAAAATAAAAATATAAAGATTTTTTGGTCAGTTTGAAATATGTGCCTAAGTTTGAGTATTGGACTCTTACGATGTTCTTGCAGTAGTCCCAATGGGACTCTATAATTGCTGGCACGTGCATAGACGCACGACACTTATGTGTCTTTAGTTTTTCTTTACCTTGTGTAGCATACATGCCAGACTCCTCCCCTCCTTTCACTCCTATTTCGCAAGGCATTCACCCCACTCACACCTTTTCCTCCTCTTTTGAGATCCAACCGATTCCTTCATTCACTCATATCACTAGTTAGACTTTCGGTTTTCATGGAATGCTCACCAAGTGCTTGATTTTTTTGTCTCAACCAAGTTGTTTTAATCATTTGCTCATTGTTTGACATACATTCATGCTCATACATTATGTGCATTTAATCCATGAAAAGTTGAGATACATGGGAGTTGTTCATCATGTATTTCTTAGTGTCTTCATCTTGGCACACATTAGTGACAAAAATTCTATTTTGTATTTTGTCATATTAGTGACAAAAATGGGGAGTATTGGAAGAGCAAATTGGAATATTTTGATATTGTAAAATTTAGGGAGAGTTTGAGTAAGTGGGAGTTTAATGAATTTGCTAAAAATAAAAAGGGGGAGCAGTAGAATATTGAGGGAGAGAACTATATACTTTAGGGGGAGTTGCATAATATGGAGAGGGAGAACTAAGTACTGAACATGGATATTGATGATGACTAGAACACTATTTTTGTAGGTTTAAATTACATCTAACCTTTGATTATTATAGAGACTAATTTCAAAGAATATTCTATGTCATTTCTTCTCATTATTGTATTAAGATTTTCTTCACGAGATCTTGGTCTGCTGGTTGTTTTTGTCTTAGGTACACACTACATTCATCAAGTTGGTTTTGTGACCAATTCGCCAAAGGGGAAGATTGTAAATGCAAGACATTCATCAAATTGGTTTTGTCACCAATCTGCCAAAGAGGGAGATTGTAGAGGCAAAAATTGTCTAGAATTAGATGACTAAATGATAAGGTTTATCTTATTATTATTTGATTAAATTTGGATGAATGTAAAATAAGAGATTACTTTATCTTTAACAACATTGAGTTTATCTAGAATTTTATAAGGTTGTTTAGATAAGTCAGTTACATGATTTTCGAATCCATAATAGTCTGCAATTATCAAGACTTGAAGCTGAACAGAAATAAATCACTGCAGAAGAGAGTTATCGCGAAATGTCAGCAATTCGTCAGGAGACATTCTCGCGACAGATTCTATTCGTCAGCAGAATCCTAGTTCAACTGGAACTCTTTCCAGATTGTCTATTTAAGAGATCCTATTTGTTAGGATCGGTAGAGATTCAGATCTGCATATTTTATAGAGCACTTTCTAGTGCATATTTTGGTGAGAAAATTCTTTAGTGAATTTTCATATTTGTGATCTCTCATTGTGTGTGATCGTTCTTAAAGTGTAAAAGATCGTTGATTGGATTTCAGCCACTGGAGTTTCAAGAGGGAAGTCAATAGTTTGAAAATCGCCAGAAGTTCTGGTTGTTACTGCGGTAGAAGACAAATAGGTCATTTGTCTGAACAAGTAATAGAGTCAAGTTATAAAGGTTTTGTAATTGAGAATTAATTGTAATTGATTTTTAAACAATAACATTGACTTTCCTGGATTTGGCTACCCCGTAGGGTTTTACTTTTAAATAGTTCTTTAAAGGGTTTCCTTTCGTAACTAATCGTTGTGTCTTGCAAATTTGTTTATTCTTTTTTAGTATTTTGATTCGTTTAATAATTCTAGATATTGAGATCTAATCAATTTGTTCAAGGAAATTGGTAAACAATTTCGTGGTTTTACAGGGGTATGTTAGGAATTTTAGTTATAAGTTTCACTGACCAATTAAAAGGTTGGTGGGATCATTATCTTTCACAAGAATAAAGATTAAAATATTATCCCAATATAAACGTGATGAAAATATGCAAATTATTAAAATAGAAAATGGCCAACCATTAGAAGATGTTGGTAATTATACTTTAATATTTATATTAACCAAGCATTTTGTTAATGATTCTATTCAATTTAAAGAAAGAACTAGTGATTTATTAAATAATTTAAGATATCCTAAATTATCTGATTTTCATTGGTATAAAAATTTATTTCTAACTAAAGTTCTGATCAGAAATGACTATCAACAACCATACTGGAAGGAAAAGTTCATAGCGGACTTCCATATTACTTCGCTCAAAAGTTACGAGAATTATTAGAAAAACCAGATGATACTATTGATTTTATTAATCTCATATATGGGATATAATAACTACTATTAATAGAACTGATTTAATTATGTATAATGATCTAAGATTAAAAAAACAAATGGATAGAGAAAAGAAATTTACTAAAAAAGAGTTAGGTACCTTTTTGTGAACAATTTAACTATACTCCATTATTAGCTCTTTCTAAAAGACACAAAAAGGAAAAAAGAATTTATAAGAATTATTCTAACAAAAAATGAAAATATAAAAGACCTTATAAAAAGAAAAAAGATTAACATATATATAATAAACCTATAAAAAATACAAAAAGGTATAATAAAAAGAAAAAACAAATTGTTTATTATAAATGTAGAAAAATTGGACATTACAAGTAAAATTGGAAGGTTAATGAGTTAGATATACTTGAAACATTAAAAGAAAAATTATTTAATATTTTTATAACACCTTTAAGTGAAGAGGCAGAAAGTTCTTTGGAATAATAAATTTATCAATTAAAAAAATTAAACCTCTCAGAATAATATTCTGATAGTGAATCAGAAGAATACAAGGTATATGTTTGTAATTGCTTATATAAGAATAATTATATTTATAACAAAATCATTAATGTTCTTTCAAAACATGAGGATATTATATTAGAATTAATTGATAAAATTAATGATCCACAAAAAAGAAAAGATTATTTAGTAAAATAAAAAGATACTTTCACTAATTATACCATTTCAACACCATCATCATATAATTTTTCAGAAATAATAAATAAATTTAAAACAGAAATACAAAAAGTTACATTACAAAACTTACATTAATAAACTTAAAGTTTCAAATGACTAATTATTTCAAGAAATTATATTATTAAAAATAGATAAAAATATTAATACTCTTGATAAAGAATAAGGGGAATGTTTAACAATAGTAATAAAAAATGAAACAGATAATTTTATTAATATCCTTGATAAAATAAATTTCCAAAAATGGTACACTGAAGTAACAGTGTCTATTAATCAAAAATTTTCTCTTACAATGATTTCCCTATTAGATACAGGAGTAGATTTAAACTGTATACAAGAAAGATTAATACCTTCCAAATATTTTGTAAAAACAAAATAAACATTATCTCAAACTAATAGAACAAAATTAACTATAAGTTATAAATTATCTAATGCACATATTTGTAATAGTGGAATTTGTTTTAAAACAACATTTATTTTAGAAAAAAAATATTAACACTAAAGTAATATTGCGAAATCAATTTCTTGCCTTATTTTACCTTTTCTCTATAACAGAAGAATGAATTTCTACTTAAATAATAGGACAAGAAATTTTAATTTTTATTTCCTTCAGCTTCAAAAGAAATGAATTCACTAAAAAAATTTCATTAAACAAAGAAATTAATTTTTTAACAAAAAATAATATTAAAAGAAAAGAAAAACAGATAAATTTCTTAAAACAAGAAATAAAATACAAAAGAATTGAAAAACAATTTAAATATCTATTATTAATTCGAAAAATTAATAAGTTTAAAATTATAATTGAAAAAGAAGTATGCTTCAACTTATCTAATGCTTTTTGGAGTAGAAAGCAACATATAGTTGAATTACTTTACGAAAAAGAATTTTTTAAAAAGAATATTCCTGCTAAAACTAGACCAATTTAAATGAATAATGAATTATTAGAATTATGTAAAAAAATAATGAGTTCCTTGATTAGTAATTAACTATCAGCCATTAAATAAAGTATTACAATGGATTAAGTATCCGATTTCTAATAAAAAAGATTTATTACCTCGTCTTTATTATGCTACTGTATTTTCAAAATTTAATATGAAAAGCGGATTTCGGCAAATCTAAATTGTTTAAAAAGATAGATATAAAACGGCATTCATAGTCACATTTGGACATTATGAATGAAATGTTATGCAATTTGGATTTAAAAATGCCCCTATTGAATTTCAAAATATTATGAATGAAATTTTTACTCATTTTACTCATTTTTCAATAGTTTATGTGATGACCCGCTTTTACGTGTATTTTCACTGAAGGAGTGGCTTTAATTTAATTATTATTATAGTGCTTTTATTTTAAATAATCAGATTTTAATTAGTTTTTATTCGCTGCTGAATTTAAATTTGCTGTTTAATTTATTTTAGCTTGTTTTTGGTTTTAAAAAATTTAATAGTTGGTTTTCGCTAATTATTTTATTTATTTTAACCTTGCGACGTGTTTAAAATGTTTTCTCAGTTTTTATTGCTTTTAAAGTTCTTTCTTTTTTGAATCAGTCATTGGACTTCCGAAGTGAGGACTGGACCTCATTTGTTTTCTTCCATCTTTTCCTTTTCTTTTTTTTTTTCTTTTTCTTTTTTCTCTTTTTTCTTTCTTTCCTCTCCTCTCCCGTTCGGACCTCACTCCCGCATCTCTCTCTTTCTCTCTCTCTCCTCACCCATGCAACTTCCGGCCATCACCCAGTCCACTGCCGTCCGGCCGTCGTGGTCGGCACTGCCCCTACCGGTCGACTCCCCTCCGGCCGGTGATCACCCCCACCGGTTTCCAGCCGGCCGTTTGGCCGGAAAACCCCCAGCAAGCCGCACGACTTTTGCCTCGATCCGCCGCCGTCACTCCACCTCCGGCCACCACCTCTTCACCCCTTCATCACCGACTCCTTGCCGTCCTAACCCATCCATCCCCGGCCTCAAACGGTCACCGGAGCAGCTCCCACGAGCTCAACTCCGATTTGCCCTTTTTCCGCCCCTACCGGCGTTTTCGCCGCCACCCACGGCCAAAACTCACTTCCACTAGCTTCATAAACATCCCTAGACCATTCCCTATCAATTTGGTGTCTTGGTTTGTCCCCGGTCAAAAGTGGGTATTTTGCGACCCACGGGAACAGTGCATTTGCACTGTTACGTTGCTTTCGCATCGCCGTTTGCTTCGCGCCGAACCTTCTAAAAATCCTATATAGCTCTGTAAGTATTTCCCAAACTCTACTTTTAGATTTAAATGTATTTTACTCTTTCAATAATTTATTTGGTTGGTTTGCTGATTCTGAACTGAGTCCGAGGAGTTCGGGGGTCGGATGGATGGAGGACGGAGTTGCTTGATTTGTTGTGCTATGGTTGATTGTATTTGTCGAGCATTGAAATTTACATTTACATGGTACATGCATGTGTGTTTTATTTTAATTGAGAAAATCCTATTTTATTGGCGTAAATGGATTTTCGGGTGCGTGCGTATCACGAGCCCAAGCCGGGATGGGTTATTATCTCGGTGGAGCTCCTCTGGTCACTCGGGAGTGGATAATACTGAGTGACATCCCCTGGGTTGTCGCTGGGCGACGACCGGATCGCACGATACGGTAACGCTGTCGTGTCGACTCCGTGGTCCCTAGAGTGGCGGGGACTAGAGGATGGCCTGGCCAGGTACGCGCGAGGCGGAGGCGCGAGTCTGGGCATCACTCGTGTAGGTGTCACACGCGTAGACGTTACCTGCGGTGTGGCACAGAGCCAGAGTGTGCGGATGATCCCTAGGGGAGATCATGGTGCATGCATAATCGGTTGGTTTTTATGGTTTTCGGATACGGGCCATTTTCGGAAAAAATGGCGAAGGACTTGTGATCCATTTTCTGGGAAAATGGTGGTTTGGGCCATTATCTGGGATAATGGCGAGGCTTGGTTTTAAACGGTATGTGTGGGCCGTTATCGGGGATAACGGCGAGGTTTGTTTAAAGGTTATGTTTTTTAGCCAAATGGGTTTTTGGCGTGCGTGGAAAAAATATGGTTTGTGAGTTTTATGCATTGGCATTTATTCATGCATATTGTTTGAGTTTAATATGCTTTTATCTAGTGGTGTTTGGATTTTACTTACCTGCGGCACCATTTTTGGTACCGTAGATTTTGGTGCAGAGTTCGAGGAGGAGGAGGAGGCTGAGCCCGAGGATGCGGCCCCGTCGGAGATCTGAGTTGGAGTTTATGCTTTGTATTTGGTTTTGAAACAATATTTATGTCTTGTAATATTTTATTATGTACTTTTGAACCGCTTTGTATTTTATTTAAAAAAAAATTCTGGTACTTAATTTAAATGACTTTGCTATCCGCTGCGTATTTTCCTTGTGCACATGTGTCGCTTGCACACACTTAGCACTAGCCGATAGGATGGTGACCCGGGTTGTTACCATCCGGACGTCTCGAATTCCCCGTGTTGGTACGTGGGGATTTGGGGGCGTCACAGTTTATATAGATGATGTATTAATTTTTTCTTCATCTATTGAACAACATTAGAAACATTTAAATACTTTTGTTCAAATTATTAAACAAAATAGATTAGTTGTTTCATCACCTAAAATAAATTTATTCCAAAATAAAATTAGATTTTTTGGACATTATATCTATCAAGGAACTATTATACCAATTAATAGAGCAAAAGAATTTGCTAATAAATTTCCTGACGAAATAAAAGATAAACAACAATTACAAAGATCTTTAGGAAGCCTTAATTATGTTGCAAATTTTTATCAATCTTTTAGACCATTATGCAAACCATTATTTAAAAATTAAAAAAGAATCCACCTCCATGGACTGAAAAGGATACAAATATTATAAAACAGATAAGGTCCCGTGTTAAGAAATTATCATGCTTAGGCCTCCCATCTCTTCATACTTTTAGAATTGTTGAAACAAATGCCTCTGATATTGATTATAGAGGAATTATGAAACAAAAATTATCAAATGATTCTGAACAAATTATTCGATTCCATTCAGGATGTTGGAATTCTACCCAAAAGAATTACAATACTATTAAAAAAAAAATTTAGCTATTGTATTTTGTATTTCCAAATTTTAAGATGATTTTTTGAATTAAAAGTTTTTACTTAGAATAGATTGTAAATCAACCAAGTATTTTTTATTTGGATATTGAACATATTAAGAGAGAATCTAACAATATTATTAGATGGCAAGTTATATTAAGTATTTTTTATTTGGATATTGAACATATTAAGAGAGAATCTAATTCTCTTTATGATTTTTTATCTCGAGAATTTTTACAGGAAAAATCATGTCATCCTTAAAATCCATTTTCATCATTAGCTTATTAGAAATTACCAACTTATTCCAAGGCTGTTTCTCCTTCTTCCTCTACTCATTCTCAAATTATTAATTCTCCACTACTATCTCATCCTTCTATATCTCCTATTATCATTAAAACCCACTGGCATCCACTCTTCCCAATTGAATCTGAATTCCAGCACATGTATGATCCTAAAAAATTACTTGATACATTTCTTTTACCAGACTGGCATTATATTTCGCAAAATATTAAAAAAACCCAGAATTTTTATGAATTCATATTAGTAGATATATACTCCATTATTCTCTCTAAAATCCAATGCTCTTTCCAAACTCAACCTTCTCCACCCTCATATCTAATTATTGCTTTTCACAAAATCACCATTAAACAAGTTCTCACATTGGAACAATGGGGAAAAAGTCCCTATTTAACAAGGAAATTTTCTCAACCTTATAATCCACCTTATTTTGATTATTATGATTACCAGCAGGTGGACAAAAATGTTCCTTAAGCAAAATAAAAATTTGCGTCATTCTTGGTTTCTCTATTTTGATAAATTACAGGAAATTAAGACACTCCCACGATGATTTATACTATGGCGGGAATATTATGGATTTGAATCCCTTCTTCTTCCTATCTCTCTCCAAGAAAGTTTTTAGATTTTCACTTTACAAAATGATTGTCTACCATCTTTAATGCACTGTTCATTACTTCTTCTCTTTTTCCTCAAAACAAAATTAAATTGGATTATGAAGTGGGAATATGTCATTAAATCTTATCCCTCTCTCAAAAACATTATGTTCTTGACCCATCAAGTATCTGTCAAATGGTGGAGAAAATAAAATTATGATCATATTGTAAAAATATTTTAAAAAATACCAAAGCCCCTAAACTCTGAAGTTCTAGTCCAACGGAGTAGATTTCAGGCCCAATTAGCATCCATTATCAGCAAAAAAAGACTTGAAAAAATTAGCTGAGGTAATGTCACAAGTCTCAGACAATGATGATGAAGAAGATCCACATCATCAAATCAGATTATCCCTATTACAGCAAGCAGCAGCATCATCACTAGTCTAGCAGGCCTCTCATTCTCAACATGCCTCTCATTGCCAGGCAACTCATCTTATTATCCACCACATTTGATGGACTCTCAAGATCCATTTGATCTGAGACTCGCAAATTATGACCCACAAGATTATGTGATTCCAGAATATTATTGTTCATTTAATTATTCAAAATGACAAAGATGTCAGAATCATTATCTTTCCAAAGGATAAAGACAAACAACTTTGTCCATTATCAAAATTATTGTCTATCGTTCTTATTAGATTATTGAAAAGTTAAGACAAGAAGTCACTATTCAAGAATAGGACAATGGACTTTGTTCTTTTTTTTTTTTTTTTTTTTTTTTTTTTTTTTTTATCTTCAATTGACGAAGGAAGACAAGAGACTAATAGGACAAGAGATTTTGTATATTTCATCTTGACTATGTTAGTGTTAGGAGGCACACATTATTTGTTTCTACTATGTTAGTGTCAGACGACACATATTATTAGTTTTTACTGTTAGTGTCAAATGACACATATTATTAGTTTTTACTGTGTTAATGTCAGGCGGCACATATTATTGATATATACTGTGCAAATGTCTATAAAAGGAGAATTTGTAAACAAGGAAAGACATTTATAAACTTTCATCTGAAGCCATTTCTTCTCTCGTCCTTTTTACTTTTAAAATACTCTTTCTTGTAAAATTTTGTTCATATCTTCTACTTCCAATCTTTCTGAGAATTAATATCTTTGTGAGTATTATATTTTTAATAAAGTTAATTTTATCACATATCTTTTTTGACTCTTTGTACAAGCATAAGGCAAGTTATATACATATATACTTATATGTATATAATAGTATACTTATATAGCTTATATTGTTATATTATATTAGGTTGATAGTATATTATAATATAATTATAGTATACTATAATATAGTTAACTTATATAGTTAATATAGTATACTAGTATTTTCAAAACACTGATCGCATGCAAACGAAGTATCCTGTTCAAGTGTAAAAAATTCCTTTCAAACAAATTATTTAGATAGAAAAAGCATTCGAATTGGAAAAATACTCGTTTGAACGCGACTGCTCGATACAAAATACCCAGTTCGAATGCTGAACCATTTCCATTCGCACCAACTTTGCCATTTGAAAATCAAACCTCCGTTGTACGCTACAAACTTCACTGTTCAAAGACCTTTTCTACCGTCTAAGAGGTATCACCCCTCTCACACTCCCATTTTAGTGTGTATATTCAGATGCAAAAAATTGATGGTTGAAAGAGAGTCAGATTTCAAATCAATCTGATCTCTTTTGAGTGTTTTCCAACCTCTCACACTCCTATCTAGGCTTAACTCCATGTTAATTTAGACCGATTAAAACCAAGGATTCATCATGGTTTGCACGTTCGATTCTAAGTTGACTCAGCCATAAATTTCATGGTTGATAGCATTCGAACAACCTCAAACCTGTTTGAATGTTAATTATTCAAACATACATTTTAGCATTTGAATGAGAAACATATGTTCGTATGCTAAAAGTTGAGTTATCATTTAGTTCGAATAGGTTTGACTCCCTGTTTGTATGACGCATTTATGTATTTTGAAGCTCATAGGATTTATAACATTTGAACAACATACTGCTCTGTTTGAATGAGTAATAAGCATTCGAACATGTTAGAATGTTGTTCGAATGGTTATAAAAAGTTCTACGCACCTTGTTCAAACAATATTATTTTGGAATTATTCCTATTCGAATGAAGTTGTTTCTAATATGAACATCACAGTAATATAATTAGAATTTTTGAATTTATTTATTTATATTTGTTGTGCATTTGTTTTTATGAACAGTGAACTAAGGGCATCGAGTGGAAAAAAAACGTGAGACAAGGATGCCGATATTGGTCGAGTGTGAGATCATTATAAAAGACTTTTACAATTTTGTGTAGAATGGTCGAAGCCTCCTCTATTATTAGCGATAGATGATGGGGCCCAATTTGTCAGTAGAGGGGCGTGGCATATCCAAACATGGTCATTGAGTTTTATTGGCATGGGTCAAATGGAGCCTAACAAGGAGTGACCACTACTACATCAGTAGATATTATCTTTGATTTTCTTGCAATCCCACGTGAGATTGGTGTATACCCTGCACAACAATCGGCAACAGGGATAGATGGTGATGATGCCATCGAGGATGAGGTTCTAACAAATGAGAGTCCTACCCATGCCAAGATTCATCAATTGATTGTGTCGCATAATATTGATATGAAGAAACACAATAATGATTTCGATATCGAACGGGCTCAATTTATGTTAAGGATAGCACGACGAGCTCCGATTGATCTACCTTTATACTTCCTCTTTCGCATCCGTTCTGAGTCATGGTATTTGAGTGGAGATAGTTTACCGACGCGTTGATGATCTCTAACCTCCTAGTCCAATTGGGGGTTAATGTGCTAATGATAGTGGAGGAACCACAGATCGGAACCCTTAACAAGATCACCTTCAGCAAGAATGAGGGCCACTTGTGGAAAGCTTGCATTAATGTTCCAGTGACACAAGATAGTGGCATAAAGCGTGATCCAGCTTCAACTGATACTGCTGTTGATAGACAGGCTATAGTGACTACTATCATAGAGATACGATCCTTGCTAGAGGAGCATCGCACACTTTTAATCCAGGAGATGGAGAGGAAAATTGTGCCCATCACGTTTCGACTGCAAGAGATTGAGGGGTGCATTGTTGTCATCCAGGAGGACCTAGATAATCTTACATAATAGTTGTATTTTTTATTTAACTTTTTGTTTTGTATTGAACGTTGTTGATTTAATTAATATTTCTTTTTTATTTGTTATATATAGCTAACTTGTTTCTTATCAAAAATCATTTTCCTTATTTTACTTACTAATTTATGATAATATAAGAAATGACACTTCGTAAAAGGTAATATTTTTTTTAATTGCAAACTTTTATTTAGTATAATAGAGTTATTAATTAATTTTTAAATTAATTCTATAAAATTCCTAGGAATATGATATATTTTTATTTAACATAAATAATAATAAATCCATATAGGTAGATTTTTTTATCTTTTGAAAATGATAATTAATAAACTCAAATAATATTTATTTTTAAAATATTTGAATGCACCATTCAAACACTCGTTATGAGTATTTGAATGGTTTATAACTCTGTTCAAACATAAAAATACCGTTTGAATTATGTAGCCAGCCTTATGCCATATTTATTTATAATTTCTTACAAAAAATTGCTTTCGAATGGTTATGTTAACATTTGAACGAGAATTAAAATATTGTTCAAACTTGTATGAATTAGTTCGAACAGTATAGAAACTTCCCCGCCACATTTATTTATAACTTCCCACCAAAACTATAGTTCATATTCAAATTTTTCGTTTAAATGGTTTTTACCTTACCCTTGCACAATTGTATATACTTTCCTGCCACGACTATTATTCAAACAGTTATGTAACCATTTGAACGATAAGTAAAATACTGTTCAAATGTATTTTTAAGCGTTCAAACAATTTTTCAAGTGTTCAAATAGTTATTCGAAAACTGCTTCCATTTCATCCCTAACATATTTCGTTTCTAAAAATCAAATCTCTTGTAGTGTCCCTTATTAGGGATTGCATTATATATACTCATCCTGATACATAAATGTAGGTTCAAGTGAATCAAATCTCTTCAAATGATTATCATGATGAACACTTGGTCATTTATTTGCAACAAAAATGATTATTTTCTCCTAAAATGAGTCAATTCTTATCCCATATTATAGTTATTTTTATCACAAATTAATAACTTGTTATTAATAGTCTTTTTTCTTGTAGCAAATGTATGTGAGATTATATTTATTGGTTTTGTAGAATTATTATTTATTGGTTTTACTTACCAAACATACAAGTGTCGTGTCCTTTTATCACTTAATATCAACATACAATCTATTTAAGTATTCATAATACCATCCATACATAATACCTTCAAAATACGCACTCTCCCAAATACACACCATTTACTCCCTTGCTAACCAATACACTCAATATATGAAATCCACCTATACTATTTATACATCTAAACCACACATTTACAAATCTCTATGAGATTCAATCATATCTCCATCGAACTACAACCATTTATCACTTCAGTAATTATTACTGGCTCACATCACCCCACTCCAATTACCATAACCACAACTACCACTTCCTTAGTCCGACACTAAATCGTGCAATTGCACCTATACACCCAATCACCAAAACGCATGCTAAATCTATTAACCCATTTAAACTCCAATAAAATAGCTAACACCATCACGGTCACATCTCCACCTAAACCCTTCCCTTCATTACATACTGCCACATCACCAACAACCTCACACGGCACAACACCCCATCGCTCTCCATACTACTTATAACCACAATACTACCATTCACACTACATGATAGCCCATCACTTCACAAACTAAACAACCGCGCCTCAACTTCACGCTCCACAACCAAATCGCAACAATCCAAAAGTGCCAACACTTCATTTTACACAATCCCAACTACTCCGTATACAGACCACGACACGGTATATTCACGACACACTTTCACAATTACCAAACAGAGCACCAACCAAATTCCAACACTTCACAACCCACAGTTAAATCAAATAAACAATATAGCAAAATAAACAAAATAGAAATTACACCAAAGTGTGGGGCTGAGCTTCACAGTTGCTGTGACAGCAAAGCTGGGCATTTCCCGACGTGGGTGGTGGTTGGTTGGTCATGGATGGCGGGCTCGTGCTAACTGGTGGCTTAAGGTGGCTGACATGGAGGGCCTGGGAGGGTTGAGCGGCGGCTGTGGGTGGCCAAGGGTGGTGCACAGATTGAGGCACACGGATCTACCCAGATCCGAGAGGGAGAGAGAGAGAGAACGTCGGCAAGGGGTGAGGGAGAGCTTCGCACGGTGGGGGATCGGGGGCTTGGCTACCCATGGTGGCTGGACGACGGTCGCGTGAAGGGGTCTCGCGGCGGCGCTAGGCGTGGGTAGGAGGATCCGTGAGGGGAGGGGGGACTCGACGGAAAAGTGAGGGGAAGCTTCAGTGGAGGGCTGGGGATCACTCGTGGTGGCACTCACTGTGGCATTGGGAAAGAGAAGGGAAAGAGAAGAGCACCTGAGATGGGGAAATCGCCTGTGACAGCGTGAAGGGGTGGCGACGGACAGCGGCGTCGCGGCGGCAGCTGGCTGAGGAGAGGTGGCGTGAGGGAGAAATCAGGGAGAGAGGAACCGGTTGCGTTTCGGGAAGGGGATCTGCGGTGGGGTGGAGGTGGAGGGAGGTCGCCGGTGGGTAGTGGTGGCGCGCGGCTGAGCAGGGGCTGAGGCGTGGGTGGCTGCTGCGTGAATGGGAAGACCCACGGAGAGGGGAATGTCGGCTGGAGGGTGAGAGGAGAGAGAGAGAGAGAGGAGGGAAAAAGAAGGCTAGGTTTTAATCCCGGCCTTTGATCTTGAGTTTTAATTTTGATTTAAGAATAGAGATTTAAAAACATAAGGATTGAAAATAAATTAGATAAAATAAATAAAAAAATAAAATAAAATTAGATTTAAAAATTTAACTTATTTTCTTAGTCCTAAAAATAATAGTCATTACTGTAAAATAAAATAATAAAACTTATTAAATAATTTTAAGAGAAATAAAATCATATAAATAATTAAAGTTTTTATCAAAAAATAAAACAATAAATATTAAATAATATTCTTGAAGTACTAAAAGCATTTTTTTATTCACGGCTTCGAAATATAAAAGGTTTAACTTAAAATTAGACTTGATGCAATAATACCAAAATACTCCTATTTAAAATAATTTTTGAACATCTAAAATATTCCGAATACTTTAAAACATTGAACTTCAATTAAAAATTACTAGATAAATTTAAAAACACAATTTTGATATTTAAAATTACGACTTCGATATTTAAAATGGATAAATGAAACTCGTGACCAATATAAAAAAAAGTGCGGTTGGTCACACCGTCAGGATCCCCCATCTATAAGAGTAGCGATTCTCAATTTATATTATCTATTGATCCGGTAGCTCATTAATTTAATATATTATGCTATATATAGCTGGTATGCATATAACCTTGCATTCAAATACTTTCTTCTGACTCTGATTGATAAATAAATTACAAGCATTGTAGAATGAGAAGGAAACCTGGGAAGCTTTAATTATATAAACCGAAGTGAACTTGAACTCCAGATGCCTTGATCCAAGACCCCCCTTCTAAGAAAGGCCCTACTGTATACTTGGTTGCCTCTTGCCTTTTTATGACCTTGTAACCAGACCATTTGACCCTGGCATTAACCTTGGCCCCAGGTCCTTTGTTGTTAAATTCTGCATAATATAGGGTCTTGAGTGCAAAATCTCCTTCCCATGGCAGCCACCCATCTGGGTGAATAATGTCTTCAATTGTTGATTCCATCACGATGGTTCTTGAGTATTCCTTCCATGGCCTCCCAAGGTAACTCCTGATCTTTGACTTTACAGGTACGAGTTTCTTATCTGGCAAAATACGACAATTTTGCAGAACTATCCCCGTGGTTTCACGCTTGTCAGTCCTTCCTTGTGCTGTGACTATGTTTTGTTGGTTAGGCAAAGGTTTCCTCAACACAATCATGCAGTTTTGGAATATAACGGCTGCATCACCGAAAATGAAGTCAACAGTGCCAGCAATCACACAGCTTCGGTAGAATTGGCGATGGGTTTGTGCGTACAAGGTGTCTTGGTACCCTTCAAAACGACAGTTGATGAAAACTGAACGATCTGCTTGGACTCTTGCAGCTACTGCCTGGTGCTTTTCTGGGCCAGCAGCGTTTCTAAATCCCATAGCTTTGCCTATAAAGCCTTCTCCTAAAGCCACTGCATTAGGCATCATTTACATACAAGATCAGAAAAGGGAATGATCTGTTGTTTTATTATTTAATTACGACTATATATTCTTTAATTTCCTTTCCTTTTGGGGAGAAGTTGGTGGGTGGGGAGGAACGAGAGGAATTTCTTACCAAAAGTTGCAGTTTTGAAAGTGGTTAATCCATCGACAAAATTTTTGCTTCCAGCGATGATGCTCTTTCGTGATCCATCGCCGTACATTGTGACATTGACCATCTTCTTTGTTACGGTCACAGTCTCCGCATATATTCCTTCTTTAACGTAGATAACATATCTGCATAAGCATATATAAGGAATCAGAAAAGAAGAACTACGTATAAATTAAATGAACTGAACCTCAATAAAAATCAGTAATTTTTTAGAGGGCGATGAGGTCTCATCATCAACATTAATCTGGCCAAAAGATGGAAATAATTACACTCACTTTAGTTATATTTTTCTCTTTTTACCTAGAAAATAAGATTTAATTTCAATATTGCACCTACTACTCCAATCCCACATACAAACCGGATATTGTTTGATAATAGGCAGTACTTGCAATACTAAAGGATCATACCGTCCTTTATATTTCTTCGGCATGGCTGCCAATGCCCCTGAAATTGTTTTGTAGTCTCCACTACGATCTTTTGCCACAATTACATTCGGTTTGGGCTTATCAGCTTTTCCCTTCAACATCCTCCGGTCCTCAGGGGTCATCCAGGTGGGAAATCCGTCATTATCCATTGTCGGTGAGCTAGATTCCTGTGTCAAAAGGTGACGGCTTGGTCCTGGTACCTGGAATGTGGACAGGAACGATGATAGCTCTGAGATCATGACGAGGGAATTGCTGGTTAGTTCCTTGGAAACCTTGAGGACCTTTTCCATGTCATTCTTCAACTTTCCTTCAGGAAAACCATCAATGCATGTTTGTTGGTAAGACATGACAGCACTCAGCCAATTGTTCAAGTCAGGGGTTGTCGAGGATAGGCTTCCCAAAGTATTGTTGCCAACTTTGGAGGCGGACTCGTTTAATTCCTCCATGGCATCCTTCACGAGTACCTTACAATCTTCGAACGCTGCTTTCTCTGATGGGGTGTTGAACTTAAACGTTGTGGTCTTGGTCATGGCCTTTTCAATCTCAACCGCAATTGCCAATATTGTAGCCTTGAGAAGGTCTTTAGGTTGAGATAAATTAGGGTTTGTTTTCACGGCCTTGGTAAGGGTATTCTCACACTGTTGCTCATAATCTGTAGAGTTACAAACCATTTTTATAACACGACTAACATGCGAAACCCCCATCTTCCCATGTTGATGATCAGTTTGAGCTGCAGGTTGGGTGTCAACATGGCTGGAGTTAGAAGCTATCGCAAAGCCTCCACCGGCAACAAGAACAACAAAGACAAAAGCCGAAACTGCACCAACGATAATCCTCTTCCTGATCCTTTGCTGCCGCTCAGCTCTACGGCGTTCCGTTATCTGATCAAAATCTTGAAATACCATTGTGGGAATGTCTATGGCAGAGAGCTACGTAGCTAGCTCTGCCTTAGACTCAGGCCCAAGGCAGAGGTGGAAAGCGATGGGAGATTAAGGCCGAGCCAAAAAAATAAAGAAAGATGTTAATTTTAAGCCTTTTTGTGTTTCTTTCTGTTGCATGGATCTTGATACCTGAATCTGTTTTCCTCGCAAAAAACTGAAAATAGAGGTCTGGACAAGAGAGTTTCAAGGCATTCGTTCTATTTTTAAAAGTTGGTTAAGGAGCTTTGAAGTAATGGTAATTAAGAGTTCTACATCCTCTCCTCCACCTCATCTTGATCATATACATTTTTCCCTACTTGGGCTCACTCCTCCCCTCCCTCCCAAAACACAAAAGAGCAAATAAAGAAGCTGCTATAAACAATATTATTGTTTCCTTATGTGTGATTAGCATTAATCCATACCTAACTGAGATTATAAATTCACATATATTTTTATAAGAATCATAGCACTTAAGAGATCATTGCCTCGATCGATCGGTTTACTATTCCTATTCTCTCTTGATTATCAATGTCAAGAGATTATGGGGGCTGGATTAAAGCAAGTCGAGATGCATGGCCAGGATCTTACCCATCCCATTGAAACTCAAGATGATTATATCGGCTCAATCCAACCCCAAAATGAGAATAATAATAATAAGAATAATGATAATAAGAGCAATGTTACTCTTTATCTTGAATTAAGAAGATGTGAATCTAATACATCCTTGTAGTGTTAATGAAAAGCTTTGATCAATATTGATAATGATTTGTATATGTTTTTATTTAATTGCTTATACGTTTGTTAGTTTTATGGAAAGTCATGAAAATTTGTGAATTGAGAGATTTGCATCAAAAAACAAAGGGAAAATAGGAAAGCATTTATTCCTACTAACTCGTATCTTAAAATTAATTTCTGTTGTCGTCACATGATCACCGATTGAAAGAACTTGCAAAACAAAAAACGTTAGCGCGCACCAAAACTTGTCGGAGGGACGTCGATGGGTGATTACTCTGATGCTAGCTGAAGTTGGTTTCTCGAAGAATGAAAAAGCTAAGGGGGAGCGCCCAAGCTTCTTATGCACACTTTGTCACGGGTCCCTAGCTCTTGTTCAAGGCTGTTGATCACAAATATCATGAATCCATCGTTCCACATCCTTCATATGTATTAGGTATAAAGGCTATATACATTCGTCGATATTGTGCCGTTCTTGGATTGGGCCTCTTACCTTACTTGACATATTGGGAGCAAGTGATGGGAATTTTCATATTTTTTTTTATGATAATTAATTCATCAAATCAAGATCTTAAAATCTGAAACAAAACAATACCAACTTATATATACCTAGCAGTGTTGTTAAAGTTGTGTTTTGTACACGCGGGCAAGATTCTAGCAACTCGGGTCGGAATCTTCACCTGTGAACACAAAGAAGAAAGTGGGCTCAGGGCCATTCGGGAAACCTCCAATCTGTTGCCTAAGTTAGTCTCCTCGTGTATATTGTGATAGCTTGAGTATTTAGGGTTCAGATAGAGTCCTTTGTACCTGGGTGGAGAGCTTTTATGCTTAGTCCCTAGGGAACAATCTATTCCTAGTGTCAGGGCCAAGTTGTACGTCTTGCCCATGTCTGTCTCAAGTTAAGCATTTAATGCAACGTGGTGGCTTGGGTCAGGGCCTTTAATGTGGTGTGACTTCTGGCATGGTGTTTTTAATGCGGCGTGGCTCCCAAGGCGAGTCCCGGTGGTAGGTGAACGGAGGAGCGGTCACTTTTGGTCCCCTCTGTCAAAGAACGGAGGGTCGTTCGGATCTTCCGTTTATTCTACTAACGTAAGTCTTCAAAGTTAGATGTAACAGGGGATGTCAAAGTTGGTGGGTCAAATCTGTTCCCTATGGATGGTAACCTGCATTCCATACTTCTCTTCCTCCAATTCAACTTTTGGGCCCTTTGGATGATGAATCTGGGGCCTCAGGATAATGAGACCAAAACTAGACGCCCAGAGTTGGGCTTAGGCCCAATCGTGATGAGGCCGGGCGGGAAATACCTCTTCCAATTGCAGTGGACCGAGTCAAATCATTAGATTTTGTTTCCCATTGATCTTCTTTGATTTATCCATATATACATTCTTCCACATTCACTTTCTTCACTTTCATTTCTTTCATTTTACTATCTTTTATTTTTGAGAACCCTCAATCATCATCCTCAATAGAAGTTGGTTAAATTCAATTTACGTGGAGATCTTGCATATTGGAATAACATTTGTGGAACTTTGTAAGAGGTTTGCTGTAACGCCCCGTACCTGGATGGGTCAGAGAGTTACTACCTGTCACCTATAATCATGTCTCTCAGTACAAAAATACAAGTATCATTTCCAAAGGCTCCAAAATGAAAGCATAAATTCATCTATTTCAAATTAATGCGTAAATTCCTCCACAAGGTCATCAATATGATAAATCCAATAAACATAAATCTACATTTCCACAATATCTAGTACCTCGACATAATGATCAATTAATTACATAAATCCCCATAAACCATAACAAATTGAAATCTAGGCTACTAAATAAAACTCCTCTATTAATCACTGGTACTCGTAGGTGAACTTCCTATCCTCAGCTTGTCTTGCTCATAGTCTCTATTCCTGATCCCCAGCTAAACTATCAATATTATCTGAAAATATTATGAAGATAATGAAGTGAGTTATCAACAACTCAATAAATAAATAACATATACTAGTATAAACATTTCAGTTTCAATATGCAGATTTCAAAACGTGTTATCAGAAAATCAAAGCGACATTTCAAACATTTCATATTCTAAAAATAACTGTTCATAATCAAAGACCTTTTGGCATAATATGACTGAACATTTTCATCTTATTATATCCTTTCATATCGTATCGTATCGTATCATATTATATCACCATATCATATACCATATTTAACCCTATGGTAGAGTTGTGTTATCCCTAGTAGTCGAACCAGACAATATCAGAATGTGAATCTTTCCATTAATCATTCTCGGAGCCCTAAGTGTACATACAGAAAAGAACATGCAGAAAAATCACTTTGTTTCCAAAATGGGGTGTACTCATATTAGATATATAAGTATCAACCATATAATAGAATCAGAGCCATTGTATCAGAACCAGAAACAGAATTAGATATAGAATTAGAACAAAATCAGAAAGTCATGCTATAAGCTTTTCAGATGCATATTATATCAAACAGAGTGTTGAACATATTCATATCATTTTTCACATAATAAAAAATGGATTCAAAATATCTTCATATAACATGTAGAAAATTCCTATATTTCATATTTGCTCTTTTGCACATTTAAAAAATAGCATGTCAAAATATTGTTCATGTTTACACCAGTCAAGTCAGAAAATATTTTTTTTTTTTATACAGATTTCATTAGTAATACAGAACATATATCTGAGGTTGTTTTCACATTTCTTTTCAAAACATATAATGCACATTTTCATAAATCAACTTCAATTCATATTCTTTTTATGCAAAGTCTAGTATACGAACCTTGTTTACCTAAGTCTTGCAGAGAGTTACTAAAGCTTTGGACTCAAGCTCTATCAATGTTACAACCTAAACAGAAAGTTAATCACTAACATGTTAATTCTCCATATAAGTACAAATTCAATATAACTAACTAAATCCCGTGGTTCTATTTAGCACACACATGTCATCATATTGCTTGGTTTCAATATGGATATGGGCTGTGAATGTTATAACGGGTTATGATTGTGAATCTTGGTATGGCAGGACGTGGAGGTATCTTGAGAAATGCAACTGGCGAATTTGTATTTGCCTTTTCTCTTCATTTGGGACACGGAACTAATACTTTGAGTTGATGGCTCTAAAACAAAGCCTCTTATTTTGTTTGCAGCTAGATTCCACTTGTGTAATATTTGAAACTCATTCGGTAATCATTGTTCAATGTTTTCATAATTCCACTGCTCCACCATGGCACTTAGATGGTCGTAGCTTTTAAATCTGTTTTAAGTATAGATTTTATTGTAATTAGTACAATATGGAGAGTGTTTTTTTAAGCTTGTTTTTGGATTTTTTTTGTAATCTCCGAGCTTTTCTTGTCAAAGGTATTTCTTTGCCAAAAATAAGAATTATGAATAAAATTGGAAGTACCGTTCATCTTCTTAAAAAAAAAAGGATAGTTGGAATAAAAAAGTTTATAGTATAACAGTTAAGAAGTGAGGAAATAAAAGAGGTAAATGACAAATATTCAATAGTTACAATAAGTTGAATAATCTTATTTCTTTATTGGAAAGGTAATGATGAAATGATAGAAGAGTTAAGTGGTGGGAAAGCTAAAGATACACGTAATAGGAAATTAATACCACTAAAAGATGAAATTTCTTCCTCTCTATTGAATTAGTAATCATTAAAGGTAAGAAACCTTTTGTCTTCCAATTTTTTTTTTTTTAATAAAATCTTAATTCCAAAAACTTGAGTGAGTTCATTATAGTGATAAAGAAAATAAAATGAAAGATCCTTTTAGCACGTGAAATGTTTGAGACAGATCAATAAAAAAATGAAATTATGAGGTAACTCAATAGCATACAATAAAAATTAATCATAAATTATATTAATTATAAACAAATCCAACTAAGAAAACCTTATTCTTTCCTTATTATTATTATTATTATTTTTGCCGAAAATATAGATATGACCTGATCCCATTTTACAATGTGCCGTGGAATATAAAAGCCCCAAAAGAAACCAAGAATATTATCCTTTGCTGCCCATTGAGCTAAATTGTGTGCCTACTTTGTACTTCAGAACTGCTGTGATTTCCTGGGCCCAATCCTTTATTCTAATTGGACCCGTTTGATATCATCTAGATTGCTTGCCACCCTGCATGCTACATCTGCAGCTCTCATTTCCATTTCACTCAGCGCAGCGAATTTATATAAACTTTTTCCATCCATGCCCTGTTTATTTGTCCCCTGTGGTCACTGGTCACTGCATACTGCAGCAATGGCTGAGCACTTTGAATTTACCGTAACATCGAAGTTGATTTTCCATTTGCCTTCTTCTGGATGTAACCAGCATGTGCCTTTCTCTTTGTTGTCTTCTTTCCATTCCAGTAGATGTTCTTCCAGAGTTCTTTTTACATCTCTAGCAATAGTCAACGCATTTAGAATTTTCCCACGGTGCACGTTCTGATTCCTATTGAGCTACATTGAGTCCATGATTATCGCAGCACACAAGTTTAATTCATGCTCTTTTTCTCCATCAAGGTTCAGCTTTTCTTAGGGATGCAGTACATTGTTTATCCACTCTTCCATGGACAAGTGTGACGGCTTTTGGCCATGGCTATTCCCTCCATACCACCATCGTAACCTGGCATTTCAAAAATATATGCTCAATTGTCTCTTGTTCACACATGCATGGGCTCTAAATGGTATTGCCTTCCATGCTATTTTCCATAAAAACAAAAGCCCTTTGTTAGTAGAAAAGAAGACATCTACAAAATTCTTTGAGTTTGGCATCTACGGAACCACAAAAGCCCTTTGTTAGTAGAAAAGAAGATATCCAGTACATGGGTATAGAGGTTGCTGCTGCTCTTATTAGTGACTTTTGATTTCCACCCTACTATTTTTGATTGAATACTCTATCATTGCCGTTCTGGGTTGGATTTTTTGGCTGAAGAAGATTAGGATCTGCTAGTACTTTTACCTTCTAACATATTTGCCCTACAAAACAAAATCAGATCATCAGCAAGCATCAAGCGTGTTATAGCATGTGCCCTTCTTGCTACTTTGATACATGAATCTCTCGATTTGCTTCTGCCTTAAAAATAAATTTCGATAAGATTTCAGCTCTAAGGATGAATAAGAACGCAGTTAAAGGCTCTCCTTGTCCTAGACCCTTTTGTGGAGCGAAGAATTTGTAGGGCCGTAGAGGTGAGCACTGACTCAATCGAGATTGGTATCCCCTAGAAACCCTAACTATTCTAAAACGGCGCCTTTTTCTCCTCTAGAAATGGTGTCGTTTTGCTTTCATGATGTTGTGTTCTGCGGTTACCTTGATGAAACAATGCCGTTTTGATCCTGAACCCTATTTTGGGTTGGGCTACTGTGGTGTTGGGCTTCTAAACCCATTTTCCCCCTAAACCTTGTTTTGAGCTTTTTCTTTTTCCTTAAATCCTAAACCAAACTCTATTTTTTAAATCCTAAATTTAATTTTAATCTATGTTTTAGCCATAAGTTTCTTTTCTTTAAATATTTTATTTTATTTGTATTTTTTATTTATGGGTTTTCTACTTTTTTTCAACGCTAAATTTAATTATTAGTATCAATTATTAATAAATACTAATTCATTAGTGTCTAATTACATATTATTATACTATAATATTACGTATTATTAACTTATTATACTAGACTTATTTCAATACTAGTATTTAACTTAATTTTATACTAGATTTATATTATAGTGTCTAATTTTAGGTTATTATATTATAATATTACATATTATTATACTAGTGTTTAAGTTATTTCTATATTAGACTTATTTCTAGTGTATAATTATATGATATTATATTATAGTATTACGTGTTATTTACTTATTAACATTATACTAGACTTATTTCTATACTAGTGTCTAATTTATTACTATACTAGATTTATACTATAGCGTTTAATTACATGTTATTATACTAGTGTCCACCTTTTTTATAACTTATTCCTATACTAGACTTGTTTCTAGGCACTAACTTCTTTATAACTATGGTGCCTAATTACACATTATTATACTTTAGTAAATTGATATTATGTATTGTTAATTTATTATATTAGGTTTATTAGTTATTTTTATACTAGTATCTAATTTATTTCTATACAAGACTTAGGCCCTATTTGGAACTTGGACTGTTCAGTCTAATTTTAAGCTAAGGTCTAATATCTAAACATCAAACTCTCAAATTACTAAACTTATCTCAATTCAAAACCTATTTACACGTGGGACCTACAACATTTTTCAACTTAATATTTATTTACATGCGGGACCCACAATCTTTTTCAAGTTTCTATAAATCTATCTAAACTCATCTTAACATCTAAACACACTTAAACTTATCTTAAGTGAGCCTTATAAAACTTATTGCATCATCTTAACTCGTCACTATTCATAAAGAATTCAACTCATATTAACTTAGCTCAACATCCAAATAGAGCCTTATACTATAGTGTCTGATTATATTATTATATTAGTGTCTAACTTATTTCTAACTTAATTTCAAACTAGACTTTCTAGCATTTAATTACATATTTAGAATTAGACTGTACTATAATATAAATCTAGTAAGAAAGTCTAGAATTGTTAGTATGTTCTATTTATGTCACATGAAGGAGTTGCCATCTATGTTCTATTTGTGAGCCACTCTCCTTCGTTTGTTTTTTTTACTTCAATGGTATTCCCTTCTTATTTTAACGAGAGATAAATGGAAGAACTTGGAGTTAAAGATGCGATGTCCTGAGGCATGTAATTCCATACTTTTGCCTCCTTATGGACCCTTCCCTTCTTAATTCTTCCATGATATTCGATCTCAGCTTCTTTTCCTCTTCAATTCTATCCTCCAAGTTATTGGCTTTTTGGATATCATCATGGGTTTCAGTCATCTCTTTAATCTTTTGGTGGACTGTGCCCAATTTCTCTTCATTCCATTTCCTGAAAACCTTTTTTTGTTTCCCCCTCTAATTTTCCAACATAGCCTGAAGGCAGGAGGAGACTCAGTGCAGTTTGCCTTCCATTACGCCTTTGAAACGATCTTTTTGTTATTTATATCTTTAATCCACGTTGCTTTAAATCTATAGAGCTTTGGATATTGATATGTGATGGGATAGTATTCCAGACTTTCTTTCTCAAGCCTTATGGTTTGATAAATGTCTATAATCGTTTTATACCCAATGAAGATGTTAGTTCCTATATAAAAAAAAAAAAAAATCTATAGAGCTTTGGAGATCACTAACTTTTGCACTTGGGTATCTGATCCTCTAGTCCCCATTGACAATAGCTCTATCTAATCTTTTTTGAATCAACGCATTGCCATGTCTCCCATCAGTCCAAGTAAATCTATTTCCTTGAAATCCTAGGTCCACCAATCCTTGATGATTTTCCGTGTAATACTTTTTGTTGTGAATGAAATAATTTTTTCTCAATAATCATATATATATATATATATATATATATATTTTTTTTTATCCATGAAAAATATTTTGAAGGCATTTCGGTGTGTTTGGGATTGTGCATCGTCCATACAAACAAGAAACTGTTCCCCTGTAAAGATTATTCAAAATCTGAAGAAAAAAAAATATTTTTCAAAAAAATTGTAATGTCATAGCATCTACTATGAATAAATTTCGAAGCCCGCTCCTTGTAATGATAAATTTTTATTTTTACTATTTGCTATTCAAATTAGTTTTCAGAAAGGAAAAGTGCTTACCTGAGAAGCGAAGTAGCACCGAGAAAGGGTAATCTTTTTGGAAGCATGTTTCCTTTCACTGTGAAAGGGAAAGTGCTTGCCTTCAGGACGAGCATCAGAAGAGGAAAAGCGCTTGCCCTTGAGGAGAGCACCAAGGAAAGAAAAAGTGTTCGCTCATTCGGACGAGTACCATGGAAAGCTAAAGTGCTTGCATGTTGGGACAAGCATCATGGGTAGGAAAGTGATCTCCCTCGAGAAGAGCACTAAAGAAAGCACAAGTACTCGTCCCTTAGGCAAGTACCATGGGAGTGTTTGCCCCTTGGGATGAGCACCATGAGAAGGAAATCGCTTGCCCCCAGGAGAACACTATGAAGAGCAAAAGTGCTTGCCTCCTACACAAGCATCATGGGAGAGCAAAAGTGTTCCCCCCTCGGGTTGAGGTCCATGTCGGGAAAGCATAATCTCTCAAGCGAGCATCAGAGAGAGTAAAAGTGGCAAGCACTGTGGAGAGCAAAAGTACATGCCCCCTAGATGAGCATTACAAGAGAGCAAAAGTATTCTTTCCCAGAGCGAACACCAAGGGAGGAAAAACACGTGCCCCCAGGTGAGCACCATGTTGAGCAAAAGTGCTCACCCCAAGTGGGAGCATCGTGGGAGGAAAAATTATTATACATGAATCGAGCACCATGGAGAGCAAAAGTGCTCGCCCCCAGGGTGATCAACAAGGGGGTAAACACTTTCAATTTCCATGATGCTCACCAAGGTGGTGAGAACTTTTGCTCCATATGGTGCTTGCTAAAAGGGTGAGCACTTTCCTCTCCACTATGCTCGCCGATATGGCAAGTTTAATGCTACATGGTGCTATCCAAGGTGGCAAGCACTTTTAAGTTTCATTCAGACATTTAGAACATTTTAGAATATTTGTGAATAATAGTGAAATATTTTGTAAATAGTAAATAGTAATAAAATGGTTTGAATTAAGATGTTTTATTACGTTTTGGGAAATGAGAGAAAAAATTGAATAAAAATATTATAAAATAAAAAATTGTTTGAATTTTTTTTTTTATACTTGAAAAAATTGTATTGTTTTTTAATTTTTGTTTGGGTGTTTGGAAAAGTTGTATAGGGTTTTGTATTTTAATATTGCTTCGGTAATAATTATATGGAAAAATTGAAAAATTGAAATTGAAAAGTGTTTATTGTTTGAGTGATGTTTTAAAAGGAAACATTTGAGAATATTTAAGAATATCTTCTTGCACAAATAAGACCTTACTCTCCAAGGTGCTCAGTTGGGGAGCATTTTACCTTCATGCTGCTCATTGGGGGGGTGGGGGGGAGCAATTTGCTTCCCTTGGTTCTCGCCGAGGTGTGTAGCACTTTTATTCATGTGATGCTCGCTTGGGGGCGCACTTTTCGGTTCAACGATGCTCCATGGTGCTCGCCTCGAGGCTAACATTTTCCCTCTTCACGAGCAGATATGACGAGTTTCATACTCTTCACATGAAGAGAGTTGTGCTTCATTTAGGGCACTCGCCGAAGTGACGAGCACTTTGCCTCCCATAATGCTCTTCTTAGTAGTGAGCACTTTTTATCTATATGATGCTTATTTTGGGAGCAAGCACTTTACCTCCCATGGTGCTCTTCCAAGTGGGTGAGTACTTCCATTTTCGTGATACTCACCAAGATGGCGAGCTGTATGCATAATGCTCTCAGTCTCCACTGCCACTTTAACGTTAATAGCCAGCTCCTTTGAATCTATCCTGCATCTCAGCTACCTTTTTCTCTTCCAACTTCTGCATAATTTTGAGTATCTTGGAGTTGAAGAAATGTCAGCTACCTAGAGAAGAGAAAACCATGCGGAAAGCTAAGATAAAAAGAAATGGAATGCTGAAAGAAGTAATATATCAAAATTAAAATGTATTCATATACTCACAAGGGAAGGAGCACATCAGCATCAACACCGGCCTGCAGAAATCATTAATAACAGGAATAATTTATATTGTGGCAACACTACAAGATCAGAAAACAAAATAATAGAAAAATTAATACAAACAAAAGCTTACCCAGGAAGTGAAAGGAAAAGTAGTATAATGGGTAATCAACGCCCAAAATTTTCCCATTGCCCTTATCGTCCGTTGTGTTGGTCAGTTGCCTAGAAATAAGAAAGCAAAGTGAAACCAAACAAAGAAACAGGTTTCCTGAAGAGTAAAGTGAACGAGTTCGAGTTTGATGAGGAAATGGTTTACAGCTGCGAAGACAGAGACATGAAGCAAAGAGAATGGACGGAAACGTAATGTTTGGGGTCCTTCTTTCTACCTCAATATTAGGGGCAGTTTCGGTAAGAGAAATATTGACTATTCAAGGGAAACGAGATTTGAAGTCCACTTTACAGTTTAGTGGTAACTTTGAGATCCAGTATAGTGATAGTCCATCTTATTAAATAACTATAAACCACGGTAAAGGTTTACAAAAAGAGAGACTTTCAAAGAGTCGCACAACACCAACAGCGATGGCATTTTTGATAAAAATACACACCCTTATAACTCATCAGGATTCAGGCTTCTTACTTATCTTATTGTAATGCATATGAACATGGTTTCTTCATGACTTTCATGGCATGTTTTACTCATATGCATGACATAGCATTGATCACGGCCCATTAACATGAGCATTGCATAACATAACATATTATGACATAAGCGTTACATCACATGACGTAATAGACATACAATCACACATAATTTGCAATTTTGCATCACAAGCACATTATCATAAATCATTGGGGTATATAAAGAGGGGCTAACCTTGAATTGGTTATGGGCTGAATTATGTTGCAGGCTTGAAGTTAGAAACCGTGACTTGGTTGCTGTAGTTTGCTATAGAATTTGGCAAAGGAGGAATGACTTAATTTTCAAAATCAATTTCTATGGCCCGAAAGCTCTCATTAAAACTGCAATTTCTGATATTGAAGACTTCTCCATGGCACAAGGAGATTATTTGGCAAGGCAAGGGCCCGAGATGCATCAAGTTGTAGAGACATCTTGGCAACCTCCTTCTTCTACATGGCTCAAGGTAAACTTTGATGCTAGTTTCCATAAATCTAAGTTGTTGATGGGAATGGGTATTGTAATCCGAGACTCAAATGGTGATCCACTTATAATGTTGGCTGCCCACAAAGAGATAGTTTCCTCTGTCTTCCTAGTTGAAGGTTTTGCTCTGCTGAGAGCTTTCACTTTATGTGTTGAACTGGGAATAACTAAGGCCGAATTTGATGGGGATGCAAAGATGGTCATAGATGCAGTCAATGATCCTACTCCAGATAACTCATGGCATGGACAACTTATTGAAGATCTCAAGCACACGCTAGGGACCCATCCAAGTTGGAAGCTCTCCCATGTTAACAGAGTGGGCAACCAAGTAGCACATGAATTAGCTAAGCTAGCCTTTTCTTTTGTAAATGAATCTATTTGGTTGGAGGAAGGCGGTGTGTGGTTGCACCTCTCATTTCTTTTGACAAATTTTGTTCTAGTGGCTTATGAAATACTAAAAGCTCCGTTTCAAAAAAATAAAAACAACCTTGAATTGGTTGTAAATAGTGTAGGTGAACAACACATTTTTCATGCTGAATAGAATTATTATAGTACACATAAAGGTTATGACCATGCCACTTACCTTGTAGCATTGCTTTCAGAATTTCACTTCGTAACTCATACCTATACTAAGTACTAATCTTCACTAACATTTATAGATGTGTCACCGGTTCAGTTTGGTCCGGTTTTGGACAAAATTTAGAACCAAACCGGTATGTATCGGTTTTACATTTTTCAAAATTGATTACGCATCGGTTACCTTCCTAAACCGGTATTCCGGTTTTACAGGTTTCCGGTCCGGTTCGATTCGGTTTTACTGGTTTTAATGTATTATATTATTATTATATAATATAGTATATTATAGTATATAATACTATAGTGATAATATATTGTAGTATATTATAATTGTGTTATAGACTACAATGATATATTATAATATAAAATATAATGATATATTATAATATAAAATATAATGATATATTATAATATAAAATATAATGATATATTATAGTATATTATAATATAATGATATATTATAGTATATTATAATATATAGTGATATAGTACTAGTATAACTATTAATATGCACTATATAATATTAGTATAACTATTAACACAATAAACAAAATGATATAAGATTTTAAAATTTAATATTATATTAATTAGTAATTTATCGTATAATACAAAACTATTTTATATATAGTTATATATTATATATAAATATTATATACAATATAAAAAATTAATATATATATATATATATAAATCGGGCTGGTCCGGTTTTAGAAAAAGAAAAATTGAAATTGGACCGATTTTGACCGATTTTAAAAAAACTAAAACCGGTACAGGACCGAACCAACCTCGGGACACCATTGCCACCGGTTTGGTCCGGTCCGGTCCGGTTTACCGGTTTATCGGTTTTTTTTTACACTCCTAAACATTTATAAAAAAATGTGTCGTAATATTCTACTTAATTAAATTCATACTATGGAGAATAACTTAAGAAATATTCTATTACATACTAAAAATACTAAATACTAATATTATATAACCATTTACAATGCTAATATCATATCTTAACTTTCAAATTATAATTTAGTAGGGAATATATTTGATCTAAATCTTTAAAATAACAGTGGAAATATTCGGTTCATAGAATATACTTATTAATACTTAATATTAAAACTCTTTTAAGCGATAACTATAGTCTAAACATAATTTAATACCTAGTAATATATTTTAAATCTTATTTAATACTTAATATTAAAACTCTTGTAAACGATAACTATATATTTTCTGTAAAAAAAAGTTTAATGGCCTAACATAATTATTCAAGTAAAACTAAGCCCAACTTAAGGTATTAGGCCTAACCCAACTTTAAATGACATAATAGTTTCCGTGATAAAATAAAACCAAGCCCAACACATAGCAAGACTAATTTAACATCTAGTGAACTTAAACTCAATTCAAACAACAGTCCAATGTAAACCACGCCCAACCCAACATAAGGAAAGTAAGCTAACTTAGGAATAATCCCAACCCAGAACAAAGCCCACATGCAACGGCCCAAGTTAAAGGGTTAGAGGGCATTAATGTAATTACACAAAAATTCTTCAAGAGGCTTTACGGAAGGAGCTATACAACAAGGGTTTAAGGGTATTTTGGTAATAATAATAAATATGCATGTGCTTTTTGGGAAAGGCTGAAAATGAAAACAACAAAAGGGAACTAGATGTATGAAATAACAAGAACCACGGGAGAGGGAAACATTGTGCAATTACAGGGGCCAACACTCACCGAGAGAGAAAGGGACACGCGTTGGAGCAGGGTGAGTCAAGATTGACCGCAACACAAGCTTATGAGGGAGCAGAGAAAGCATTGTTTAGGCCAAGAAGATGGTGGGGAAGGGAGAGAGAAACTGTTAGGTGTTATTAAATTGAGAAATCAACTAGAAAAGGAGGAGATCTTGACGGGGCTTACCGTAATAGTGAGAGTCTGCCGTTTTGGGGGGGGGGGGGGGGGGGGGGGCGGTGTTAGGAACCTAGCTGGAGAAGGGGTAAGGTATGATGGAACCCAAGCTTACAAAGTGAAGATGCCACCTTGTTCACTTTCACAAAACATCTCATCTTACTTAATAATTATAATTTTTTTTAAATTCTTATACAAAATAAAATAAATAATTCAACTTTTTCAAATCTCAATACAAAAATAATATTAAAATAATATATTCTAATAATATTTTATTCAACTTTCAACTTTAATCTCAATTCATCTCATCTCATTTTATCTTCGAAAACAAACGAGGCCACTGTTGCGTCGGCGGGAGGAAAGAGTTGAAGTTGCATCTTGAAACGGTGTCGTAGAAGCTTAAGAGGAGATGACGTTGTTTGAATGGAAGTGGAAGACGTTGCGTTTAATGGGAGTTGAAGCTGACTATTTTGGAATAATTGAAGCTATGCATTTTCAAGAGTCAAAGCTGTGTGTTCTACTAGTTTTACAATTTACGTGTCTGTCATTTTCCTATGGTCTTTCCTTCAGTCATTTTATACTTTGTACTTTTCTATTTTGAGTTTGTTACGGGGATGCTAGGATTGTTAAAAGGGGAATCAAGAGAAGATAGGAGCATTCTGGAAAGTTGACAAGGTTTTCATTTGTAAGGAGGTTGGAATCCCTTGAAGTATTCCTTATCAATATACGTATGACTCTTTGAAGAATTTTATCAAACACCTTCCCTGCATTACTTTCCTTTTATTACCGAGTCTCCCATTTACATTTCATCGGTTTCCTTATCACAACACTACATCTACATCAACAATTACAAGCGGGTTCATAACAATTGGTATCTAGAGTCGACAATCCATGAAGGACGAAATACTTTTTGAACAGTAACAAGAGATCTTACAGAATCAGCTAGACTCTTAGGAAAAGAGTCTTCAAGAGCTCAAGGAAGGCTTGAATTAGCTGATGGAGATGGCGTGGACCTTCATTGTAAATCAAAACAAATTTTGCCATCGGACTATCATTAGAGAAAAATCAGTGCTTGAGCAATCATCGGCAACTATAACTTCCACATCTTCCCACACCTTATTCTTGGGCGAATCAAAATAAGGCTATACACATGGCCGGTGGATTGCATGGAACTCTAAATGCTGATGAGCCAAGAGACCTTGACCTGCCCTAGGAAGAGAGGTTCTTCCTTCAACCACTGGCCCTAACTTAGGCAGCCCAAAGGGCGAAGGATTCAACCAAGGACATTGTTGGCATGAAGGAATTGATTGACAAGAAGTCTTGGCCCTACGTGCAAATGGATCATCATTTGAAGGCAAAGTATCTTTGATATGACCTTAGTACTATCATTTTATCTAAGCCAAAGGACGAGAAGAAATTCCTGAAGGACCTCACTCGAAAGCTCTTCTAAGACATTAGCAATTTGGACCATGTAGCCAAAATTAAGAGCATCCCATAAGCAGAGAAGTACTATACTGAGGCATCATTACCTATGGATGAAAAGTGTACCGCTACATTTGGGTTGATGAAGATTGACAAAGCATGTCGCATGGTTGAGTTTGGTGAGAAATTAAGGGTAAGAAATTTTTTTTCTCCTTAGTTCCTTGATGCTTTGCCCATTACAGTTGTTTTAAGCCCTTTGATAGAGGAAGAAAACGTAATCCTGTGGGATTGAACTGTGATGATCAGGATGCCATTGAACTTCTGAAACAACTCCATAAAATTTCTATAGCAAATAATCTAGTATATCATGTTACTAAGAGGGAGAGTAATTATGTGGTTTGTGTGATGGAGAAGGAGGTGCTGGAAAAGAATTTGGAGTGTGGAGTGGAGAGCGGGTTTGATGTGACAATTCGGATGGGTTTGAAAAAATTATTGAAAGTTGGCTGTGCACTTCCATGGTGGAGTTTTTTGAGAATTTTAAGGGTGAGAAAATGTTAGTTTCTTATCTGCTTGGTTTATTGCCACTTAGAGTGGTTTTTGAGCCCTGTGATAGAGGAAGAGAACATACCCCTGTTTTTCCACTTTTCAATGTCTGATGCTATGTTGTAGTTTTCCCTCAGTGTATGTCTCTAAAATTGGTTGTAGGATATGATGATATTACTAATGCCTGTCCCCTTGCTGAGAATTTCTAAGGATACGTGGAAGTCTTCTTTGCTTACATGGGAGAATAAATTTTGCATATTAATTTTTGGTGTTTGTTCATTACTGGGTGCCGATTGCAAGACCCCGAAGACTCCCTTGTCAAGAGGGGGGCCTATTGGGCCCAAGTTATTATGTAATGTTTGTGGGATCAGTTACAGAAATAGGAGGATTTCTATGGTGGGGTTGAGCTATGGATCATAGAGGAAAAGAAACCTTAGTGTGTCCTTGAAAAAGAAATTAATGGCGTTGAGTAAGGATTTGTTGCTGCAAGGGTCACCCTCAGTGATGAAGACAACAATAACCTCAAAATAACCTACTTCAAACAAAACGGGAAGTTGGGTTATTACTATGGTTGGAAGTCAGTTGGAAAGGGTTTATCCTTTTAGCAAAAGAATTTGCAAAAAGTTGTATGGCTTCCACTATGTTCAGAGCAGCACATTCATCAAGGAATCACTACCCACACTGTAGGAGATTGAAGGAGCAGGGCAATGGAGAAGGCACATAAGTTTGCAAGATTTAGTAGATAATAACTTTGCTCTTCAGTTGCTTGATATAATGCCACCTCGTTGGCCCTTTGATAGGGGTAGAGAAAAAGAAAAGGCCTTGGTTTTACTTGTTAGTGCTGCAAAAGTTATGGGCACAATTTATTACCTGTAGGCTGGCTATATTGATCCAGCTTTAAGAGATTGGTAAAGGAGCATATTGATGCATTAGAGTTAGACAAGTTAAACTGGATCGAGCATGGTTCAATCACTCAACATGTCAAGAATGGATTGAATCTACAAAGTCCAATGTAGCTATTGAAGTGTTTGAAGATAATGGAAAATGCCACATTCCTTAGTAAAGATAATCAGAGTCACTTGTTGGGATTTCAAGGGATTCAAATAGTGGAACATTAGTAATTGATAATGGTTCTAGTAGTCATTTTGGTCTTGGTAAGAGACCAAATCGTATTGAAGATGCCAAGTTTGAACTTCTAGAGGAAGGCCAAGATCTTTTTACTTTTGATAGGGATGAGTTGAGCCCTCTAAGTGGGCTTGTAGAGCATGTTTATGCAATTGCAAGAGAGTATGTTGTAGTCTATAAGAGCCTTACTAATGTTTGTGAAGATTACTTGGCTATGAAACATTCCTCAGTTGAAGGCCAACTCCAGTTTAAGGCTATCCTGCTTGTTTCCAAGGGAGAAGCCATTGACTTGGAAGGTCAAAGAACTGCAGCACCTTGAGGGTAAGGTGTTTTGAAGGGAGGGGGGGGGGGGGGGGTTGGTAGGAACCCAGCTTGAGAAGGGGAAAGGGATGATGGAACCCGAGCTTATGAAGTGTAGATGTCGAAGTGTTGTGTTGGTGGGAGGAAAGGAGTGGAAGTTGCATCTTGAAACGGTGACATAGAAACTTAAGAGGAGACGATGTTGTTTGAATGGAAGTGGAAGACGTTGCATTTTATGGGAGTTGAAGCTATTCGTTTTGGAATAATTGAAGCTATGCGTTATGGAGAGTCAAAGCTATGCGTTTTACTAGTTTTACAGTTTATGTGTCTATCATTTTCATATGGTCTTCCCTTCAGTCATTTTATACTTTGTACTTTTATGTTTTGGGTTTGTCACTGGGACACTGGGTGCATTGTTAAAAGGGGAATCAAGGGAAGAGAGGAGCAAATGGGAATGTTGACAAGGTTTTCATTTGTAAGGAGGTTGGAATCCCTCGAAGTAGTATTCCTTATCAATATACGTATGACTCTTTGAAGAATTTTATTAAACACCTTCCCTACATTATTGAGTCTCCCATTTACATTTCATTGGTTTCCTTATTACAACACTACATCTACATCAAAAATTACAAGCGGGTTCATAACAGGGTGGTGGTGGTTATTGGTACCCTTCAATCCATACAAGGAATCACAAAATCACAAGCAACAGCATACAAAAACTCTCAAACATGGAACAAGAACTGAGCAAGAAACCCAAGAATCCAAAATCTTGATCCTTGAAAGAGGCTTTTGAGGAACCTCCAACCTCTAGAGAAGAAGACTTCAATTATCAAGAATCTGAATAAAAGTCCCTTACGATGATTTCAACTTTTATACTACTAAGCTACAAAGTAAAACACAATCATTTTATTACACAAAACACATACAAAAATGCATTGTATAATCTCTTCCCGCATAAGTCTTGCAACTTGAAACACACTGCTTCATTAAATCCTCCAAAATGCCCCATTTCAACTTCCATTCCATTAATACCATTGCTTGCCACAAAACGCACCATTTCATTTAATCCTCCCAAAATACATCGTTTTGCTTATTTCAGTTATAAACTATTGCCCATCACGACACCATCACAGTAGAACTTGAAACCCCTTACATTCCTTCCCCCTTTAAGGTCCTTGACCTCAAGGCCTTAACAACTTGCCCCCCTATAAAGGACTTTGTCCACAATATGTGGATATATGTCATGCAACTTCCATAGTAGCTCCCAATTACTATCCTCAACACAGGTGCCCCTAACCATTTCACCAACAACTCAGTAGCACCATGGTTTTCCATTTTTTCATTATCCTTTATAAATTCAACTCGGATTCAGGTTGAACCTACCCCTTAAATCTAGAGGAGGTAGTATAGGTAATGGCATCACATTTTGTCCAAGCTTCTTCTTCAAACATGACACATAAAACACAAGGTGCATTTTTGAAGAGGGAAATAGATTCAACTTATAAGCTATTGCATCAATTTTCTCAAGGATTTCAAAAGGCCCAAAAAACCTTGGAGAAAGCTTTAAATTGTGGAGTATGGCTACTGTTTTTTGTTTGTATGGTTGGAGCCTAAAAAACATCCATCTCCAAATTCAAAGGCTCTTGCAATTATTTTTCTATCGGCAAACAACTTCATCCTTTGCTGGGATCTTTGTAGATTTTCTCTCAACATCACCCACAATTGCTCCCTTGACTTCAGTCGTTGGTCCATTGTAGGATTAGCATATGTGCCTGGAATGTAAGAAAGTAACTTGGGTGGAAGGTAGCCATAAAATGCTTTAAAAGGAGAAACTCCAATTGAAGAGTGATAAGTGGTGTTATAACACCATTCTGCCAAAGGAATCAACACACTCCATTCCTTAGGTTTGTCACTAGTGTAGCATCTCAAGTATCCCTCTACAGACTTGTTTAGTGCCTCAGTCTACCCATTAGACTGTTAGTGATAAGCATAACTAAAGTTGACTGAAGTGCCTTGTAGCTTAAACAACTCTCTCCAAAAAGTGCTTGTAAAAATGGGGTCCCTATATGAGACAATAGTTCTAGGCACCCTATGTAATTTAAAGACTCGAGAGGAAAAAATTTGGGCTACCTTACTTGCTGTATAAGGGTGTGCAGGAGGAAAGAGATGTCCAAACTTGGTGAGTCTATCCACTACTGTAAAGATCACGGTAAAACCACTAGAAGGGGGTAGCCTTCAATAAAATCCATGGAAATATCTAACCATGGAGAAGTTGGAATAGGCAGTGGTTGCAAAAGTATAGATGAATGGACAGTTTCATGCTTATATGTTTGAAACACCTCACATTCTCTAACTAACTTCTTTATGTCTTTGCACATCTCTTTCTAATAAAAATTCATCTTGGCTCTGTGCAGTTTTTGTAATAACCCACATGCCAAGCTTGTGGACTATCATTTATATGATGCAACACCTTACCCTTGAATGGTGAATTCTGTAACACTGCCCCAACCTAAAGACAACTTAGGATTAGACATAGTAACCCATGACCTTAGTTAAGTGGAAGTAATGATCCTTAAGGGAAGAGAGCTTTTGGATCAAGATTTGGTAAAATAACTTCCACCATTGGTTAGTAAATTTTTAGAATTTTAGAGTAATGTAGATTTTTGAGGAAATATGATGTGAACCCCAATCGACTCGCTTTGAGACCCAACAACAATATTGGAAAAACAACCCAGGAAAGCCAAACTCAAGTCTATGGATGGAGAATTTAGACCCGTTGGGAACTCGTTTCAAGAACCTAGATTATATTAAAATCTAGACCCGTTGAAATCCCGTCTCAAGAACCCAAATTACAAGGAGGAACGCCACAAAGGTTGTGATTTACCTTTGATAAGTTCAAGAGTTCAATTAAGAACAAGAGGAGAAAACTCACTCACAATTAAAATTCAGAATAATAGTCTATCCTCTCAAATGAGGCTACAAGTGGTTTAAATAAACAATTCCCAAAACCCTAGAGGAATAGTGCCGCGGTACTGTAGCGTGAACAGTGCCGCGCTACAGTAACTTCTAAAACCCTAGTTTGTAAAATAATAACTTTCCAAATAACCCCTTGGCCAAAATACAAGGCCTTCCCAAAAACCCTAGTTCAATAGAAATAAGACGTGTGGGCTGGACATCTCAAAAGTCCAATTATTCTAGATTAATTCCTATGACTAATAAAATAAGTCATTTTAATGAAATAAAGAAGTTCATAGCCTTCAATAATAATAGGCCCAAGTCGTGTCTTCCATAGCTTAGATCAAGTGGATCAAAACTGGTTCTCCTTCTTTCAAGCCCATCCTGAGTGTTGAGCTCTTACTAGCTTCATCCCAATTGAATTGCACCAATTCTTGCATTACTCCCTTGATCTTCGTGACTTTTAATCTTGCAATTGATCCTTAAGACTTGGTCCGCATTGGGGCCCATCAAAATAGGTGCCAAGAGGCCATTAGTAGGATGACAAGTGGCATGACAGAAACTTGCTTCTTTAATGGCCTTGGAATTTGGTCCATAGCAAACCAAGGGAATTAGATGGATTTGAAGAAGACCCAATGATTGGTTATAATAAGGGTCCAAGCTTATTACAATAGAAGGTCAAGGATAGGCTCACGACTAGAGGCCCAACTTAGTAAGACCCAAGACTGAGGTTCAACTTAGTGAACTATTGAGGCCCAAGGAAAGGCCCATTTCATGGCCCACTTAAAGGTTTAAATCTGTAACGCCCGTCCTTATGGTGGGTCCTTTTCATATTCGATTTTGATAAAAATAGACGGGAATTACTATTCCTTTTAAAATTCTTTTCCATCCATGCCAGGATACAAAAGACTCCATGTTATAAATAAAATTCGTTTTCTTAATTAAAGAATACAGCGGAAAACATTAAATTTTATAATTTAAGTTTTCATATAAAAACATCTTGCCTAGGCCTTTATGCTCTTCCCCCTTGAGCTGTGCCTGTCCTGACCTGTCATGCTCATCTTGTGCCTGGGAGGGCACACATAAAACTAAAATGAGTCGATGACTCGTAAGCATTACTTCATACAGTCAAAATATAATAACTTAGATTTTCAATCATGCACTTATCATTCCATACATACATATCGTACTTAGCATGCATACGTCTTTCTTCTTTAAAACAGTTCCCCACGCATTGTTGCCTTCATTTCTTAAAGAATATTTTCATGCATTAATTCTTTTACATACATTCATGCATACATACATTCTTGTGTTCATCTTTTCTTACTAACGTACATTCATGCATTCTGTTCATCCATACATACATGCATTCCTTCCTTAACATGCATCCGTTCTTTCTTTTCACTTTCATTGGCCATTGCACACTGTTATGCCCCGTGTGTTGGGATTAGCAGTCTTTTGGACTTGATTCCGCTCGTGGCCACAGGTTGGGAATCCATTCCGTCAGGGTGCAGCACTGGGTGCATTACCAGTACTACTTACCCGGCATTGCAATCTGCCCCTTTCCATTCCATTCATTTGGTACCATTCCTTTTCAGTCTATGTGGCCGTTACATGTTTTCATACATCATCCATTCAGTCCAGTCCATTCCTTTACAGTCCTTTCCTTTCCTTTACTGTCCATTTTTCTTTAAGTCCTTTCAGTTCTTACGTTTCTTACAGTTCTTACATCTCTTCAGTTCTTACGATTCATAAAAGTTTTACTTAAGAAAATGGTTTTCTCTCTTTTATTCTGTAAAAGACCTTTTAAAAGAAATTCCTTTAAGAGAAAATGATTTTCTTTCTTTTCTTTGAAGAAGAGCTGTTCAAAAAGAGTTACTTTAGGAAAAATCTTGTTTTCTTTGTTTTGTTTTGTTTTCTTTTCATTACAGCTTTAATCCTCGCATTCCTTAACGGTTCTTACGTCTTTTAAGGTTTCCTTTCGTTTCCTTTTCATGGACATACATACAATACGTACTAGTTATAGCATCCATTCACATGCATACACGTACATACGTTGGTTGCGTAAAAAGGGGCTGCCAAGGAAGGCTGCTACGTACTTATACTTGAAAACTTACGTTTCGTTTTCAGTTTCTTTTTTTAGAGAAAAGCTTTCGTCTTTTTCTTCTTTTCTATACATAAAAACTCTAGAAGAGTATGAATGTAATACTTACTTGGACTTCATGCCATACTCAATCCATGCAGTCCATTCGTGTGCGTGTCAGATGGCAACCTACATGCATACACATAACCTTACGTCATCATCTATCTAATGCATAAGAAACTATTCTAAAAATAGAATTATACCTCACTTGGAACACTCTCCGTCCATTCCGGGGCTCTCATGTGCCATTTACTATACTAAAACCTTCCGGGTCTTATTCCTTAAGTGAACCTTTGTGATTCACCTTAGGGTTAAGACACTAAGACCTCCGTCTCGTTCTTCTATTCCACAATCTGACGCATGATTCCGACCGACAGAGTCATGCGTCCCAACCTTAGACAACTTACCCATACTACCTTCACGTATCCTAGCCCATACTACATCCTCATTCTCATCCATTCAGGCTACATGAATTCAGCCAACTCTGGGACTAAAACATTACGTAACCATGCTAAGGACAGATTGCCCCTTACATATGGTAAACCTGTCTGGTACACGTGTCTCGCCAGAGACACCTGCATCTCATCCCTTTTTATCACCTAAGAGCAACTTATAGCTCCAATGAACGCTCGCTTGTATAAACAAGCTCCATACTCCAATACCAACTTGCTCAGACCCGGTCGATAGGACACTCCCTACTTCCCAGCCCTGTACAAGTTCATCCCAACACTTGATAGGAGAGGATTACATCCACAAAACCTCTGTCACGTCACGCAGCTCAAGACTAATCTCGAGTCACGTCACGATACCCATTATGCTTCCGCTGCACGCTCTGATACTTTTTCCACCACTTCCATATACTCTTAGCCATAGTCAACCACAAGGTGACACCCGTCACCCCGGACTACAGACCATATCACCACTGCTTTAGGACATTGTTACAAAGTTCCCGCCACTTAACAAGAGGACTGCATCCAGAAATGCACCTCTGTTACGTCACGCAGCTTGAGACCATTTCTCGAGTTATAGCATGATACCCATCATGCTTCCACTGCACTCTCTGATACTTTTCCATTGCTTCACACATACACCTTTAGCCACAAGTCAGTCTCAAGGCAACACCCGTTACCTTGGACTACAGCCATATCACCATGTTTCGAGACACTGTTACACAGTTCCCGTCACTTGACAAGAGGACTGCATCCAGAAATGCACATCTGTTACGTCACGCAGCTCGAGACCATTTCCCGAGTTACAGCATGATACCCATCATGCTTCCACTGCACTCTCTGATACTTTTCCACCGCTTCACACATACACCTTTAGCTACAAGTCAGTCTCAAGACAACACCCGTTACCTTGGACTACAGCCACATCACCATTGCTTCGGGGCATTGTTACACAGTTTCCCGACGCTACACCCTACACTCCATGCTTCTCTGCTACGCCATCCAACCCTTCGTGACATGCCATAATATAGAGTACACTCACGTGAACTCTCTTTCATCCACACTACAACACACATCACTACGATACACGCCTCACGGTGCATCGCTACGCGACATGGAGTACGCACCACGCGTACTCCTTTCGCTACAACACTTATCATCACGATGCACACCCTACGGTGCATCGCCATACAACATGGAGTACACTCCATACGTACTCCCTTCCTTCTACGCCACACATCACTATAGCGCACGTTACACGGCGCATCGCTGCATTACACAGAATATGCTTCACGCGTACTCTCTTCACACTACATGCCGTATCACCACTACGACATCCATCTCACGCCCATGCTTCACAGCACAGTCTACAATACTACACAATCAAGCCCAACACTTCACAACTACACTTCACTTCACAACTATGCAGCGAACTCCATAAATACTAACTACACAGTCTACAGTCTAGCCAATCAACTACTTTAAACGTAAATAACTAGAGATAGAGGGTTATACCATCGACAGGATAACCCGTGCGTCGCTCGCTGCTCGTCACGATCAAGCGTCGGAGGAGCGTAGGTGGCGGTAACACCGTGTACGGTGGCTGTCCACCACATAAAGTGGCGGTTTGGGCTTGAGAATAGCTAGGCTTGGTCTTGGAAGGCTCAAGGTGGCCTCGTGGTGGTCAAAGGTGGCGGAGCACGGCGGCATCACGCCATGAACAGTGAATCCGAAATGGTGGGAGTTTGCTTGAGGTGGAAGAAGGCCATAGAACTTCATGGCAAGTTAGGGAAAGGTAGATGAAGATGTGGTGGAGCTGTGGTGGCTATCCGGTGGCTCACGGTGGTGGATCGGCCATTTGAAGTGGATTTCGGCCTTGGAGAGTGAGGGAGAGTGAAAGCTACACATAGCTCCATTGGCCATGAAATTTGTTGGAGAAGTTCATGGTGATGAGAAGAACAAGGTGGTGGTGGTGGTGAAACACCATGGGTGGCCGTGTACGGTGGTGCAACCGTAACAAAGGGTGTGGAAACCCATCGGAGAAAGAGAGAGAGTTAGGGATAAAGAAGGACATGGGGAGGAAGCCCATGATGTGGTGGTTCCATTGGTGGTGCTTGGTGGTTGTTTCAGCTATGTATGGTGGCTCAAGGAGGAGAAACAACGTCTAAGGCTCATTCGGTTGGAGGGAGAAAGAGAGAGAAAAGGTGGCTGGTGTAATTCACCACCAGTGGAGTAGTGCTCGCTGGTGAGGGAGGATCGTGCCGGTGTGGGAGGTGGGGCACGGTGGCTGGAGGTGGCGCCGGCTGGAACCTTGAACCGAACGGTGGAGAGGAGAGACAACACGTACGTCGGGCATGGAGAAGAAAGAGAGGAGAGAGAAGAAGGAAAAGAAAAAGAGAACAAGTGAGGGGGAAAAGAGAGGGGCCTGGGTATTTAACCTCAGTCATATGCTTCGAGATCCTCAAACAATCTAAGGATGAGTTTAAATACTGATTTGAAAACGCGTTAATTGTTTTATTTAAAATAAAACACTTTAATAAAACACTAAGAGGAATTAAGGTAGAATATTATTTTATAAACAAAAGTTTATAAAATAATATTTCTTCATCATTATTTAAAATGATAAAGCATCGTTAATTACTCAAAGATAATAAAACACTTAAATAAAACACTGAGAGGAATTAAGATAGAATATTATTTTATAAACTAAAGTTTATAAAATAATATTTCTTCATCATTATTTAAAATTATAAAGTATCGTTAATTACTCAAAGAGGATAAAACTATTTAATTTAAATAAGAGTTTTCAACGTAAATTTAAACCTCTTAATATTTTAAAACAACTAAAATATTTAATTTAAGTAATTATCCACAATTATAATATTTTCAGAGCTCATTAAAATATTATAATTGTGCTACTTTAAAAACAAGCTTATCTAATAATACTGAAAATATCTCCTATAGATATTTTCATGATATTTAAAATATCCGTAAGATTTAAAATATCTATCTTACTTTGAAACCTGGTGGATAAGTTTCGGAATACGCCATCAAGGTACAACACTAAGGATAAGGCTCAGCACGTAGATTGAAACTCAGCACGTAGACCAAAACTCGACACGTGAAACGAAGCTCGGTATGTTGACCGAAGTTCGACACGTAGATCGAGGCTCATACGTAAAGAAGAAGAAAGAAGGAGTGGATATCACAAAATCTTTAGTACTAAGTGGCCCAATGGGATTTCAACATTTCGAGTCAAAGCTTAGGACTCTCATTTTACCATTGCAAAAGGGCATGCAAGACATCAAAACTTTTGTTTTCTCTTTCTTAAAACCATCACACACAGCCCTAGGGTTGTTTTCCAACAAGGGCCAAATCTCTAACTTGAGTTTAGGTTTCTATTTTCAAAACCCCTCATCATTTCCATGAATAGTAACTTAAACATCATGACTTGCCTAATTTTCTTCTAGTTCTCTTCTTCATGATTTTTGATTTGAAATTTTTGTATTTTCCTCTTGTTTTTCATAATGCTTAGACAACCTTGGAATAGTAAAAAAAATTCAACGCATGTCACTTGAAGAAAATTAGAAGTTAGAACCCACCAATCGGCACACCTAGTGCAAACTGCACTCCATTGAAACCATGGTCTTTCAAAAAATTTTCAAGTGATTTTACACAACTTATTCAACCCATATCATGTCACCCAAACCTATAAAATCCAAACCTAATGTGGAGCAAAAAATAGCTCCCATAATCACTCCAAGTGGGAAACTATTCCATGCTGGAAATGAAGCATGCTAGCTGAAAACTCCATTGAAACCTCCATTGATTTTTCAGATTTTTTCTGTAGTAAACTCCACCCTCTTCACACGTCATTAGCATCCTCTGAATATATGTCATAGAATCACCCTCATTACACCTCTAAATTCTGCTCACTCAATGATCAAAACCGATAGGTACTTTGGTGATGCAACATGTGCTCATTTCGGCTGAAACATGTCCCTTAAAATCTCTTTTCATTTTATGTTTAAGCTTAACCAAATGACAGCCATTCATACCTCAATACACACCTAGAAAATTTACTCAAATAGTGTTTACTATTTGAACAAATCAGAATACAAGGATGAGACAAAGGATGATCAAAACTAGACAGCTATGGGAACCCAAAATGGCCAGCCATGCTTTTGATTTCTCTTGAAGAAAACATGTGATTGTTATTCCAACTCCTAAAATCATTCAACGCCTACCCAATGGCCTTCATATAGTAATTTTCCAAGAGATAATCAAGAGAGTTGTTCAACTATTTAGCTTAAAACACCAACCATGCACTCCACCACACACACTCACCTCACTTCAACAAACCGTGCACTCCCTCATCTCTTGCCTCTTCCATTGAATCCTATAAATACCCCTCTTCATCCCTCACTTCTTCCAAACCTTCCTCAAACTTCTCTTTAGTGCTCTTGAGAGCAAAACACGCTTAGTGTGAGAAAGGAGTGAAACTGTGGGGGTTAAGTGATTACCTTGGAGGGAGTTGATCTTTGAATGTCCCAAAGGCTTTGGTTTGGTGAGTAACCCTAGGTTATCTTTTTTTGAGTGATAGATTAACATGTTGGGCTTTGAGTTATGGTATGAGAATGAAGATTTGATTGAGTTATAAGAGGTTGAACTTGAAGAAGTGCATTTCGATTCAGATTTGGAGTCTTGCATGTGTAAATTGTTTTGAGATGAAATTTTAGCCATGAAATGTCTTCATATGATCTTATAAACCTTAATAATTTCTTTTTTGATTTATTTAAGGTTCATATTTGAAGAAAACAACATGTCATGATAGATTTATAAGTCAATATCTTGGGTTGATCATCTAGCATACGTAAGCTTCCACTTGTGTGAAGTTATCTTGTGATTTCTTAATTAAGTTTTCAAAGCATGAGTGATAAAATTACGGAAATATGTTGTCATCAAGATAAAATTTAGATTATATAATTTATTTAGGCTTTAAGAGTTCATATGACAAAGAAAAGTTAGATTCATCATGCATATACTCAGTTTGAAGACTTTATGATGTTTTGATTTTGATCGATGCATAAATGTTGATGGGATCACATGTGAACTAAATCTAAGTTGTTAACATGTCCTTAGGATCCGATCCATTAATTATTACATAATAAATTTGAGTCACATATACATTCATGGAGATTACAGGCTTAAAATCACATAGGGTGTAAATCAAGTCATAAAGCATGTCATGGGTTGGGTGAATTTAGCATGATAGATTTGATTCTTGTAATTCTAAGATCATATGAGGTTTGTGCAATTTGGTGAAATTTGGAATCAATTTGTAACATAGAAAATATGAGGTTTGTGCAATTTGGTGAAATTTGGAATCAATTTGTAAATAGTGAAAGTTTTGGGCCAAAATGACAAATTTGGGAAACTAGGTGGGCATATAAGAAAAGACTAAAATTTTGATCCTTGGATTCTAACTATAGTACTATTTTATTTCAATGAGAAATGATCCATAGAACTTATGAAGTTTGTAAGCTAGCTTCTAACTTATTCTTGGATAATTTATTTATGATTATTGTAGAAACACCACATTCATGTTATAAACGTTATTTTGATCATGAATTGTCATATGATACATCATTGAGCATTGATTACTTGCATACATGGCATGTGTTATGTTACTATTGCACAGACATGAAAGAATACTCTTTTTAGCATGCATAAAAATGTTATTTTTGCATAAAGCTTGCTACACGTTACAAAATGAACACATGTAATGAAATATTTTGTCATAAAGCATAGCATGAAAAAGTTTTATCATAACCTAATGCTAGAATGAGGGAATATCCTAGTGTAACTTCTATGTCCACTCTAGAGTGAGTAAAAATGGAGTGATAACCCCTGTGTTGAGAAAGAACCGTCAACGGGATTCGAATGAATTCTTTTTAAAGAATATAAAAGCAAAGTCCTATATGACACCTAATGCTGGTGGGTGCATATGTTATGATGGTGTTGATATATTATGATGTCAAGGCATTGATAAATGAGTATGAAGACAACGTAGTTTCAACATAAGTTGTGCTATGGTCACCGGCAAGTGCTTACAGTGCAATTGGAGAACTGTGATGATACCATATGTTATGTTATATGATGATGGCTCTAATAACAAGAAGTATGATCTTTAGAAAGTTTTCTCAGTAAGAAAATGTGCATCAAAGCTTATTTTTTGAAAGATGTTGCAGCATCTGGATTGAATGGCAAATACACTTTTTCTGCATATCATGCATGCATCTTATGTTTATAATTAATCATGCATATCTTATCTTGGTGCAAGTTGCTTGTTTAACTCATTGAGATTTCAAGGAATCTCACTGTGGTAGTCTCACTATCATTCCCTAGAATGATAGAAGTTGTGTCAAGACCAACCTTTAACGAACATCTTGATAGAATGATAGAAGTTCCCTAGAATGAATTCCACTTGGCTTTAGGTGATTGAGAACAAGCCTGATCCTGAATGAAAGATGGAGTTGATATTATTGTTCATAAAGATGGTCCTGATCACCTTGGAGTGTATAAGAGAGATGCTTTGAGCTACCTTTTTCATGAACCTTGTTTGTAATAAGAAGATTTTTATCTCCTAGATTATGTTTGACTTATGTCTTACTATTTGGACCTCTTTTAAGTAAGACACTATCTATGGTTAATTTTCATGTTGGGATATTTTAGTTTGTTCTAACACAAAATTTTTAATAGTCACCATTTTTCCATTGCGATTATTGCATACTAGGATGCATTTACATAATATCTGTCATGCATGGGAGTATGTAACCATGTGTTGTATGTTTTGGTGCTTCAAGTATCTGTTCCATCCCAAGTGGACCCTTCAGGCCCTATTTAAGCTTTCCCTTTCTCAATATCAAATCCTGTTGTAATGCAAAACATTTAGGACCCTTCAGGGCTTGCTGAAGCTTAACATAAATGTCCCTAATTGTACGAGAAAGCTGATAACTTTGCTTCAACTCTTCAATCAATTTAGGGGTTTTGAATTTCCAATCCTAAATTAATTTTATTTAGGATTGGAAACCCTAAAATTGATTTTGAGAACTCTAAATCAATTTAGGGTTTAGGGTTCCAATCCGAAACCCTAATTTTATTTAGGATTTGAAACCCTAAATTGATTAAGTCAAAACCCTAAATTGATTAAGGGGTTTCAATTTAGGGTTTCGGATTGAAACCCCTAATTTTTATTTATGTTTATTAATTTTCAGAATTTAATAACTTCAAATAAATGACAAAATCTGAATTTTTTTTACCACATTTAAGATTTTTATGATTCAAAAGAGTCTTTATTTATTTATTTATTTTATTATTATTATTATGGACCCCAATTTTAAATGAAATTGAAATGAATCAAAAGATTATTGTTCTCTAAAAAATTATTAATATTTATGTTTTTTCACAAATATTTATGCATTTTAATTTTACCCTTTTAATTCATAATAATTACGGTTACAAGTTTTTTTTAGTTTTTTTTTTAATTTAGTGATTAAGAAAATATTGCTTAATAATATTACGAATTTTTTAAAAAATATTTAAAAATATTAAAAAAATAATGTAAAAAAAAAATATGTATAGCTAATTAACTAATTGAATTTTATTTAGGGGTTTGAATTGAAACCCCTAAATCAATTTAGGGTTTCGTATTGAACCGTAAATTTAAATTTTAGGGGTTTCAGTTGAAACCCCTAAATAAATTGGTTTCAATCATTGCAGTTTGCCTTGTTTATTGTTTGGTGTATTATTATATTTTTTTTATGTCTTGTGTTTGATTGCACTTTGCCTTTTTATTTTTTATTTTTTATGTATCATGTGTTGGATTGCACTTTGAAATTTTTTTATTGTGTTGGGAAATCAGGAATGCCTTCTCAAAGGGATCCAAATATCAGTGATAGCTCTGCTGTCCAAGACAATACCCCTGCCCCAGAATCTAACCATACTCCAACCCATATGAGGAGTACACTTTGCCCTGCCCCACCCCAAGCCCACACAGGGCAAGAAACCTATGTCCATAGTTTGGTCTCACTTTACCAAACTAGATGGTGGTGACCCCAATAACCTACAAGCTAAATGTAATCAATGTGGAAAAATATATGGATGTCACTATAGGAAATATGGTACATCCCAACTGAAGGTCCATTTAGAGGAATAATGCAAGAAGAGTCCAATATTAAAATCCTTAGTAGAGAAGAGTCAATTTAGACTAGATATTGGATTAAGAAAAATGGCGGATGGTAGTAGTGGAGCCGGGGGTCCAACGTTGAAGGGGTATACGAAGTATAATCCCGATGAGTGTAGAAGGAAGTTAGCTCATATGATTGTCATGGATGAGCTGCCTTTTCAGTTTATGGAGGGTAAAGGGTTCTAAAAATTTATCAAAGAGTTGGAACCGAGATTTACGCTTCCTTCTTGCCACACTGTGGCAAAAGATATTAAAAAGATGTACATAAAAGATAAAAATGTTTTGAGAGGCCAATTGATGGGTTTGGTAGTTTGCCTCACTACCGATAGTTGGACTTCTACCCAAAATATGAATTACATGCCTTTGACTGTGCATTTTGTTGATTCTGATTGGGTTCTTCACAATAAGATTATTAAGTTTTGTCAAATAACTGATCACAAAGGTGAGACGATTGGGAAGGTTTTGGAGGCCGCAATAAAGTAGTGGGGGTTGGCACGGGTTTTGATTGTTTCGGTTGATAATGCGTCGTCTAATGATGTTGCATTGGGATATCTGAAGACTTATTTTAAAGAGGCAAATAAGATATTCTTGGGTGGTGAATATTTGCATGTGAGATGTGCTATTCATATTTTGAATTTAATTGTGACTGAGGAGTTGAAAGATGTTGATGACTCCGTTGCATGAGTTAGAATGGCTGTGAAATTTGTGAGGTCTTCTCCTTCTAGATTGGAGAAATTCAAAGTTGCTGCAAAGGCTGCGAGCATAACATCGAAGAACGGTCTTTGTATTGATGTTCCTATCAGATCGAACTCAATCTTCTTGATGTTGGAGGTAGCACAAGAATATAAGGCAGCCTTTCAATTATTGGGTGATGAAGACATCCAATATGTCAAATAATTTGATGAGAATGGGGGATTGGGAAAGCCTAATGATGATGATTGGGTGGTAGTTTATACTTTTGTTAATTTTCTCTGGCTTTTTTACGATGTCACATTGAATATATCTGGTTTTCGGTATCCTACATCCCATGGGTTTTGTCAACAAATATGTAGAGTGAAAGAAGAATTAGAAGACATGCTTAGGGGTTCCAATGAAAGGATGATGGGGATGATAGTGACCATGATGCTAAAATATGACAAGTATTAGGGAGATTTGACTAGAATGGATATTTTGTTATATGTGGTTGTTATTCTTGATCCTCGTCTGAAAGTTTCAGGCATGTTATATGGTTTGAGACTTGCTCACAATCAAGCATGGGCTGATCTTATTGGTGAAATGGCCCAAGATACCCTGACTAAATTGTATGATGAGTTTAATGCAATTAAGGGTGTACTACATTTAAGACACATATACCTACCCTAACACTTCCTACAAACACCGTGACCGGGCCTCATACAAAGAAGCATAGAATGCCGTGGACTAAGACTCTCGCACAGAATCCCACACTAGTCCATCAATCATGGAGGTGGTTTCGGAGTTAGACAACTATTTGTCAGCGGATATGGTCCAAGATGATGATGATAATTTTGATATATTAGGATGGTGGAAGACTGCAGCAAAAAACTATCCCATTCTTTCTAAGATTGCCCGCTATATTTTGGCCATCTCTATTAGCACCGTTGCCTCAGAGTCAGCCTTTAGTACTGGAGGGCTCATATTGGATCCTTTCCGTAGTTCATACAACTGTGGAGGCATTGATATGCACACAGAGTTGAATGATAGGAAAGGATATTCATGTTCATGATGTTTTAGATTTTAAGGAGACCGATGAAGAGGAGGAGGGGTGGTGATTAGTCTGGATCTGGACCACCTGGTAATTTTTTTATTTTGATTTATTTATATTCATTTTGATTTCATCGGTATTAATTTTAGTATTTGTTGTTGTAGCAACACATGAGATGACGTCTAGCTCCATTGCAATATGAACATGTGCTCAAGCCCGGGTCGCCCCAAATGTCACAGCCAAAGACAACCCACAACTCTCTCTTTAGAATACTCAAAATTTGAATCATTTTTTCATATTATGTATTTAATGATTTGTAATGTTGATATGTTCCTTGGACACTTTAATGTTTGTAATTTTGTAATTGTTAAGCCTTTCAATTTTGTAATAGTTTAGTTATTATTATTAGTTTATTAGGTATCAGACTAGTAATTTTTATTCATGTAACTTTTTTTTTAGTAGACTAGACTGACTAGTAATTATTAGCCATAAAATCATTTTTTATTCTTGTAACTTTTTTTTTTAATCTGGTCTTTAAACTTTTTTTTTTTTACTTATAATTTTAGGCCTAAAAACAACTTTTAGGCCATTTTAGACACATTTCAGCTGTTGGCCCAAAAACTGCTTCTGGGCCCAAGGCCTAATAGGGGGATCGCCCGGCGCGGGGGGGGGGGGGGGGGGGGGGGGGGGGGGGGGGGGGGCAGATTGCCCCCCCAATCCACACCTCATTATGCAGGACGGGATACCCTGCCCCTACACTCCAGGGGAGGGGGACGGGGGCAGAATTCCCCATTCGCCCCATGCTGGGGCAGGGGCTACCCCATACCATACGTTGTGGGTAGCACCCCTACTATCAATGAAGTAGCAATTATTCCATAATTTCTTATAAACTTCCTATAATAGCCAATTAAGAACCCTCTCAGTGCTTTCGAGGAATTGGGAATGAACCAATCTATCAAGGAAACAATCTTACAAGGATTAGATTTGACGCCACAACCATAAATGAAATGACCCAAGTAATCAAATTCTTCCATTGCAAATCTACATTTTGACATTTTTACATAAAACTGTGCTGCTTTAATACCCTCAAAACTGATATGAGATGTGCCAAATGCTCCTCCAAATTCTTGCTATAAATCAGATTGTCATAAAAAAAAAGTCAAAACAAACATTCTAAAAAATGGTCTGAACACATCATTCATCAACTCATGGAAAGTACTAGGAGCATTAGTAAGGCCAAAAGGCATTACTAAGAACTCATATTGGCCGCTCATGAGTTCTAAAAGCTGTTTTCACAATGTCTTATTCTTTGACTTGAATCTGGTGATAACCAAACCTCAAATTTAGCTTGGAAAAAACCTTTGCCCCAAATTATTCATTAAGCAACTCATGAATGGTAGGTATGAGAAACTTGTGCTTGATGATTACTTCATTCAGTACATGGTAGTTTACACACATCCTCCATGATCCATATGATCTTTTATAAGAAGCACTAGTGAAGAGAAGGGCTTTGATTGGGCCTCAGTACTCTAGATTTTAACAAATCCTGGACAATATTCTCTTTTTCAGTCTTCTGGTAGTGTGGGTATCTATAAGGCCTCATTGAAACTGGGCTAGTTCCATCCTTCAGTAGAATATGATTATCCAAAGTTTTGCTGGGAGGCAACCCAACAGGTTTTGCAAACACCTCCTTAAACCCCTCAATCAATTTTGCTACTTATTTTACTTGACTTCTAGGTTTATGTTCTTGTTCCCCAACCATCATTTGTAAAAACCATCCCTGCTATCTTACCAAAGAATACTTCAACCTACTCTCCCCATTCTGCACCTTCAAATCATCAGACCTCAGTCCATACAAAGAAACTTTTGAATGTCAAACCACAAAGCACATTGACGTAGAGTTAGAATTCCAATTAATGGAACCCAAGGCTTTTAACCATTGAATCCCCAGCACAATGTTACAACCAGCTAAGGTTAGAATATGAAAAAGAATTTTGAACCTCGAGCCCTGAATTTTAATCAATTCTTCACATCTGCCTTTACTCAACTGTTTATCACCATTGATCACTCTCACTTGTAAATCTGAATCATCCAGAACTTTTAACTTTGCTGCCTTTAGCACTAGTAGATCTAAGAAGTTATGTTTACTCCTTGAATCCACCAAAATTCCCACTGTAAAACTCCTATTCTTCCAAGTAATCTCATAACATTATTATTAGAACATCTTGAGATTGCATGAATGGATATTTTTAGCCCTTCATCCTCAGCTACTATGTAACAGCCTGCTAGAAATTCAATGGTAGAATTTCTATAGACTTGAGGAACCTCATGAAAACTCTGTAAGTTTTCACAAATCGGCTAATCGCATAAGTTTTAGTCTGTCAGCATAGTTAGTGTTATCACTCACTATGGTGCCAAAAATGCGATTTTAATTGTTTGAGATAGTTAGAAGTGTCAGAATATGTTATGGTCTGTACTACTAGACTCAGTTGAATATTTAAAATTTTATGGCTAATAACTCATTTTCATAATTTTGGATGAAACGACTGTTCGAAACTGTGAATTTATTTATAGGGGCACTTCGGGGTTGAGTTTTGGTAAACGGTTTTTACTGTAGGTTAATATGAATATTTAGGATTTTTCAGTACTAATTTTATTATGCCTTTTTTTGGAGTGAATAGTAACCTCGATAAGCGTACTAAGTGCAGTGTTTTCAAAATCATAATGTGGAATGTCCAAATTAGGTTAGAGAAGCTTTATTTGGACACTGGGCAAGATCTTAGCCACACATAGTGAATAGTATTAGATACTTGGCATAAAGAGGAACCATTAGATGGATTTGTGAAGGAAATCAAGGTGTAAGATCATGCCACCTAAGCAAAACCTTTTTCATCTGATCAACCAAATTGAGCCAGATCAAAGAGGGTTTCAACCCTAGTGAAACCCTAAATGGTTGGAATCCAATTGAAACCCCAAAAACTTAGTTGAAACCGAAATCTTAAACGGTTTCCTCAAACCCTAAAGTTAGCCTTCAAACCCTTTTTGATCCAATTTCTAACATTGTGTTTAATCACTTAATTAAATCACTTTCACATGCTATTAATTTCTTAAATCCTTGTTATGACATCATTATCTAACCTGTTGAACCTAAGGTTTCAAGTTTTGTGTAATTATATATTTACACATGGATTTTGATGATAACAAATGAATTCATAGAATAAAGGAGGAGTCTCAAGCTCAATTTGTCCACACAATGGAGTCAAGCACATCAAGGAAGCAAGCATGAGCAAGGGAAACAAGTTCACATTAAAGTCATAGAGAAATGTTGTAAATCTCTTAAAATTCGAAATTAGGATTAAGGCTCAAAAATTAATATTTTATCATAAAGCATTAAAATACATTTTCCACATGTGCATGAATATTTTGAAAATTAAATTTGAAAATTTTGAAAGATAATTGATTGTCATCTTTCACATGTGCATGCCATGATTAAAGGTTTGAACTTTGAAAATATTAAAGATGATTGATTGTCATCTTTCACATGTGCATGTTTTATTTGAATATTTTCAAAAGTGATTGATGCTTTTCTTGACTTATGCAAAAGGAAGATGCCTTTGTTTGAATATTTTGAAAAGTAAAGTGTGCTCCTTTTGTCATATGCAAAAAGTAAAAAATTAGGTTTGAAATTTTTGAAAAGCAAAGTGTGCTCCTTTTGTCATATGCAAAAAGTAAAAAGATTAGGTTTGAAATTTTTGAAAAATGAATGATGATGTTTTTGACATGTGAATCTTTTTAAATTTGAATATGAAGTCTCATATGCCTATAAATAGATCATTTGAGAGCTTCACATTCACAACACCAAGAGCATACAACTCTCATTCAAAGCTTTCATTCTCTCTTCTCTAAGCATTGAGCCTTAACCCTTGTTCATTTTGAGAGATATAGTTTGTGCTTGTATTGTTCTTATTTCACTCATTGAGGAGTGTTTTCTGATATCCTACCCACTATCAATTCTTGTATCAGTAAAAGGGTGTGTACAACCCTTGTGCGTGTAGAAAGTGTTCTACACAGGGAATCGTTGAATCACCACGTGTAAGGTGATTGCAAGTGTAGAGGGTGTTCTACACGGATCCTTTGTAGCGGTGTTGTTCAAAGGTGTAATAGGTTTCTATCTCCACCTGAAGGAGATTGAATAGTGAATTCGGGGATCCTCAAGGGGTAGCTTGAGGCGAGGACGTAGGCAGTGGGGCCGAACCTCGTTAACATACTGAGTTTGCTTCTCTCTTACCCTTACTCTTTATATTTATTGTTGTTTCATATTTTGTTTATATTTTATATTGTATATTTGATTTATAATTGTTATTTTTTTAAATACAACTCAATTCACCTCCCCTCTTGTGTTAGTCATCTGGGCAACATAACCTTTTAAATCTTGAAAATTTGATTGGGCCAAGAAAAATTGGATTTAGGCTTGATAGCATCTCAAACCCTAACCAAACCCCCATTTAAACCCCAAATTGAAACCCACTTGGTAGAGGCCCACCGAGATCCACGAATTTGGCCACACTGGCAAGGCTTCTTGGAGAAGTTTCTTCTCCCACATGGCCGACCATCCATTGCCCTTGGCTGCACCCAACAGTGCCTTGATGAGATGGAGAAACCCACCCCATCAACCTCCATACCTCACAGCTTCTGTAGGCAGTCCTTTCCCCTCTCTATTCTCCACTTTATGTCACATAGCTACCTCCAATCAATGGTCATTCATGTCCATATCTTCCCCCTCCAGAAGTATAGAGTCGTGCAAGACTCACTTCTTTCCCTTTAATCACTTCTTCACCCCGTTCTTAGAGAGAAACCCAAAAGAGCTCTCTCGGGCAGATTTCTGGGTCTTTTTGCGTGGAGATTTTTGACCCTTTGTAAGTATTTTCACATGACGACTCCTTCATAAAATTTATTTCCCTTTGAGTATAGTTTCCGTAGACATATTATTCGTATCATTCCATGGTTATTTGGTCGGTAAAAAGTATTTTTAACTATGGAAAGGTCATTCTGGGCGTGAATCTGGTGAGTATGTTATGTTTTGGAGTTTTTGACCAAGCTAATGGACATATCATGGTCCGAAAATTTTATCGAGTGTTTTTAGCATGTTTTTAAGAGTTTTAATTGAGGTTTTGTTGCATGAATAAAACTTTTGATGATAGATTTTCTTAGATCTAGAAACTTGAAAACTGGAAGTGGCAAAACAGTTTTTATTTGGAGAAAGTTTGAATATTTCGAGGTTTGATCTTACTCTAAAGGCTTTGAAATTTTTATATGACGATACTAAGTCTCTTATTTTCATGTTAGGATGTTATTTTGAAGATATTTAGTATTAGTTTCAAAGATATGATTTTTCTATGCAATAGGATTCCGGTTAGGCCTAAGATTTGATGTTTTTGGATTAGATACATGTTTTATTGATTTTTAGCAATGTGATTTTAAGTTTGATGGTTGGATCCTATTTAAGACATATTCTTAAATCATGTGATGCTTTATTTCGAAAATCTCACATTCTTAAGCCATTGATCAAGAGATTTATCAAAGCTAGTTGAGTAAAAAGTTTCTGTTTTTGGACTAAGTGTAAAACCAAAAACTCTAAGTATTATTTTGTGATTTTGGTGAATTTATTTTGATGATTTAAAGCATGGTTGATCTTAGGATGATGTTATGAATATGTTAGAAGTAAGATTTGATTTTTTGGAATTCTTGGAGATGTTTTGATTTAGGGTCAAAGCTTGTGATTCAAGTGTTTGGATCTTTTACAAAACGTTTGGTGTTGATTATTAGCTTTTCTAAATGGATGTTTTAAGTATGGTTTTAAACTTAGGACTGGAAGATGTTTGTTGAAAAATTTTGGTTTAAGCATGAGTTTTGAAGTTGGGAGGAATTGCAATAAAAATCAAGAAAAATGGCCTATGGATGTTTTGGCCATAGTGTGTTTTCCATACTTGTGATTTGTTTTAAATTTTTCTAAGTTGATATTTGAGTTAAGGACAAAAGTTTCATGAGGAATGTAAATTTTGAAAATTTTTGGAATTAGGATGTGAAATCCTTAAGTTAGGGGTAAAATCGTCATTTTGTCACATGTGGAGGGTAAAATGGTAATTTTACTCTAAGTTAGGTTGTTTTCATATTTCTAATTGTTAGTAATTAAATTTCTAACTTTTAGAATACCCTCTTACAGTTTCTCGTGTTTTGTGCTTTATTCTCGTAGAACGAGACGATCGAGGTTAGTTAGCTTCTAACTTACTATTAGTTTATTGTGTATGTATGATGGGTAAGGGAACTACAATTTATGTATATATGTTATCATATATTCCATGCCATGCCACGTCATTACATGTTTATCTGTTATGCATGATTTATTCTGTCACGAATATTTATCTGTTACACAATCTATTCAGTCACATATTGCTATATCTTATAAGTATGCCATATTAAGTATGCCATATGTTACATGTATGTCATATCATGTAATATTCGCCATTGCAAGTATGTCATGTTAAGTAAAGAAGTCAGATCAAGTTTATGTTAAGTCAAGTTTCAGATCACGTTCAAGTTAAATTATTCATGTCAATCACGACCCTAAGTGCTAGGATGGGGTAATATCCTAGTGAAACTCCTTTTTTCACGCTGGAGTATCTAAATAGGTGTGAAATTTCCTGGGTTGACGAATTACAGTCAATAGGTTGCGAATGGGGCCTAACTAGCTGGTCACTGGAGCGCGTCGGGCACTAACGCCGATGGAGTCATATTTTATTTTACGTGTGCTCACAATAAGTGTGGCACAAACAATTCATGGGGCCACAACAACTGTGGAGCATACACTACGTGAGACACAGCAATTGTGACACGTAGAATACGTGGGGCCATAACAACTGTGGAGTACATATTAACGCATTCATAGCTAGTGTAGATACCTGTGTTGTGATGCGGTAATCGGTAGGGACACACGGCTCTAGGGGACCCGTGTAGCACCCATATGGTCAAGTTATTAATTAAGTCAATTGAACAAGTGTCAAAGTTTATGTCAAGAAGTTAAGAATAAGCAATCATGGTAAACCCATAAGATAAGAATAAGCAATTATGGAGACCCCATGAGATAAGAATAAGTTTCAGATCAAGTTCATGTTATGTCATGTTCATGTTCACGTTAAGTTTTAAGTTCATGTTCATATCATGTTATGTTCACGTTTATGTTATGTTCAAGCTCACGTTCATGTTATTTTATGTTCATGTTCACATTATGGTTCAAGTTCACGTTTATGTCATGTTATATTCATGTACATGTTATGTTCAAGTTCACGTTCATATTATGTTATGTTCATGTTTACATTATGTCTCAAGTTCACGTTTATGTCATGTTGTGTTAAGGTTTATGTTAAATTCAAGTTCATGTTTATGTTATGTATGTTCACATGCATGCTATGACTCAAGTTCATGTTATGTTTCAAGTTCACGTTCACGTTATATTGCCAGCCCATGTTATATTATAAGTTCAAATTCATGTCATGTCAAGTCAAGTTCAGTTCACGTTTCAGTTCAGGTTATGTCAGTTATGCCATGCTATATGTCAAGTTATGCTATGCTTACTTACGACTTTAATTATGCATTCATGTTTTTACTGCCATGCATTCATAATTAACTTGTGTGGGAGTTTCCTGTTAACTTACTGAGATTTGTAATCAAATCTCACCGTGGTAGTCCCAACTACCATTCCTCCCCAAATGGTAGGCGATGTGTCAGGAACAGAGCAGGGAGCAGACATTGGTAGACTGAAGGAGGTTGACTAGACGCCACAGACACAACACGGAGCTTACAGCTTCCATAATTAGTTCTTGGATAATATTCTAGCCTCGTTAGTCGAGTTACACGAGTTACTCGATGAGCTTCCTCAATAGTGTATTTTGGTAATGTAAATATGGAGTCTGGCCTCCAATGTTTTTGAGATTACAGTCTTCTGAGACTCGTACTGAAATCATGGATGTTTATTTTGTTAAATATGCTTGGATTATGATTTAATTATTTGAGATATTATAAGTTTGGTGCATAGTATTGCTCAAAAAAAAAAAAAAATTATCCGCTGCGAATATTGCATAATGCTAGATGCATGCTAGGAATATTGCATCTTATATGTCATGAACGAGGGCATGTAATCTTGTGTTGCATGTCCCGACGCTTCAGATGTCCGTTCGATCCCAAGCGGAATCTGGGGGCGTCACATACTATCTCATCCCCATGACATTAATATATTCAATGAACTCCTCAACTTTTGCCTTTTTATTAACATTGTCCTCTACTCGCAACAAGTACACTTTTGGATTCTTATGTACATGTGCAGGATTGCATTTTTCATCACAATGGTAGCATAGACATTTCTTTCTTTTTTCATCCATTTGGGAAGAAATTTCTTTTTACTTGACTTGTAGAGTAGGTTTCTGCATCTTTGTCCCTTCCACAACTAAGTCTGTATTTACTACAGTCGTCATCCATAGCCTCTTAGCTGCTAATAGGTATTCTTCTTGGATTTTTGCTAATCCAAAAGCTGTATTGAGGTTAATAGGATTGAGCATTCATATTGGTAATTGAATTTCATCCTTTAGGCCACTCAAAAAGTAGTCCAGTTTAAGACTCTCAGACAACCTTTTAAGCCTATTGGACAAAGCCTCAAATTGAGCTTTATACACAACCACATATGAGGATTGCTTAAGACGTGTTAAAGCCTCCATTGGGTCATCATAAGTTGTTAGCCCAAATCTTACTTGCAATGAGTTTACAAAATAATCCCACCTATTTAAAACACACAATATATGACATCTTGATACCATATGAGAGCCTCACCCTCCATATGATATGATGACATTAAAAGCTTCTGACTTAAAGGTGTCTGATGATAATCAAAGTATTGGGTGGCTTTGAAAATGTTATAACTCAGACTTAGCTAGGTCATTGTCTATTACTTTCATTATGTTTAGTTTAACCCACTTAGTTATCTGTCCAAGTTTTGGCATATACAGAATATAGAAAGCATCAAGGGCCTTGCTATCTCAAAGAAGAGGTGCCCAAGCCCACTAAGAGGCCCATCATGGGTTAGTGAGAGTTGGCCACTAAGGGCCTAGGATTTAGAGAAAACCCTAACTAGAGTTTTGGCGTATGAGTCGTCTACTTGGGAGAGGAAAAAAAAGAACTTTTAGCTTTCCCTAGAATTCCCATCATTACGAACCTAGGAAAGAAGCACCTTGGATAGCACATTGATGCCACAAGGCCAACATGCAAACCAACACCTACGGTACTTTGAACCTAGATATGAAAGTGAAGTGGGGGGGGGGGGGGGGGGAGAGGGGGTCAAAATTGTAAGGGCCACACGCCACATGGACTTGTGTGTGAGTTTCTAGGAGATGCAATGATTTGGGGCACCTAGGGAAGGTGCAAAATCATAAGCACAAGGTTCTAAGAGGCTCTAGGAATTCAGCCAAAGGGGATTACATGCCTAGCTATGAAGAGCCAACAACCATTTTTCCACTTGTCGAAAGCATGAGAGTTCCAAGGAGTTAGCATGGGGAAGTTCAAAAGGCAAAGTCATAACCCACGAGGATTAGGGTTTCGGCCAACGTGAGATGTACTTTGTCAAGTGTCACACATGCATTCGGGATGAGGGATTCTAGAAGGAACAAATGATTAGAAGTGGAAGAGGCATCTTGGGACAAGGCAAAACCTAGTCCCTAGATTCAACAACACACACGCACCCCATACCCACACGTCACATGTCACTTGCCTAGGGAACCAACACACACATGCCACCCAAGTCTAGAGGAGAGGAAAGGTTGCCTAGGGAACCAACACTACACGCCACCCAAGTCTAGGGAAGAGTAAGAGACCTTGTGGGGAAATGAGAAGGTTCGGCCAACCCACACACATACATTCGCCACTTGCCAAGTGGCAAGCCTGCACATGTTCATCCTCCCAAGGATGATTGAGGGTTTTGTGTTTTGACCTTTTAGTCATTGAACCTAGACGCCATGCATGAGCCTTTTGCTTTTCATACGTTAGGATGTGAGAGAAGGAGGGATGTCTATAAACGGGGAGGGGCCGAACGGTGAAGGGTGTTTTTGGACAAATTTCAAGTTCTTACTCTTGCTTCTCTTCTCCTCCCATATGGCTAAGCCCTTTTCTCACCATTTCTTGCCAACCAAACACCATACACATACCCTCCATCTTCATCCAACCAATCTCACGAGTGAAGAAGGAAGTGGTGACTCCACCCGAGAGGAAGGAACACGCACGGTAAGAACCATACGCCCATCTTCATCCACACACACTCAGCCACTTTGAGTGAAAAAGGTGATCCATGCTTTCTTTTGCACATACACATTCAAGAAAGGCTAGGGTTTCTTCTCAAGGGAAGGACTGGTCCACCACTAGCATAATACATGTGAGCATGAGATTTTGGAAGGGAAGAAGGCCACGACCACCCTCTTGAGTTTGAACTAGGATCCTTTTTCTCTATAGAGTTCAGCCATATGAGTGAAGCCCGAATGCATGAGGAACCTATCTAGCCATGAAATAGAGTTCATGAGCGATGAGGGAGTAAACCCTAGTTCAAATTAGGGTTTTTGCGTGTGTCTTCCTCTAATATTGTTTAATATATTTTTGGCCTGCTATTTGTTAACTCTTCGGATAATGTTTGTATATGCCACGTAAACGTTGCATTCTTATTGCTATTGTATGCCCTCGTCGATTGATGATAATCTCTTGCTTTGTAATCTGATTCCCATGATGATCTTGCCATACTTAATTGTTTATGATGCTTTTGGATATGCTTGAAGATAGTGGTTCAAGTTGTTGGTTATAACATGTTTTTATAAGTCTCAATGATTTGGCCATTTCTATATGTATATGCTCGGGTTTTAAACATTGTTCTTCCATTTTGGTATGTGTTGAGTACTTTGCCTATGTTGTGAGCTGAGTATTCAATTCTTCTATTATGTTCAAGCAGTAACCTGAGATGTTCAATGTTTGATTACATGATTACATGACTCACGGCATTCACATGGTCATATGGTTCATGAATAGAAAAGTGTTACAAGTCTTAGGTCACATACATTTAGGTTGCAAATTGTTTTCAAAGAAAAGAATCTATACATGTTTTATAACGACCCCAAATGATAAGATAGAAAAATGTCTTAATGGAACTCCTTTGTACACTTTGGAGTGTTTAAAATGGAGTGGTAGTACTGGGGTCGACAAAGTATTGTCGGTGGATCTTGAATGGATCCTTGTGGAAAGGATATTGAAGCGGGGTAGCACCTAAAACTAGTGGATGCCTCACATGTGTTAAAGATGGTGAAGGTGAAATTGTGAACTATCATATAAGTTAAAGATATGACATAGTCACCACGTTCAAGTGGGCCGTTGAATGATGGGGTAACTAGCGGAGAACCAACAGTGCATAGGTGAGCTGTTAGGTATCTAACTATATGTTACAAGAAATAAATAAGGCAATGAGCTCAAAGACATGTTACATGCATATTGATTAATGTGAAAAGATGGAAAAGATGTTTTATTTAAAAGTTAAGTGTTTCATAAGCCAAGTTTTTGTGTCAAGTACATGTCCATGCATTCATTTCATAGTTTGCCTTTATATGCCTATGTTATCTATTGTATTTTATGTGTTTACTTACTGAGATTTCTTGAAATCTCACCGTGGTATTTTCTACTAACATTCCCAACCCGGAATGGTAGTAGTTGTGGCAGGTACGTGAGACCTTATAGAGCAATGAATGAGATTAATGAGTTGATAGAGGACGAGTTTAAAGTAGAGGCTTGTTATAATTTTCTTGACGCCATATTGGAGGTCACGGCACAACATCTTAAGGATATTCTAGAAGCTCTTCATAAGGATGACCTCGGGACCAGGTCACCCGAGCCCGAAAAGGCCTCTAAGTTAAAGAAGCACATGGATTTTGTGATGGGATATATTAAACAAGCTAGAGATTGTTCTGTTGAGGCGAAGGAAGTTGCTTCTAGCTTAGGACATCTTGAACCAGAGCCCCTACAGACAAGGGAAAGTTTCTTGAGTATAACTAGTGATGGGACCTTAGTGCTACTGAAGTTTCCCATTTCTTAAATTGAGGTTGAGATACTTTGGGATAATTAGTTTATGGTACCATTCTATTTTACAAATTGCTTTAAATCTTACTTAGATTTACATGAATTTTTCTGCTATGATTTATTGCATACTGCTAGAATATAATAGGTGCATTGCATCTTAACTATCACGTATGGGGATATATATATATAGTCTTGAGTTACATGTTTTGATGCTTCAGTCACCATCCAATCCAAAGCGGGGGACTGGGGGCGTAAGAGAAAATCCACCCATATAAATTATTCCCACTGAAATGGGGAAAATCTAACCTCACTCTATGAAGTATAGAGATCATTTCTTCATTCATACCCAATCTATCATCATAACAACTACCCTACACCAGGTGAAACTACTTGATGATTTTCTACCAGAGTTTTGATCATATCAGTGAGCATGTCTAAATTGTTAGTCCTGCCATGTATAGCATTCTAGTGTTCATCCAATTGTCTCTGTAGAACCTCCTGATTTTTCTGATTGCCCTTCTGATGTAACTTCAACGTAGCGAAACATGTCCCTTTTGCCATTGTAGGATCACCTTCTATTTGATACCAATTGTTAAGAATCCAAACATTGATCCAAAATCCCTAGGACTGTTGAATGCTAATTTAATTAAACATTTAACCTTCAGGATGATTACAAACTTCAACGTAGTGGAACGTGTACCTTCTACCATTGTAGATCGCCTTCAATTCATATACCAATTGTTATGGTTTCGTTTTTATACTACTAAGCTACAAAGTAAAACATTGTCGTTTTATTACACAAAACACATACAAAAATGCATCATATAATCTCTTCTCGCGCAGCTCTTGCAACTCAAAACGCACTGTTTCATTAAATCCCCAAAATGTCCCGTTTCAACTTCCATTTTGTTAAATACTGTTGCTTGCCACAAAACGCACTTCTTCATTTAATCCTCCCAAAACGCACCATTTTGCTTATTTAAGTTAAAACCTGTTGCTCATCTTGACACCATCACAACATGACTTGAAACCCCTTACAAGGCTTATTGGTTGGCAATTTCTGTAGCTACCCGAGTGGTGTTCCAACTTCCTGAGGTGGTCAATAGTGGACACAGCAAAAGCTACAACTTCAACTTAGTATACGGTACAGAAAATAAAATAACGCAAGGGTATACAGTGACAATGCCATCGTGGAGGGAGGTCGGAGACATACCATTGGTGTGTTTTGTGATAGTACGTCCCGATGAAGATTTCTAGAGGGATGGCCTTCTTGACTTGGTGTGTAGGAAATTTGATTTCACAATGGGGGTTTTGGCCACAAGAATATTGTTGGTTTGATGGAGGAAATATTGTTGGGGAAAAAGAGGGTATATTCGTGAGGGTTTTGACGTGTAAATCCGTTGGTTACCAATTAGGAAGGTTTTCAAACTAGGAAATCAAAACCGAGAGATAAACGGGTGGGGAGGGAGTGGAAGAGTTCCACTCAAATAAAATCACCGGCTCAAGAAAGAACATATTTTTTTTAAATAATAATAATAATAATAATAATAATAATAATAATAATAATAATAATAATAATAATAATAATAAATCCATAATTTATAACCTGCGTTACACAATTACAACAAAAAAAAAATGCAAAAATGACCACAAAATACTACGAAGATCATTAAAGACCTTAGGGCAAATCTATTCATTTTATTACATGAATTCCTTTTTTTTTTTATAAGAACACTGTAGATTTCATTCATCAATGTTTGGAATCAAACCATGAATACATAGAGGAATAAAATCAAAAGTTGTGGTATAACCACTGATGCCAAGGGCATCTTTGCTTAAGGCGTGATCAACACAGTTGTTAGCTCTTACAGTATGCCTAGCTGACCAAGAAGTGAAAGAGTTGAGGGTGGTTTTAGTATCGGAGATCAGTTGGCCTGCGTAGGACTGAGTGTTTGAATCTGATTTGAGGCCCTTAACCACTTGTAGAGAGTCCCCTTCCATTATGATCTCTTGATAGCCCAAAGATTTGCAGAAAATGGAGGCTTGTAGAGTTGCATAGGCTTCTGCTAGAAGAGGTTCTGGGAAAAGGTCGTGTTGCATCCTTAGAGTAGCTATCACCTGCCCCTCGTGATCCCTAATGACAACACCCACACCAACCTTGCATCTGGTTTTGTCAAGTGATGCATCGCAGTTCAATTTTAGTCTACCTCTTGGAGGGGTGGCCCAGGCAGTATGTTGTTGTACTTTGTCTGTAGGATTCTTGCCCTGCTGCTTAATAAGTTGCAGTTCCTCCACGAGTTGTTTTGAGTTTTGAGCAATGGTGCTTGGGTGAAGGAAAGCCTTTTTGAAAACCATCTCATTCCTCCTCTTCCAGATTAACCAAGAGGTGGTTGCAAAGGACACCATGTCATCCTGTTCCAGTAGGTCCAGCATAATTTCTACTAGGTCTTTAAAGCTGTTGAAAAGGGGGCTTGCCTTTTGCAGTTTCCTTGTGCTTTGTCCCCATACGTCCCTTGCTGAGGGGCAAGTCCAAAGAATGTGCTCAATTGTTTCTGGTTGCTGCTTGTAGATGAGGTAGGTAGGGTCTTCAACCACCTTCCTTTGCACTAGGTTGTCTCTAGTAGGTAGGGCATTTAGGCATGCTCTCCAAAGGAAGGTTTTGGAAGCATTAGGGATTCCCAGATCCCATATTTTAGTCTAGGATTCTGTTGTTTTGGCTTGTTCAGATGATTGACCTAGTTGTTGGTTTTCTAGCTCAGTGATCAGGTGATAGGCACTTTTGACACTAAAGTCCCCTAAGATTGTGCATCTCCAACCTGTCTGGTTTGGCATAAGGACTTAGAGGGATTTTCAGTATTATAGCTGCCTCCTCCTTAGTGAAAATGGCCTCAATTAGATCTTTGTTCCACTCCTTAGTGTTTTTGTTCATGAGGAAAGAGACCTTTGTGTCAGCATGCATGAATCTAATAGAGCTTTGGGGTCTGAAGGTCGATTGCATAGGTAGCCACCTATCATTCCATATTTCTGCTGTTTCCCCATCTCCCACTCTCCATATTAGGCCCTCTTGTAGATGAGGTCTAGCTGCCATGAAGCTTTGCCATAAGAAGGAGCTGTTCTGTCCTACTTTAGTTGAGAGGAAAGAGTTGCTATGGAAGTACTTTTCCTTTAAAACCTGAGCAGCAAAGGAGTTTGGGTTGGACACAACCCTCCAACATTGCTTGGCTAGAATGGCCAGGTTAAAATTCTCGAAATCTCTGAGTCCCAGGCCACCATTTCACTTTGCCCTCTTCATCTTGTCCCAGTGCACCCAGTGGATTCTGTTTTCTTGAGACTGTTGCCCCTACCAGAAATTCCTCATCATTTTGTTCAGCTCTTAGACTAGTTGCTTGGGAAGCTTGAAGATGCCCATGCTGTAAGTGGGGATGGACTGTATGACTGCTTTAATAAGTATCTCTTTCCCTGCTTGTGAGAGAAACTTGGTCTTCCAATTGCTTATCCTAAACTGCACTTTGTCCAGGATGCTTATGAGGGATTGAGTTCGAGACCTACCAATCAAGGTTGGTAGTCCTAGGTATTTTTCATAGGAGTTGGTCCCTCTTATGCCTGCTATGCTTGTGATAAAGTCTTTGGCTTCCTCTTTGGTGTTCTTGCTGGAGTAGATGGATGTTTTCTCTTTGTTTAAACGCTAGCTTGAAGCTGTTTCATAAGATTCGAGCAAAGACAACAGTCTACTCCAATCCAATGGGTTAGCCTTGCAAAAAAGGAGGCTGTCATCTGCAAAAAACAAATGGTTAATGGAAAGCTTGTTTCTCCTGATAGGCAACCCTGTTATGAGGCCAGAATTTTCAACTTTGGTTAGCATGCAATTGAGGGCTTTTGTGCAGAGGATGAAGAGGTAAGGGGACAATGGGTCCCCTTGTCTAATCCCTCTAGATGGGCAGAAGCTAGTTTGGGGTTCACCATTGATGAGGATGGAGTATGAGACTGAGCACACACACTTCATGATGAGGTCAACCCAACCTGCTGCAAAGCCAAGTTTCTGCATAACAGTTTTCAAAAAAGCCCATTCTATTCTATCGTAGGCCTTGCTCATGTCTAGCTTGAGAGCCATAAAACCTTCCCTTCCTTTTAATCTTGCCTTCAGGGTATGTAAAGACTCGAAGGCCACAATGATGTTGTCTGTGATGAGCCTTCCAGGTACAAATGTAGTTTGAGTTTTGGAGATTATGTCAGGAAGTGTGTGTTTCATCCTATTGGCCAAGGTTTTAGCAATGATCTTATAAAATACATTGCAAAGGCTGATAGGTTTGAAATCAGTAACCTGAGTAGGGGAAGATTTTTTGGGGATTAGTGCTATGAAAGTCTCATTCATTTGGTTAGACCACTTCCCTGCATTGACCACTTCCAGCACTGCCTTGCTTATACTTGGGCCTACTGTTTCCCAATTCTCTTGGTAGAAAAGAGCTGGGAATCCATCAGGACCAGGGGAGCCCAAGGGATTCATGTTGGTGATGGCCATCTTGATTTCTGCTTCAGTGAAGGGTTTTAAGAGTTTTGCATTCATGTCATCCGTTACTTTCTTTGGCATGTCAGCTGTGTAGGCCTCAATACCAGCAGGCTTTGATGTAGTGAACAGGCCTTGGAAGAATTCTTGGAAAACCTAACTAATGGCCTGAGGACCCTTAAACTCCTGTCCAGAATCATCCCTTATTTTCTTGATGTGGTTATGTTTCCTCCTTTGGTTTGCACACTTATGAAAATAATTGGTGTTTTTGTCCCCATTCTTTAGCCAGTGTTGCTTGGCCCTCTGTTGCCATTTGGTGTGTTCTTCATCAAGCATGGAGTTTATCTCTTTCTGTAAGCCTTTGATATTCTCATACAGGTGACCTTCATTGGTTTTTTTTAAGGTATCTAGCAAAGCAAGCTTGGTTTTTAGCAGCTTCCCTTGATTCCTGTGCAACTCCTGACTCCAGACCTTTAGTCCCTCTTGACAGTGCCTCAAGCCCAAGAGTGAGTTTTGTAAGGCATCAGGTTGCCCTCGAGCTTTTTCCCATATTTGTTGAATAAGGTCCACACAGCCAGTCTTTTTCCTCCAGGTTGCTTCATACCTGAAAATCCTTTTCCTCTTCTTTTCATCTTCCTTATCATGAACACGGACACAAATAGGCCTATGGTCCGAGGCACTTGCTGAGAGATGGTGAACTGAGTGGTCTTCATACTTAGCAATCCAAGCTGAATTACCCAAGGCTCTGTCAATTCTTTCTTTGGTGAAGGATTTCCCCTCTCTATTGTTGGCCCATGTAAACCTATCACCATTATTGTAACAGCCCGCTAAAATTATCAGTTTTGGATTCTTTCCCGACAGCAATCACATCTATCTCGTCTTAACCCTCTATCTTTAGTTATTTATGTTTAACATAGTTGATTTGGTTGGCTGTAGATTGTGTAGTTAGTGTTTGTGGAGTTCGCTGCGTAGTTGTGAAACGAAGTGTGGTTGTGAAGTGTTAGGCTTGATTTTGTAGTTTTGTGAACTGTGCTGTGAAGTATAGGCGTGAGATGGATGCCGTAGATGTGATACGGCGGGTTGTGTGAAGAGAATACGCGTGTAGCGTATTCTGTGTAATGCAGCGACGCACCGCGCGACGTGCGCTATAGTGATGTGGGTCGTAGAAGGAAGGGAGTACGCATGTAGTGTACTCCGTGTGGTATGGCGATGCATCGTGTGATGTGCATCGTGTTGATGAGTGTTGTAGCGAAGGAAGTACGCGTAGCGCGTACTCCGTGTCGCGTAGCGATGCACCGTGAGACGTGTATCGCAGTGATGGGTTTTGTAGTGTGAATGGAAGAGAGTTCACGTGAGTGTACTCTGTACTAAGTCGTGATACACCGGATGGCGTGTCACGAAGGGTTGGATGGCGTAGCAGAGAAGTGTGGAGCGTATGGTGTAGTGTTGGGAAACTGTATGACAGTGTCCCGAAGCAGTGATGATATGGATTATAGTCCGGGGTGACTGGTGTCATCTTGTGGTTGACTATGGCTAAGAGTATATGGATTGAGAAATGAGTTGTTTGTTTGGTTGTTATTGATAATTTTAATGAACTTGTTTTAGTGCAAAGGCTTTCTGAAGTCAATTTATCTCTTCCGAGTATAGTGAAACCTCAAGTTGGCCGTGGTGTTGCAAGTGCTTACAATATGGCAATTGAGTTCAGAAGTGAAAATCTTAAGGACTTGAGTGTTCCTCTTCCAGCTGTTGTGCAGTTCCTCGTGTCTCGCGCTCTATTCTCATAGAACGCGACGATCGAGGTAAGTTAGCCTCTAACTTACTATCAGTTTATTGTGTATGTGTGATGGGTAAGAGAACTACAATTTATGTATGTATGTTATCGTATATGCCATGTCATGCTATGTCATTACATGTTTATCTGCTACGTATGATTTAATCTCTCATGAATAATTATCTGTTACATAATCTTTTCTGTCATACAATGATGTATGTTATAAGTATGCCATGTTAAGTATGCCATGAAATGTTATGATTAAATCATATTGTGCCATTTACAAGTATACGCCATGTTAGAAAAGTATATGATATTAATTAATATCTCATGCATTAAGAAAGATAAGACATGTTATGTTACGTATAATACGTGGGGCCACAACAACTGTGGAGTACGTATTATATCTTATGTTACGTGAATACGTGGGGCCACAACAACTGTGGAGTACGTATTATATTTAATGTTACGTATATACGTGGGGCCACAACAACTGTGGAGTACGTATTATATTTTTTTTTACGTGTATTCATGGGGCCACAACAACTGTGGAGCATGAAGTATGGGGCCACAACAACTGTGGAGCATACACTACGTGAGACACAGCAATTGTGACACGTAGAATACGTGGGGCCACAACAACTGTGGAGTACGTATTAAGTCAAGTTTCAGATCAAGTGCATGATAAGTCAAGTTTCAGATCAAGTTCATGTTTTGTTATGTACACGTACATGTTATGTTCATGATCAAGTTATGTTCCAAGTTCATGTTCACATCATGTTAAGTTCACGTTTACAGTATGTCTCAAGTTCACGTTTATGTCATGATATGTTCAAGTTTATGTTATTTTCAAGTTCATATTTATGTTATGCATGTTTACGTTCATGCTACATTTCAAGTCCATGTTATGTTTTAAACTCAAGTTCATGTCATGTTAAGTCAAGTTCAGTTCACGTTTAAGTTCTGGTTATGTCATGTTATATGTCAAGTTATGCTATGCTTATGTACGACTTTACTTATGCATTTATGCTTTTACTGCCATGCATGCATCTTTAACCTGTGTGTGAGTTTTATGTTAACTTACTGAGATTTGTAATCAAATCTCACTGTGGTAGTCCCAACTACCATTCCCCCCGAATGGTAGATCTTGTTACAGGACCCAAAGGAGAATTGGAATCTGACCAACTGAATACGGTCGACTAGGCCACGGTGCGATTTTGATGGTAGTATAGTATTTAACTTAGGTTAATACTTGTATTTTTGGAGTTGTATCTCAAGTATTCTTTTGATCACAACCATTTTGGACTAGTGTGATGATCACGGCTTTTTAGTATGCCTTTATGTATGAATTATGTTTCAAGTATTTGGGATATATTTAGTTTGGTGCATAGTATTGCTAAAGAAAAAGATTATCCGCTGCGAATATTGCATAATGCTAGATGCATGTTAGGAACATTGCATCTTATATGTCATGAACGGGGGCAGGTAACCTTGTGTTGCATGTCTCGACGCTTCAAATGTCCGTTCAATCCCAAGCGGAATTTGGGGGCGCCACAATTATAGCCCATATCATAGAGATCACATTCTTCCAGTACCTTTCTGAACTCCATTATTTGCCTATGTGGTCTAGGTGCAGCCACAAATTTCTCCTTATGACTCAAGATTTCATTAAAATCCCCTATGCATAACCATGGGGTATTAGCCTCAGGTGTAAGCTCTTTAAGAAGTTGCCAGGACTCTCATCTTTTTGCAGCATTTGGCTGGCCATAAAAGCCAGTTAACACCCAGTGGGGTTCATCAATTGACAGCTTGACAGAGGCAGAAATGTGCCAGGTTGTGTAGGAGATCACTGTTAAAATAGCTGGAGAGTTCCAAAGGAGGGCTAAACCTCCACTTTTCCCTCTGCTGTCGACATTGAAGCAGAATTCAAAACCTAGTTTGATGCGAATTCTCTCCAATTTTTCCTTATTACACTTGGTTTCTATAAGAAAAACCAAGGTTGGGGACTTTGCTTTCACCATTAGGTGAAGTTCATGGACTGTCCGAGGGTTCCCAAGCCCTCGGTAGTTCCAGCTCAGGTGATTCATCAATGATGGTGGAGCTGCTCAGCAGCTTCCACTGAGGGCACCTGAGTTTTACTCTCTTCAGGTTTGAGTTTTGTCTTTCTTTTATTTGGGATTGGGTTACTGCATGGGGGTTCTGTTTCTATTGCTAGCCTCTTGTGTTTAATGGCCAGAGGAGGACCACTTGGAAAGTTGGTGGTGTCTCTTAAAGCCAAGGGCCTACCTCTGGCCTTTCTTGTCCACGTGTTGCCTCTGTGAGATGGATTAGAGGTTGGTGTAGGAGTTATTTTATCAAAAGCATTGCTAGGATGAGCTGTTTCCCCCGAGGGCAGAGGTTGTTGATTTTCCTTCCCTGGCATAGGTTTGATGTGTGTACTTTCTATAATAGGAAACTTTAGAGTTAGGGGTAGTTTTAACAGCGTGCTTGCTTGTGGAATGGCATTGGTCCAAAGTCTCCATGTTAGTGTCCATGACTGGCTGTGCTGCTGAGGTGTGGTGAGCCATCCTTGCCTCCTTAGGTGTTGAGTCAGTCCCTATGTCTGGTGTCGATTCCCTTGTGTTAGGACAGAGTCTTTCTCTAGTGTCATCTCCTCCATTTCCCTGCTTAGAGAAGTTCCTTGTAGGAGAACCTGGCATGTTCTGTTCAGGTGTTCCTCCATACTTTTTTGTTGACATAAAGGATGGGGGGACAGCAGCTGCTAGTAGCCAAGACCCATATTGCTATGATGCCTGGGATCCAGGTGAGGAGCGATTCCCATTCACATGTTGCAAGTGGCCACATTTGAAGCAAAAATTAGTAAGCCTTTCAAACTTAAACTGAACCCAGCATTGTTTTCCTCCATGATTGAGCATGCGCCCCCTAGGCAATGCCTTAGATACATTTACTTCCACTCTTACCCTTAGAAAACTACCTCATCCATAGCCTTGATCATCGGTTTCAACTGTGTGAACTCTCCCTATGGTGGCACCAATCTCCTCCCCCATCTTCCTAGTCATGCCTGCGAATGGGAGGTTATGGAGCTAGACCCAGAAAGGTTTTGAGGAGAACTGCACTTCATTAGCCGACAACACCCCTTCAAACTCTTTTAGGCGGATCAGATGATGGTCAAAAGACCATGGTCTTCCTTGTAGGACCTTGTTGACATCGGCTAACAGTTGGAACTCGAGAAGGAACTTGTTGTTACCAAACTCTTTGAAGGTTATCCAACCTGCTGTGTTCCAAACTTTCGCCATTGTGGACTTAAAGGCTTCTCTGTTTGCTGTTCTATCATTGAGTATCATGGCGAGTAGAGAGTAGCTCCCTCTTATTTTTGAAGACAAAACTTCTTCTGCAAATAGTGTTACTTCTTATTTTTCTTCGTCAGTTAGCTTCAAGGATTCCCATCTATTGATTATTTCGTCCGCCATAGTGCAGAAAGTCTGTTTACACTACTTCAAATTTCACTATCTGGGTTGAACGAATGCCCACGAGGACTAACCCCACCCACTGAAGCAGGGGGGACCTTGGGGGAAACTCAACCTAAATAAGGAAAGTTCCACCGTCAAACCCTAGCAGAGCGCAGGGACTGACCAAAAAAGCAAGAGTACTCTATTACATGAATTCCTAGTAAGTATGGTCTATACTCGCTTTTTTATTATAAGCATGCAGAAAATATTAATATCTGTTAATATATACATATATATACACATATTATGATACGCTATTCCTCAACCATACGGCAGTAGTACTATCAATCGCGGGAGTCAAGTCTCGATCGGCGACAAGCGAGAGCCCAACTTGCAGATTTAGCAGTGGATACTATGGATATAAAATGAAGACAAAGACCTGCCATAAGCAACCTGTCCCAACTGTCTCCCCATGCATACCGATACTGACATTTCTTTTTTTCATTTGAAATTACCAGTATAACATTAACTAGTTCAGCTGAATCATTTTCATTCTTAGAGGCACTAGCATTTTGACGTCGATTTTGTGTACCTTTTTTCCAGATACAAAGGGATAGATCAGATTCAAGGCACCTCGAAATGGCATCAGGAAGAATTGTGTCAGCGTGCTTTAAATTAGTATTGCAATAAAACAAATGCAGTACTGCTTTCCAGAACAGGAAATTATTATGCTTTAGAACATAATGACCACCAACTTATTATGGCCACTCATGTTTTACAAAACAGGGAAGAAAAGTACAAAACCTACCAACCTAAATGCCTTGGTCGTAAGGAAACGAGGTGGAATCCAACCAGGCATCACCAGTAATGAACTCCGACACCGTGTAGTTATATGCATCGTAATAATCCATTACATGATACCCCGGCCAACTAACCCGACCGTCCGTTGATGAACCAGGCCCGAAATTGTTATACTCCCCGTAATTCAACGTGTCCAAGCCTTGACCCCCCTTCCATTGAATCCACCCAGTTGGGTCGATGAAGTCGCCGACGTAGGACTCGAGGTAGACCGTCCGAGAATACACCCTCCATGGCCGCCCGAGGTAGCTCTTGAACCTGCCGGAATTGGAGGTCAGATCATCCGTAGCTAGGATTGAACAGTTCTGTATGGAGATTCCGGTGTCCTCATCTGGGGTGTCGCGAGACTGTGCTGTTATAACCGTGTATTGGTTAGGCATTGGCATTCTGGAGATGATGTTACAACCCTGGAAAACCACCGCTGCATTCCCGAATATGAAATCTATTGTCCCTGAAATGTCGCACTCTCGGTAGAACTGTCGGAAGGAATGAACGTATAGTGTGTCCTGGTAACCATCGATGGAGCACCTGTACAAAGCGGCCAAGTCAGCATTTACTCTCAAGGCAACAGCTTGCTGTTTCTCTGGTCCAGCCCTGTTCTCGATCGATATGTCTCGTGCCAGAAATCCATCGCCAGACACAGCTGAAATCCATTCAAGTTGCAAGTTAAATATGGGTTACGAAAGGGGGTATTTTATAATGTTGTGTCTGTCTGAGAAGATCAAACCCAAAACAATTAGAGTAACGAAGAAGACGAAATTAAATAAAAGCAAATTGAAAGTTTACAGTACCAAGAGTTGCAGAACCGAAAGTGGTCCAGCCATCGGCTACACTTCTGTCGCCAGTAATGAGAGTGACATCACTTCCATCTCCAAGCAGGACAATGTTGGGTTTGTAAATTGGGATTTCCACATTTTCCTCATAAGTCCCTCCTTTAACATAGATGATCGTTCTATCGTTGTAACTATTATTTGGGGCAAAGTTGATGGCATCGTTGATTGTGGTGAAGTTTCCTGTTCCATCTGCAGCCACTGTCAGCACCTGCCCCGGATCATATTCGTCATCTGAGCTCTCAAGGATCCGACTGTTTTGCCTTGACAACCACGTTGGAACACCCGTGAGGCGCCGATTGTTGGTGCCCTTTTTAGTCCTTTGCCTGGACACAACCGAGAGAGAATTACTCACATGTTTGTAAGTGTTAGTTATGGAGTTCACGAGGATTGGCTTCAAAGAACCCGATGCTGTATCCAGACCTTCTAAGCATGTGTCCTTGTTTGTGAGTGCCGCGCTAAGGTACGCTGATGCATCGGCCAGTTTTCGTTGGTTGGAGGAATTGATTCGGGCCACCGATCTTCGTAAAGAAGACAACGTTATTTGGTGTAGTTCCTGGCAGTCTTTGATGGTTCCTCTTTGTTTCTCGATTATGTTTGATTGTCCGGCAGTAAGAAACAGATTCGAGAGCTTTTCAGACTCGGTTATTGCGGTCTGGAGGGTGTGCAGGAGGAAGTTGAGGATGTCTGGACCGATACTAATCGATATGGAGAGCTTCAATGAATAGAAACAGACATCTGGGTATGGTGTGGTCTTGCAGAAAGATCTCATTGTTGATAGCTGGTAATGCAGAGAATTTATGGAAGAAGAGGAAGAGTTCAGAGCCCATGTTCTTGAGAAGATTGCAGAGAGGAGAAGAAACAATTTCAGATTCATGGAGGCAGCCATCGAAGTTACAGGAAAGAAACTGAAAGACAGATGCAGAGGTTAAGAAGGAAAATGGCTGATGGCCCTTATTAGATAATGCCACTGGGAACGTATGGACTCTCTTATTGTCAGGAGTAGTTTACACGGACTTTGATGGCAAAGGTTCAGGACAAAGACAATACGCTACTAGGCATTTTTTTTTGTTTTTTTTTTTAATTTCCTTCACGGGAAAATATGAATATGTTGAGAGATGGTCTTGTACCCTTGTTAGCATACTGGGAAATGCTGGAGGGTGGCTGCCCACGGTATTTCCATTATTGATCTTTTATTTATGTTCTTTAATTATTTATTCATCTGGGTATATGATATCTATGTACTTATTTGACACATTTTCCCCCTTTTTTATTCCCTAGAATTTGAAACTTGAATCCACAATCAATGGCACGGTTGAGAAGTGTGTATACGACAGTCTATATATATAAATAAAACATTAATGCTTAAATTAGTCTTTGTGGTTACCTTTTAGCGGTTGAGTTGATCACGAGAGAGAGGTGCATGAATGCTCCCGGTAAAGAGAATCTTACGGGCATGGCCTCACGGGGCGGTCTAAGTTCAAATTTTGGACTATGAATAAGAGAACTTATGTGGGTATACTTTAACTTATACGCAAGTTTTTATTTTTTATTTTTCTAAAAGTTACTTTAGTATAAACGCATTTTGCTAAATGGTGGTGGCCGGGTTTAGGATGTAAACCCGAACTCGATATTAAATTAACTAACAGAGAAATGAGAGAGAACCAACCCAGAAGGCATGACCTCTAGCCAAGTCCAACTAGACCAAAAGAAAGCAAGGCCATAGCCAAGGGTGGTTTAGTTCAAAGGGAGAACTTGGGTTTTCATCACCAAAACCGAAGATCCAGTCCATTGTGCATAAGAGAATTTCAAAACAAGAGTATTCTCAACTTTCATCAACCAACCAATCCATAGTGCAAAGGGTTTTAGAAAATAAGTTCAAATCCACAAATCTAAATGAAAGATTGCTAGAAGAAACTAGAAGGACTTCTCCCCACTACAAAGTGTGCAATTCGTGCTGTTGTGTTTGTGAGGACCAAGCCAAACTGAGGGAAGAGATCTCCTCCCTTAGGTAAAATACTGACGACATTAAGGCAGCCGGGTAGGCAACGTGCAGCTTGTCAATGGGTAAGGTGAGCAAGATGTTGTAGAGAGCTTGATAGATGTGGGATAGCACAGGGCGACGAAGGATGGTTAGCTCGACACCAAGCGAACAGATGATGTGCTAACTGTACAAGGGCGAGCAAAGACAAAGAGAAGCTTGATGCAAACATGGGAGCTCTCTGAGATAACATAAAGGAGCTCATAGGGCAGTAGATGTCTTACCAGAGGCCCATACTCCACCAGAGACGTCATATCTAGAGTAAGCTTGTGGAAGAAAGATTATGAATCTGCAGGCTATATCGTCTAACCTAAGAGGTATGGCTTAGCACCACGTGGAAGAACCCTACTAGGAGAAGGATTGCATGAATGGACCCAGAGGGCATATTGTAACAGCTCGCTAAAATTATCAGTTTTGGATTTTTTTCCCGACAGCAATCACATCTCTCTCGTCTTTACCCTCATCTGGAATCACACGTATAAATTATCTTTTCCGTAAATCACGTAATTTGTTCTTCACCGACAGCTGTAAAATCATGAACAGTTTTATCCTAAGCGTTGTACCTCGATGGCGTTTTTCCGGATCTTATCCATCGAATTTCAAAGTATTAGATAAGCTTGTTTTTAAAGTAGCACAATTATAATAATTTAATGAGCTCTGAAAATATTATAATTGTGGATATTTATTTAGATTAAATATTTTAATTGTTTTAAGATATTAAGAGGTTTAATTTTACGTTGAAAATTCTTATTTAAATTTAAGTGTTTTATGCACTTTGATTAATTAATGATACTTTATCATTTTATATAATGATGAAGAAAATATTATTTTATAAATTTTAGTTTATAAAATAATATTCTACCTTAATTCATCGTAGTGTTTTATTTAAAGTGTTTTATTTAAAATAAAACATTTAAGCGTTTTTAATCAGTGTTTTAACTCACTGTTGGTTTATTTGAGGATCCCGAAATGTAGGATTGAAGCGTTATACTCTGGCCCTACCTTTTTCTCTTCACTTTTTCTTTTTTTCTTTTTTCTTTTTCTTTCTTTTTCTCTCCCTCTCTCTCTCGTGGCCGACGGATTGAAGCTCCTCCATAGCCGTTCGTGTTGAAGCTCCAGCCGGCGCCACCTCCGGCCGCCGGACCCCACCTCCCACTCCGGCCTCTTCCTCTCCCTCCGGCGACTCCAACCATGCCGGTGGTGTACTAAACCGACTTCTCACTCTCTCTCTTTCTCCCTTCAAAGATATGGGTCTCTAGGGGTTTTTCTCATTTTTGGACCACCATACACGGCCAAATCAACCACCAAGCACCACCATTGGACTCACCTCATCAAGGGCTTCCTCCCCATGTCTTTCTTTTTCCCAAACTCTCACTTTTCACATATGGGTTTCTTAAAAACACCCGTTCGGTTTCACCACCGTGCGCCGCCGTACACGGCCACCCGTGGTGTTTCACCACCACCATCTTGTTCCTCTCATCCTCATGAACCTCCCCAAGAAATTTCATGACCAACGGAGCTTCGTAGAGCCCTCACTCTCCTACACTCTCCAAGGCCAAAAATGGTTTCAAACGGCCGATCCGCCGCCGTTAGCCACCGTCCGACCACCACCTCGCTACCACAGCTCCACCACATGTTCATCTACCTATCCCTAGCTTGCCATGAAGTTCTATGAATTTTCGCTACCTCGCGTTTCCGCTCACCGTTCGGATTTACTGTTCACGGCGTGATGCCGCCGTGCTCCGTCACCTTTGACCACCACGAGGCGACCGTGAGTCTTCCAAGACCACGCCTAGCCTTTCTCAAACCCAAACTACCACTTTGTGTGGTGGACAGCCACCGTACGCGATGTTACCGCCACGTACGTTCTTCTGACGCATGTTCGTGACGAGTAGCGAGCGACGCACGTGTTATCCCGTCGATGGTATAACCCTCTATCTCTAGTTATTTTACGTTTAAAATAGTTAGTTGGTTGGTTTGTGAATTGTGTAGTTGTATTTGTGGAGTTCGTTGCGTAGTTGTGAAGCGAAGTGTGGTTGTGAAGTGTTGAGTTTGATTGTGTATTTTGTGGACTGTGCTGTGAAGTATAGGCGTGAGATGGATGCCGTAGATGTGATACGGCGGGTTGTGTGAAGAGAATACGCGTGTAGCGTATTCTGTGTAATGCAGCGACGCGCCGCGCGACGTGCGCTGTAGTGATGTGTGTCGTAGAAGGAAGGGAGTACGCATGTAGTGTACTCCGTGTTGTATGGCGATGCATCGTGTGATGTGCATCGTGTTGATGAGTGTTGTAGCGAAGGAAGTACGCGTAGCGCGTACTCCGTGTCGCGTAGCGATGCACTGTGAGACGTGTATCGCAGTGATGGGTTTTGTAGTGTGGATGGAAGAGAGTTCACGTGAGTGTACTCTGTATTAAGTCGTGAAACACCGGATGGCGTGTCACGAAGGGTTGGATGGCGTAACAGAGAAGTGTAGAGCATGGTGTAGTGTTGGGAAACTGTATGACAGTGTCCCGAAGCAGTGGTGTTATGGATTATAGTCTGGGGTGACTGGTGTCATCTTGTGGTTGACTATGGCTAAGAGTATATGGATTGAGAAAGGAATTGTTTGTTGGTTATTATTGATAATTTTAATGAACTTGTTTTAGTGCAAAGGTTTTCTGAAGTCAAATTATCTCTTTCGAGTATAGTGAAACCTCACGTTGCCCGTAGTGTTGCAAGTGCTCACAATATGGCAATTGAGTTCAGAATTGAAAATCTTAAGGACTTGAGTGTTCCTCTTCCAGCTGTTGTGCAGTTCCTCGTGTTTCGCGCTCTATTCTCATAGAACGCGACGATCGAGGTAAGTTAGCCTCTAACTTACTATCAGTTTATTGTGTATGTGTGATGGGTAAGGGAACTACAATTTATGTATGTATGTTATCGTATATGCCATGTCATGCTATGTCATTACATGTTTATCTGTTACGTATGATTTAATCTCTCATGAATATTTATCTGTTACACAATCTTTTCTGTCATACAATGCTGTATGTTATAAGTATGCTCATGTTAAGTATGCCATATGATACATGTATGCCATTAAATGTTTATGATTAAATCATATTGTGCCATTTACAAGTATACGCCATGTTAGAAAAGTATATGATATTAAATAATATCTCATGCATTAAGAAAGATAAGACATGTTATGTTACTTATAATGCGTGGGGCCACAACAACTGTGGAGTACGTATTATATTTATGTTACTTATAATGCGTGGGGCCACAACAACTGTGGAGTACGTATTATATTTTATGTTACTTATAATGCGTGGGGCCACAACAACTGTGGAGTACGTATTATATTTTATGTTACTTATAATGCGTGGGGCCACAACAACTGTGGAGTACGTATTATATTTATGTTACTTATAATGCGTGGGGCCACAACAACTGTGGAGTACGTATTATATTTTATGTTACTTATAATGCGTGGGGCCACAACAACTGTGGAGTACGTATTATATTTATGTTACATTATAATGCGTGGGGCCACAACAACTGTGGAGTACGTATTATATTTTATGTTATGTGTATTCATGGGGCCACAACAACTGTGGAGCATGAAGTATGGGGCCACAACAACTGTGGAGCATACACTACATGAGACACAGCAATTGTGACATGTAGAATACGTGGGGCCACAACAACTGTGGAGTACGTATTATGTTTTATGTTACTTGAATACGTGGGGCCACAACAACTGTGGAGTACGTATTAATGCACGTTATTAATCAAGACAATTGAATAAGATTTCAAGTTTATGTTAAGTCCAGTTTCAGATCAAATACATGATAAGTCAAGTTTTAGATCAAGTCCATGTTATGTTATGCTCACGTAATGTTATGTTCATGTCATGTTATGTTCAAGTTTATGTTATTTTCAAGTTCTTATTTATGTTATGCATGTTTACGTTCATGCTATATTTCAAGTCCATGTTATGTTTCACGTTCATGTTATGTTGTTTGTTCATGTTATATTTTAAGCTTAAGTTCATGCCATGTTAAGTCAAGTTCAGTTCACGCTTAGGTTCTGGTTAAGTCATGCTATATGTCAAGTTATGCTATGCTTATGTATGACTATAACTTATGCATTTATGCTTTTACTGCCATGCATGCATTTTTAACCTGTGTGTGAGTTTTATGTTAACTTACTGAGATTTGTAATCAAATCTCACTGTGGTAGTCCCAACTACCATTCCCCCCGAATGGTAGATCTTGTTACAGGACCCAAAGGAGAATTGGAATCTGACCAACTGAATACGGTCATCTAGGCCACGGTGCGATGTTGATGATGGTATAGTATTTAACTTAGGTTAATACTTGTACTTTTGGAGTTGTATCTCAAGTATTCTTTTGATCACAACCATTTTGGACTAGTGTGGTGATCACGGCTTTTAGTATGCCTTTATGTATGAAATATGTTTCAAGTATTTGGGATATTTTAGTTTGGTGCATAGTATTGCTAAAGAAAAAAATTATCCGCTGCGAATATTGCATAATGCTAGATGCATGTTAGGAACATTGCATCTTATATGTCATGAACGGGGGCAGGTAACCTTGTGTTGCATGTCTCGACGCTTCAAATGTCCGTTCAATCCCAAGCGGAATTTGGGGGCGTCACAGGGTGGTATCAGAGCAATACGTCTCTGGGTTGTAAATCCACATGTCCTTAGGAAATGCACCAAATACTAGGCTTGAGATTTTAGTCTTCATTAGGCTTGAATTTCTTCGAGATCATGTGCAGAAAAGCATATAGTAATAGAGTTCACAAACACACATGATCAGTTAGCAGATATATTCGCAAAACCTTTACCAGAAGATAGATATATATGATTAGAAGAGAAATAGGTATGAAGCATGTTACGAATATCTCTTAAAGGATAAACCAGAGTTCATAAATATAGAGAGATATTTTAAAAAAATGCTTCTACATAAACTTGAGGTTCTTAGCCTCATGTTGGAGACGCTCACTCTCTTCATACAATATCATATCATCCCTATTCATGGGAACTGGCAAGCGGAATGAAGAATCCAGTAGAGTTTTCAGCTGTTTATTCTGCTGCCGAAGGATTCCTTCCCTGGTGTGAGACTCTTGAACAATTCGTTGAAGTACAACAATTTGTTCTTTAAGCCTTTCAACCTCATTGTTTTTGGCTTGTACCCGCTGGGAAAAAGCCACAATAGAGGATGAGTAGCGAGTCCCAAGACTCACCAAGTCATAGATAGCATCGGAGTCTGACTTATTAGCCATACTAGTATTTTCTTGCTGCATCATGGCACCAATGGCAGCTGCAGAAAGGACAGGAGGTTGAGGTGCTGAATACCTCATGGATGGATCTAGGGAAATGTTAGAAGATTGAGCCATTGAGAAAAGAACTGAAAACTTAAGGCGAGAATGTTGAAGGAATGCAGAGGAGTTATAGAGATGAGAATAAGTTTTGATGCATATTGGATTGAGTTGAAGACTGACTTTATAGAGATAACATAAAGAAGAAGACAAACTAGTTTCTCTTCAAATCTTATTTAGTCAAAAGAAATACAAGATATGCTGGACACGCTTTGTCAAAAGTTTCTTACTAAGCCAGCTAGATTAACAGTAGTTTGTCCCTATTTCTCTAGAAAACGATGAACCTCTGCTGTTATCTGCCGATGTTGACCCTGTATCTGAATCCTTTCTCGTTCCAGCTCTTCTATTCGTGGTTGCAGATCATGAGCATACCAATCTGCAAATTTCTTCAACTCTTGGTTTTCTTGCTGTAGCCTTTTATTTTCTCTATCCTTATTAGCAAGCTTCTGTTGTAACTCAGATATTCGGATGTTAAGATGATCAATCTCACTTACCCTCGCCAGTAACCTCCGAGACATGATCGTAACAGAGGCAGCATATTGACTACTGAGCTTCCATGATTCTGTAATAATCTCAGAATCAGTCCTACTAGAAGAACAGTTCTCTGCTCCTATAATGGTATTGACGATCTCAGGAGAGAAGATTGTTGGTGGATGCGTCAAGGGTTCTTGATTCAAGTCTGGAACCGAGGTGGAGGAGAATTGCCCAGCCATTCTTTTGTTATGGAAAAACAAAACACAGGTCAAGAAGCGATGTTTTTTTTTTTCTTTCCGATGGATGAAGATGATCCTGTTTCTTTATAGAAACTCAAAGCCTTCAATCACGGTTGTCATCAACATCAGGCGTTTGTTCAAATCTCCAGCTGTATTAAATTCATAGAGTAGGCCCCGAGACTTTGCAGCACTTGTCGGGTCACGGACGGTTCTTTTTTTCTCAAACTATCTACAGTGTTTTAAGTGTGCTTTATGTTTGTATTTGCGTCGATTTCGAGGACGAAATCTTCTTTTTAGAAGGGGAGGATGTAACAGTCCGCTAAAATTATCAAGGATGTAGCAACCTTGAATTTATCCAATCTCGTAGGAGATAATCTCACCCATCTCACAGTAATCCTGACCCGAGCATTAGAGTCATGAAGATTTTTCATACCATCATTGACAATAAAATTAAGAATATGTGCCACACACCTCACATGCAAATAATCACCACCCAATATTGTCTTATTTACCTCTCTAAGAAAGGTCTTAAAATATAAAAATGTGATATCGTTAGATGAGGCCTTATCAATTGTGCATGTCACAACGCGTGTTAGTCCCCACTCCTTTATACTGGCCTCCAAGGCCCTTCCAATCGTCTCACCCTTATGATCAATAATTTGACAAAATTTTAGAATTTTTTTATGCAATATCCATTCACAATCATAATCAACAAAATAACAAGTTGAAGACATATAATTAAAATTTTGGACTAATTTCCAACAATTAGTGGTGAGGCAAACAAACTGACTTGCCAAAAAACCCCTCAACTTCTCTTTTTCAGATCTGTAATGTTTTTTTACATCTTTTGCCACCGTGTGATGAGAAGGAAGTTGAAACCTTGGTTCCAAGTAGTGACAATACACTTGGAATCCTTTCCCATCCACAATTTAAAAAGGTAGCTCGTCCATGATGACCATACGAGCTAAGTGTATCCTACACTTCTCAAGATCATACTTCGTGTACCCCTTCAACATTGTACCCCTACTACTCTCATCCTCCATTTTTTTAAGTCCAATTTATATCCTAGATTGGATCCTCTTGCAAAGATCTTAAAATTGGATTTTTTTAACATTGCTCTTCTAAGTGCACCTTTAATTGTGAGGTGCCATGTTTTCTATAGTGAAATCCATAAATTTTACCACAATAGTTACACTTGGCTTGGGGGTGAAGTGAGACCAAAATATGGAAGTGGATTCCTTGTTAGGCTTGGGGGCGGGGCAAGGTTCCGTAGTGGTAGGCATGGTGGTAGGGGTATGGGTACGGGTACGGGTATGACTAGAGCTAGTGGTAGGAGTAGGGGTAGGAGTAGGGGTACCCTAAATAGGGGAGCTAGCACTAGAATATGTCGGCATTTTCATTAACTTAATCAAATAACAAATCTGAAATTATAGCAAACATGAAAAGTATTAACATCCAACCAATTGCAATGCATTCCAAAACAGGATTTATTATTTTTAGTATGTAGTTGTTCACCTTCTAATTAAATAAATTTTTAAAGTATATATTTAAATAATGTAATATAATAGATTAGATTTATTTTACAATGAAAATAAAACTAAATCAATTCAGTTAATATGAAATATTTTCTGTGTTAAATCATTTGTCATTAATCTTAAGATTCTTTATGACCCCATTTCATAAATGATAGAACAAAATTTAAATATACCAATTTTTTTTTTAAATATAATTATTGTTACCAGGCATCAGTAGGTTGGAGCATTGCGGAAGACAAAGAATGAACTTCTACTCCATGTCATAAACATTGCTTATCAAAACTGCAGTAGCAACAAGCCATAATATATATATTTTTTGACATTATAAATTACTAAATGAGAAAATATAGTATATACTAAATTATCAAGATTGAAATATTACATCATTCAACTAAATTCATTGCTAATTAGCATCCTTTGTTAGGATTTGGAGAAAAACTTTGTCATTTCTTAAATGGGCTGGAGGAAGTGTTTTCTAACTCAATTTAAAAAAATTGTTGTATATCTAATTATATATACCCTTATGAATTCAAATGAAAGCCTTATAAATCACAAAACTGAATTAAATCACAAAATCAAAATAAATCACAAAACCCTAAAAACAATTAAACACAATTAGATCCATCACACACATGCACATTCAATCCTCTACAACACACAATTCACAATCCCATCTCCATTAGTCCAATCCTCCCTTTAATTCCAAAAAAATATATAATTAAAAAAAACAAAAAAAGAGAGATGAGAATCCTCGATCGGACTTACCTTCAGTGACGACGGTGAGCACAGACAGCGAGGAGGTCAGCTGCAGTGGCGACAGGAGGCTATGATGGCAGTGATACTCTCACAGATGACGAACTCAGTGGGGCAAGGGCGCTTCAGCCTTCGAATCAAGGGGGGTGGGTGATGGGAGATCTGATTTTAGATCTCCCCGTCGGGGGGGGGGGGGGGGGNGGGGGGGGGGGGGGGGGGGGGGGGCTAGCCCGTTTGTTCAATAAACCCAAAATGTTTACTGAGTTAATTAAAAAAAAAAAACAAGGTGCCAAAATACCATATTATTGGATTAAAATGCCAGAATACCAAAGTGGCATGTGTTTGTCCATCAAATTTTTGAAAAGAGAGAGAGAGAGAGAGAGAAGAGGAAGAAGAAGGAAAACATTATTATTTGATAATCTGAACTGTTGGAGAGTACATCAAGTGAGAAGTGTGGTCTATTGAGATATTTAATAAAATTCCCTTTGTATGTACTTGGAAGTTTTTGAATCCATTTTCATCTTTTTTTTCATATAGCCCCGAACCCAAGCCACATTTTTTTTTTTTTTTTTTTTTAAGAAGAGCCGGTAGCCACCCACATAGCAGCCCCGTCCCAAGTTTATTAATAGCCCCCACTTATGGCGGAGGAAAACCGTGGTTACAAAAAGGACACCTGGGGGATACAGAAAAAGAACAAAAAGACCAAACCCAGGCGTCAAAACTTACAAAAGGAAAACAAACAGCAAACTCCAATCCAAATACAAAGAACCCCACCAAAAAAAAAACAAATAAAGCAACAAGCCCTAAAAAACAAGACCCCACCGAAGACCAAAGGAGAACGATAGCCAAGACCAAGACAAAAAACCGCATCAAAACCAATATAGAAAACAAAACAAAACATACCTTTTATGTTGATCGTTCTGATCCTAAGGTTCAGCTCTATCATAAGATCAATGTTTGCTTGTTGCTTGTACATAATTGCCTAATTTTTCATGAGAGTGTGTGTACACTCATTGTCAACTCCATCGAGAGAGCCCTTACACGAAACACTATTATACCCGTGAGTTATAGAGCTGAACCTTTTGCTTGAGACGTTCTTGATGTTGCATGTGTCAAGGTTGGTGGTAAGATGGTTATGGCTTGGAGGACAGACACACACTCTGGGGATTGCTATAGGTGGATTAATCTTGATGGGTTATTGGATTTCTTAAATTGTTTTGATATGTGAATCTGAAAAGTGTGACTTGATGGCCTTTATGTGTATTTTCTTTGGTCTCTTTCAATGTTTTGGACATGAAAATTGTTAGGCACTAGCAATGAGTAAGTTGGGGGATGTGATGAGTGTGCGAAAGTGCACTCTAAATACCCTATTATTGGATTAAAATGCTAAAATGTGAATAGAAATCATAGGAATTAATGTGTATTCTTGAATTGAGTTTTTATTTACATTGGGATAATCCTAAGTAGTTTTTTTATATTTAATTTCAAAGTTTATAAAAGAGCAGGTGAAAGCCTAGTCAAATTCAAAGGAGGAGAGGCACAAGAGACAGATTTGAAGAGAGGAGAAAATCACTTCCATGGCCACCATTCACTTCAGTTTTCTCTTGAGATTCTTGTTGTCCATTATATTTATGGGTAACTAAAATCTCAAGTAGGGTTAGGGATGAACTTGCACATTAGATGATATTTTTAATTTATTTTTAATTCATGTATTTGTTTTTCAATTACTAAAACTCTTTTGTTTTATCATTCTCAATTCATCGTTGATGTTTTCTTCTCCAAATAATCATAGAATTTATTCTGTTTATAGATTCAGTCATGCTTTTTCTATTGAATAGATTAGTTATTTGATTATTTTTGGATCAATTATTTATCTATATTGATTTAGTTCTTTGCTGCAATATTGCTCCCTGAATATATTGTCGACGCTAGATTTTTTCAATAGGGATAGTAATTTACGTATTTTAAAAGTGATGAATGATTTTTCAAAGGGTTACATTTGATTTAATTTTGGTTTATAAATCTATACATTCCGATTGGGAATTTCGAGAATTGAGTTCCTAATTGAGTTATCCAATGAATTAAGAATAATTAAAATACCGGATTTGTGCAAGGAATTCCTGATGCTCTACTGTTTATCAAATTTGAGTACTTCTTCCGTTAATCACTTTGTTTTACTATAATTTGTAGTTAAAATTAATCTTTGTTCTCCATTACTTATTTGATATTTTTCTTTAGTTTCTTTGTTCCTTCTGCTATTCTTATAATTTGCCTCCCTGTGGAATCGACATCCCAAAACTGTGCTACAACTACCACGTTATTCTTTGGGCATAATCAGATATCATCGTCATATAATTATGCACAAAATGTCAAAAATAAGCTCATGCCTACACCAGTCATGACAAAAAATATTTTTTTCTTATACAAACTTTCATGAGTAATCCAAAACAAATAATTGAGGTTGTTTCAAATTTATTTTCATAACAAAAACATACATATTTTCCAAAATCAACCTCAAATAATTTCTTTTAATCAAAATCTAGCATAGGAAGTTAGGAATACCGCTTACCCAGATTTTTTAGCTTTTTAGAATTTTTCCAGGACAATGCTGAACGAATATTATTTGTTACCTATAATATTGTCACGTAACTTCTGTAAATTTTCAATTAGACACATATTTCAATACTTAAAGATGAAATACTAAAATAATCCATTTTTTCCTAAAAATTTAAACTTCTCGTAACCCTAAAATATCATCATTCCTCAAATTTATTGATTTTCACTTAATTTCTCCTACTATTTAAACTTAGATTATTAATGAAAATTAAAGAGCATGACTGACATTTATACTCAATAAAAACTAAGCCATATAAAATACTTCTCCAACTTAATATGCACTTAACATATTCCTAACTAAACAAACTTCAATAATTTCTCATAGACTCAAGGTACGACTATAATTTCTCATCTTATGTATGCTGATGATATGGTGCTTTTTACGAATGGCAGTACGAGATCCATCATGGAGCTTTTAGCCATCCAAAAAAAATATGAAGATTGGTATGGTCAATGTATAAATCATACAAAGACTGCCATATTTGTTTCTCAAAAAATTCCCATGGCTCACAAGAGATCACTACTACGGAAGACAGGCTTTTCGGAAGGAACTTTTCCCTTTAAGTATCTAGGGGTCCTTATTATCTTGGGAAGACTAAAACATGCGCACTTGGAGGAAATGGTGACTAAAGTCCGGGATAAATTGGCGGGATGGAAGATGAAGCTTCTATCAATAGGCGGAAGCTAATCTTACTACAACACGTTGTATCTAGTATAGCCCTTCATCTTTTTGCTATTTTACAGGTCCTAAAAGCCATCATTAAAGTCCTTCACTGAATGATAATTACATTTTTTTGTGGAATGTGAATGGCAAAGGAAAGAAAAAATGTGAATGGCAAAGGAAAGAAAAAATGGGTGGCATGGAAAACCATTTGTTGACCGGTTGAGGAAGGTGGCCTGGGCTTGAGGCTCCTTGATGATATGCAACAAACCTTGCGCACTAGGTTTGCTTGGAATCTTATTCACGGTAAATCTCTATGGGCAAATTTTTTTTAAAGAAAAGTATGTGGGATCTAAGCCTTGGACCTTGGTTGATGCAAATCGGGGTACAAAATTTTGGAAAATAATTGTTAAAAGCCTCCCGATAGTCACGAATAACTCGAAGTGGCGGCTAAAGGAGGGGAATGTTTTCTTCTAATATGATAAATGGAGAGATAGTGGTCCTTATTTGAGGACATGCAAGTCGTGGGACAACCTCTTCATAAACTCAAGTATTGTAAATGATCTAATAGTTGGGATGTGGACTTGGTTATGCGCTTAGTTGGTTCGAATAATGTTGATGGGATTTTGGAGACTCTAACAAATAGCAAGCCAGGCTTGGATGTTTTAATTTGGACAATAAATGAAATAGTATTTTTTTCCACTAAGTCGAGTTGGGATTGTGTTCATATCAGGGGTTGCAACTTAAAATGGCACTTGTGGATGTGGCATAAAAGACTCCCTCTTAAAATGTCTATTAATATGTGGAAGGCTTCGAATATGGCTATGAGTGTGGATGATCAGTTTTGTCATATTGGCCTCCCTACTACTTCCCGATGTGATCGCTATGAGGATGGTAACTATGAAGATCAGAATTTTGTGCTTTCTGCAAGAGATTTTGCTAGTAAGGTTTGGCATTATTTTGGAGCTCTTTTTGGTCTCCTGCTTGGCTGTACTTGGAAAGAAACCATGTAGATTTGGTTTCGCTGTGCGAAATCCTCAACTCAGGTGGGAATAATAGTAGGGATTTTATCGGTGATCAACACATGGAGAATTTGGAGGAGAATATGCTTGGCATGTGTGGAGGGTCAGTTAGAATCTCAGACCGAAATGATCCATTCCATTTGCTGATGGATTGGTATCCTCTGTCGAGATGTGCAAAAATTTCTCACCTCTCCTGGTTTGATATATAGATTCTGGAGAGTTTGCAAGTTTCCCCCGTGTTTCCTCTAGGAAATCGATGTAAAGCTTTTGCTTGGTAGTGTCCAGTGGTTGGCTAGCTTAAGTTGAGCACAGACGGCAACAGTAGGGGCAACCAGGGCTCCTCGAGTGTGGATGGGATCATTTGGAATGATCAAGTTATTTTAATTCATACATTTTCTTCTTTCATTCGCACTAGGTCTAATAATAAAGCAGAGTTATTAGCCATTCTTCAAGGTCTCAAGGTATGCAAATCTTTGGGTATTAATTACGTTAAAATAGAACTTGATTTGATGATTGTGATATCTTGGTGGAAGAGTAAGAAATATGGAGTGTGGTATTTGGAGGAATTCTTGGAGGAAGTCCTTAACATTATGAACTCCATGGTTTGTTCTGTGAACCACATTCTTAGAGAGGGAAATAAAGTGGTAGATTGGTTGGCGATGAAATGGGCTTTAGGTTCAAATTTGGTTTGGTCCAATTTGGCGGAGACTCTCCCAGTGTTGCGAGGTTTAATTTGTATGAGCTACTTAGGGAAGCCTTCTTTACGTCTAAGATAGTTTTTGGTTTTATAGATTATTGTATATTGTTTCTTTCAGGCATGTTTAGAGGTCTGTTTTTAATTCCAATCTTCATTTTATTTTCAGTTAGGTTGGTCCTTCTTTTGCGTGCTGAGTTTTGGTATTTTGCAATTATGTAAACCCCCCATATGCTTGAAATGTGACCATGATATTCCTCCGCCACAAATGATGATTTATTAATAAAATTGGAGATAGTCATTCCTAGATAGATGGTCCTAACTCTTCTTAAAAAAAACTAAACAAACCTCAATTAAAGGCCAAGTAAATGACAAGTTGATCTTAGAATCAAGCCCAACCGAAATAAACATGGCCCAACATAAATTCACAAATGTTATTAATTTTTTTAAAAAACCTATTCGGTTTGACAAATAATAAGGGCATCATTGTAATTACCTTCAGAAAACCCACTAAAACTAGGAAACTTATTTCTAAGTTAGAATGCAAGAGGCATTCTTACTTAAAGGAACGAAGGCTGCAATAGGGGATTACTAAGGAAGGAAAATGCAGCAGAGACTCGAGCGGAGCTGGGTAACTGAGTTGGGTATGTTAGCGATCTGAGTAACTGAACATTGAGAGAGAGAGAGAGAGAGAGAGAGAGAGAGAGAGAGAGAGAGAACAAAAAGAGAGGGCACAGCGTTAAGGGAGAGAGGAAACTCACCGTGAGACAATGAAGAGGCTTGTGACAGTCTAGGGTGATGTGTAGTGCTCGGCAGCACCTTTTGTGTAGGTGGAGGCGATGTGGAGGGGCTGGCAACGTAGCTTGGCTTCACCGACATGTCACGAGGCTGAAAAACTCTTGAGGGAGAGGTTTTCTTGCTCTATTTTGGGTCTTGAAACAAAGGCTTGTGGTGATGGTGAGGCTTGCATGGTGGTTCCTACACATGGTTTAAGGCTAACTACGGTGACGTGGGTGGGAGGTTTGAAGTAGTGGCTTGGTGGTTTTCGTCTTGTAGGAGAGAACTCGACAGCTTTGGGTGGCTTGTGAGTTTACCATGGACTGTGGCTGTGGGTTCGTGGTTTTTGTGGGGTGGAAGCTGGTGGTGAAAAGGTAGCTCTATGAAGGAATTTCGGCTATGGTTTATCTCATGGTGGTGCATCAGTGAGATGGCATAACTTGGCTGAGGTTGTGGAGGTGTAGTAGGCTAAGAGAAGTCATTGCGGCAACTGCGCGAGGGAAACTTTTCACTGAATCATAAGGATGCAGGAACCCTATCTTGGAAAACTATCAACATGCAGATCACACACACACACACACACACACATATATATACTGTCGTGAACCCTAGGATGGTAGAGACATGCATGGCGTGGAAATAGGCGTGACAATGTGCATGGTATAGATTCAGATCTTTGGTTCTTATGGGCTTGTGTTTTCAAGTCCATTTCAAGTATTTGGGCTCGTGTCTTGAATAGTGTATGGATCAATTAACAATTGGGTTGGACCGGTTAGAGCAGTTCAAAATAATTTCTTTAGTTTGTCCGTATTTTTTATGGTGACATTCATAATAATGAGCCTCGACTCAATTGCTAAAATAGCACATTCATCCCGTAAATTTTTTGGGCCAATCCCCAAATAGATAGATCTCAACTTGGTGCATTAAAACATTTTAACCTAAATATTAGGCCTCATAAAAATATATATTCCACCAAAATAAATTTTGGGCTTAGCCTATTCAGAAATAATCTCTAAATCTCAAGTGGGCTACCCATACCTATTAACCTAAATAAAAAATATGTAATAGAACACGGGCTTGGAACTGGCGTTGGTGCTAGACCTGGATGTTACAATGCCCTAGTAGCTTGCAAGGCAATAAAAAACTAGAGAACCTTTTATATATTATTTTTGGCTAAAATCCATTCTTATGAAAGAATGTTTTGATAGTGAGTTAAGTTGAGTTGAGATGGAAAGATAGTTGAAAGTCAAATAAAATGTTGTTAGAATATAATTTTTGAATATTATTTTTATTTTATGATTTAAAAAATTTTAATTATTTATTATATATTATTTGAAAATTTTAAAAATTAATAATAATGAGTTTAGATGAGTTGAAATAACTCTGAATCTAAACAACTCCCAAGCGAGATGGAGTCATCTCTAGAGATCATGGAAGACAGTAAAACAGCTTTTTGGTATACTTTCTTTCTATTGTAATTACCATAGTATACACTGGGTTTTAACAAGAGTCTGGCTTTCGGGATTTTTGTTATCCTCCAAAAATCTTCTACTAAGGTTTTTCTCTACTAAAACCCAGGGTTATTAATGTAATTTGCTCACTATACACTTTTGAAAAAATCAAGTTATAATTTGAGGAACATACTCTACTGAAAAGGTTGTCGATTACACGAAAGCAACTTTCATGTTTTGTCCTTTTACACTTATAATGTTTTGGGAATAGATTTTTCCTGCTTTTGGTCTACCATACATTGTACCTTGTGCCTCGTCCTGTGAAAAGGGATGCGTCGAATTTGAGGTCAGTCTTTCTAGTTTTTGTCCAAGTATCTGCCATAATCCCACATGTTAGAGATTTCTCTGATAATGATATTTTATCGCCGTCCTAGTTCCTGATTAGGAGATCTGTCTTCATCATCATTTGCCTCCACCGACATCTCGCTTATATCCCCGTTGATCAACATATTACACAAATAGGCCAAGAACCCTAGATGGGAATACTTCACTATGCATGATAATACAATTTCCCTGTTATGGGGAATTTTAGAGACCGACCAAATTTTCGTACACCCAAATCATTGTTTTCGATAAAACAATAGAACCCTAGATGAGAATACTTCACTATGCATCATTTTGTTTTTTTTTTTTTTAATATTTTACGATAAATACTTATGTTATTTTTGCATTTGGGGTGATAAATATTTGGCATGAAAAAAATAGAAAAGACTCCGTGTGGCTGGGTGAACAGGCAACTGAGCAGCGGGGGCAGGGCCCCTCTCCCCACCCCTAATACAATTATATATACTCCAAAGACTCCATAAAATATTAATTTATTTATTCAAGCCAAATATATCTGTTCTTCCATCAGGATACCAAAGAAATACTTCAATAAAATAAATTAAAATCTCCACAAAGACTCGGAAATATCCATTACTTAAAACACTAAAATAACATAAAATAATAAATTTGTTAAATAGGACTCACCAATTAATACTTGTACCCTTTGGCATTTATTCCTCTACGATCATCAAACCTTGTTAACACTTCCTACTCTTGAATATTTTGGAGATAATGGGTGAGTTATCAACAACTTAGTAAATGGAGAACATATACTAGTATGTAAATATGAGCATTTACAGAGTTTAGAATGTAGAACAAAATATTTTTATTTTCAAAATGTATAATCAGAACATGTTATCAACAATATCAGAGTCAAAGTTTAGAAATATTTTATTCAAATTCCTTTGGCATAGCATAACTGAAATATCACATCATAATAGAATTCCATGTTTAACCCTCGTGGTAGGATTGTGCAAACCTCGGCAGCTAACCGAGTAGAAACAGAATGTAAAATCTTTCCCTTATTCATTCACAAAGTCCCCAAGTGTGCACACGTGAAAAATCACGCAAAAAACTACTTTGGCTTCTAAAGTGGTTGCACCGAAAATAGAAAAGTTGGTACCAACCTGAATAGAGGCAACAGAAATATGGTCATTCCTCAAATTTATCGATTTTCACTTAATTTCTCCTACTGTTTAAACTTAGATTATTTGTGAAAATTAAAGTGCGTGACTAACATTTATACTCAGTAAAAACTAAGCCATGTAAAATACTTCTCCAACTTAATATGCACTTAACATAATCCTAAATCAATAAACTTCAATAATTTCTTACAGACTTGAGGTATGACAATAATTTCTCATCTTATGTATGCTAATGATGTGGTGGTTTTTACGAATGGCAGTACGAGATCCATCATGGAGCTTTTAGCCATCCTAAAAAGAATATGAAGATTGGTCTGGTCAATGTATAAATCATACAAAGACTGCCATATTGTTTTCTCAAAAAATTCCCATGGCTCGCAAGAGATTCCTACTATGGCAGATAGGCTTTTCGGAAAGAACTTTTGCTTTTAAGTATCTAGGGTCCTTATCATCTTGGGCAGACTAAAACATGTGCACTTGGAATAAATGGTGACTAAAGTCCGGAATAAAATGGCGGGATGGAAGATGAAGCTTCTATCGGTAGGCGGAAGACTAATCTTATTACGGCATGTCCTGTCTAGTATGGCCCTTCATCTTTTTGTTGTTTTACAGGTCCTAAAATCCATCATTAAAGTCCTTCACCCAAAGATAAGTACATTTGTTTGGTGGGAAGTAAATGGCAAAGGAAAGAAAAAATGGGTGGCATGAAAAACCATTTGTCGACTGGTTGAGGATGGTGGCCTGGGTTTGAGGCTCCTTGATGATATGCAACAAACCTTGCACATTAGGCTTGCTTGGAATCTTATTCAAGGAAAATCTATATGGTCAAATTTTTTAAAAGAAAAGTATGTGGGATCTAAGCCTTGGACCTTGGTTGATGCAACTTGGAGTACATAATTTTGGAAAATAATTGTTAAAATCCTCCCGATGGTCATGAATAACGGTGGCTAAAGGAGGGAAATTTTTTTCTTTTGGTATGATAAAAGGAGAGATAGTGGTCCTTTATTTGAGGACATGCAAGTCGTGGGACAACCTCTTCTTAAAGTCAAGGATTGTAAATTATCTAAAAGTCAGGATGTAGACTTGGTTGTGCTCTTAGTTGGTTTGGATAATCTTGATGGGATTTTGGAGATTCTAAGAAATAGCAAGCCGGGCTTGGATGTTTTGATTTGGACAAAAAATGAAATAGGCTTTTTTTCCACTAAGTCAGCTTGGGATTGTGTTCGTATTAGGGGTTGCAACTTAGAATGGCACTTGTGGATATGGCATAAAAGACTCCCTCTTAAAATGTCTATTAATATGGGGAAGGCTTGGAATATGGCTTTGAGTGTGGATGATAAACTTTGTCGTATTGGCCTCCCTATTAGCTCTCGATGTGATTGCTACGGGGATGGTAACTACGAAGAATAGAATTATGTGCTTTTTGCAAGAGATTTTGCTAGTAAGGTTTGGCATTTGTTTGGTGCTCTTTTTGGTCTCCCGCTTGGTTGCACCTAAAAAGAAACCATGCAGATTTGGTTTCATTGTTCGAAATCCTCAACTCAGGTGAATAATAGTAGGGATTTTACCGGTGATCATCACATGGAGAATTTGGAGGAGAATATGCTTGGCACGTATGGAGGGTCAGTTAGAATCTGAGACCGAACTGATCCATTCCATTTGCCGATGGATTGGTATCCTATGTCGAGAAGTGTATAAAATTTCTCACCTCTCCTAGTTTGATATGCAGATTCTGGATAGTTTGCAAGTTTCACCTGTGTTTCCTTAGGGATGGCGATGTAGAGCAATTGCTTGGCAGCGTCCAGTACTTGGCTAGTTTAAGTTGAGCACATATGGCAACAATATGGGCCACCTGGGCTCCTCGAGTGTAGGTGGGATCATTAGGAATGATCAAGTTATTTTAATTCATACATTTTCTTCTTTCATTCACACTGTGTCTAATAATAAAGCAGAGCTATTAGCCCTTCTTCAAGGTCTCAAGGTAAGCAAATCTTTAGGTATTAATTACATTAAAATAGAACTTGATTCGATGGTTGTGACATCTTGGTGGAAGAGTAAGAGATATTGCGTATGGTATTTGGAGGAAGTCTTTAACATTATGAACTCCATGGTTTGTTCTATGAATAATGTTTTTAGAGAGGGAAATAAAGTGGCAGATTGGTTGGCGAAGAAAGGGGCTTCAAGTTCAAATTTTGTTTTGTCCAATTTGGTGGAGACTCCCCGAGTGCTGCGAGGTTTAATTCGAATGAACTACTTAGGGATGCCTTCTTTACGTCTAAGATATTGTTGGTCTTATAGATTATTGTATATTGCTTTTTTCAAGCATGTTTATAGCTCTGTTTTTTTATTCCAGTCTGCATTTGATTTTTGATTAGGTTCGTCCTTTTTTTGCATGCTGGGTTTTGGTATTTTGCAACTATGTAAACCCCCAAATGCTTGAAATGTGACCATAATATTCCTCCACCACAAATGAGGACTTATTAAAAAAATTGTGGAGGGCTCACTCTTGAATAGGTGGCCCTAACTCTTTTACAAAAAAAAAAAAAAAAAAAAAAAACAAACAACAACAAACAAACTCAACAAACCTCAATTAAAGGCCAAGCAAATGACAGGTCGATCATAGAATCAAGCCCAACCAAAATAAACAAGGCCCAACATAAATTCACCGAAGTTATTACTATTTTTAAAAAACCTATTCGATTTGGCAAATAATAAGGGTATCATTGTAATTACCTTTAGAAAACCCACTAAAACTTGGAAACTTATTTCTAAGTTAGAATGCAAGAGGCATTCTTACTTAAAAGAATGAAAAAGAGGGAGAGAGAGAGAGAGAGAGAATAGAAAAAGAGGGCACGACGTCAAGGGAGAGAGGAAACTCACCGTGAGACAATGAGGAGGCATGTGATGATCTAGGGTGACGCATTGTGCTCAGCAGCACCTTTTGTACAGGTGGAGGCGACGTGGAGGGGTTGGCGACGTAGCTTGGCTTCACCGAGTTGTCACGAGGCTGAAAAATTGACTCGACGGAGAGGCTTTGTTGCTCTATTTTGGGTTCTTGAAACAGAGGCCTTCGGTGTTGGTGAAGCTTGCATGGTGGTTCCTACACATGGTTTAGGGCAAACTACGGTGGTGTGGGTGGGAGGTTTGAAGTAGTGGCCTGGCGGCTTCCATCTTGCAGGAGAGAACTTTGCAGTGTTGGGTGGTTTGTGAGTTTACTGTGGACTATGGCTTTGGGTTCGTGGTTTTTGTGGGCTGGAGGCTGGTGGTGCAAGGGTAGCTTTATGAAGCAATTTCGGCTATGGTTTATCTCATGGTGGTGCAGCAGCGAGGTGGCACAACTTGGCTGCGGTTGTAGAGGTGGAGTAGGCTAAGAGAAGTCGCTGCGGCAACTACATGAAGGAGACTTTTCACTAAAACACAGGGTTGCAGGAACCCTATCTTGGAAAACTATCAACATGCAGATCACACACACACACACATGTATATATATATATACTGTCGTCAACCTTAGAATGGTAGAGACATGCATGGCATGGAAATAGGCGTGGAGATGTGCATGCTATAGATTCTGATCTTTGGTTCTTATGGGCATGTGTTTTCAGGTCCATTTCAAAGTATTTGGGCCCATGTCTTGAATAGTGTATGGAATTAACAATTGGGTTGAGCAGGTTAGAGCACTTCAAAACAAATTCTTTGGTTTGTTCGTATTTTTTATGGTGACATTTCATAATAATGAGCCTCGACTCAATCACTAAAATAAAAATTATTTAATAGAACATGGGCATCCTCCCAAAGGGAGGTTTGGATAGTGAGTTAAGTTGAGTTAAGATAAGAAAAGCATTGAAATTTCAATAAAATATTGTTTAAATATAGTTTTTTAATATTATTTTTATTTTGTGATTTAAAAAATTTTAATTATTTATTATATATTATTTGAAAATTTAAAAAAATTATAATAATGAGTTAAGATGAGTTGAAATCAATTCTGAATCTAAACAACCCCCAAGCGAAATGGAGTCATCTCTTGAGATCATGGAAGACATTAAAACAGGTTTTGGGTATACTTTCTTTCTATTGTAATTGTCATAGTATACATTGGGTTTTTAAAAGAGTCTGGCTTTCGGGATTTTTGTTATCCTCCAAAAATCTTCTACTAAGGTCTTTCTATACCAAAACCCAGGGTTATTAATGTAATTTGCTCACTATACACTTTTGAAAAGTCAAGTTATAATTTGAGGAACATATTCTACTGAAAAGGTTGTCGATTACATGAGAGCAACTTTCATGTTTTGTCGCTAGCAATTTTTTTTTCAACACTGATCCGCTGGGATATTCCGCCCTCCTCTCTCTCTAGGAATTAAAACTCTCACTTCTCTCTAAACACTCTCCACAGTTTCGGCTAGAGAGGGTGGGAGCTTTGGCTCCCTTCTCCCTCCCTCCATCTCCCTGCCTCCCTCCCCCTCCCTCCTCTCCTGAGTTGTGTTATTTATGTGTTTTTTTTTTTTGGCGAAACAAGGGAGAATCGCAAATTTGGAAGACTTCGACGACCACATATCAGCATGCACCAGTCCATGGTGTTGTCCGGCCACCGATCTTCAAGACCACCGAATACGATGCCAAAAAGCGCGGCGAATGGCCTCCACGCGCTGGTAGAAGTTCCCGAAGTTTAGTTGCGTGGCTCTCAAGCGCCAACGAGAAGCCCTCTGCCGACACCACGAGCTGCGTTTCTGCGGCCTGTGAGTCGGGGACTTCCAAGATCGGCCATCAGTTTCCTCCCAATGTGGCGCATGTTCTGCACGCACTACAGTAGCCGCTGGGTTCACTAGTTTTTCGTGCACAATGTTTCCATTGCAATTTATTTCGTATCTTGTCTTTTCTTTTCAAAAAATAAAAATTAAAAAAAAAGTACCATCGGACCTTAGTCCGAATGGAGTGGTCCTCCCCTCCGCTTGGCATTGCTTACGGAATGGTTAGTGCTCCTTACCTCACTTAGTCGGGGTATGAGGAATTGGTAACTCTATCATGGACAAAGTTATGCTATCTTTTAGACTTAGGTCTTTAGAGGTCTGCCGTCTGAACTAGATCATGTCAATCACAATAGTGTGTTGAGAAACTATTATCATTCGTAATTGACTTGTTAAGTTAAATTTGTACGTCCTTATATATGAATGAAATGTGATCCATTATTTAAAAGAAAAAAAAAAATTCATGTTTCGTCCTCTTACACTCATGATGTTTTGGGAATAGGTTTTCCTGCTTTTGGTCTACCATACATTGTACCTTGAGCCTCGTCCTGTGAAAAGGGACGCGTCGAATTTCAGGTCAGTCTTTCTAGTTTTTGTCCAAGTTTCTGCCCATAATCCCACAAGTTAGAGATTTCTCTAATAATGATATTTTATCGCCTTCCTAGTTCCTGATTAGGAGATCTGTCTTCATCATCATTTGCCTCCACCGACATGTCGCTTATATCCCTGTTGATCAACATATTACACAAATAGACCAAGAACCATAGATGGGAATCCTTCACTATGCATGATAATACAATTTCCCTGTTATGGGGAATTTAGCAGGGAAATTTTAGAGACCGACCAAGTTTTCGTACACCCAAATCATTCTTTTCGATAAAAATCATTCTTTTTTTTTTTTTTTTTTAATTTTACGATAGATATTTTTGTTATTTTTGCACTTGGCTGATATATGTTGGCATGAAAAAAATAGAAAAGGGACACTGCCGACAACATTTAAGTTTTTTTCTCTTATTTTTTGAAATACATCATTAAAATTCATTTTTTTCTATTTTATGTACTGATTTTTATTATATATCATATTTCAATTTATTTATTTTTTCTTCATATCATTTAAATATTATATTTTTTAATAATTTTCCTCGAATAAAATATCAATAGCAGGAGAAAGAAACTAATTTAAGATGTTTACAATGATAAATAGTTCCCTTTACATCAAGTGAGTTCTTGTAATAAAATGTAAAATAAAAGATAGAATACAAGATCAATTAGATAATATTTTTGAGATAATTTCTTTATAATTTAAAGAAAAGTATATTAAGGAGCATTCATTAAGAGTGCTCTAGTAAGAAGAAAGAGAGTACAGAATTGTTGCCCAAATAGTAAAGACATTGTATGTAGCCTGCGTAAAGACATTTATTGTAGAAAGATAGTAAGTCATGCCATATTCTTTTTTGACCCAAAAAAAAAAAAAGAATTTGATGGTTTTATTTTTTAATTTTTTGAGTTTCTTTTAAGTAAATTTTAAAATTTTGAATTTGTCTAAAAGAAATGTGCGAGATTTATACATATTAAGATTGTATATACTATTACTTTTCTTGACCTCATGAAATTGTCTCAAGAGTTACCAAAAAAAAAAAAAAAAATTTAATGAAAATTAATATTGCACGAGTAAAGCGATATTCAACTGCTCGAGAAACGGTAAAATTCAACCTCTATTTATAAATCTTTCTGTATTTTTTTCTACTGTACAAGTCATTTACAAATTCCTCGACTCTTCGTCGTTCTTTTTAAGCACATGATTGTGTTTATAAATATATATGGGTTTATAAATGACTTGTTTTCAAATTTTCATGCCATTTTTATATTTTTCAAATGCCTTGCACAGCAATTTCGTGCTATTAATGACATTAACTTTTACCAATTTACTAACAGAAGTCTGAAAGAAGAGTTAATTTACTTAATCTGCAAACTAGAAAGAGTTAGAAATCTAATTAAAAATGATAAATAATTGTGTTCTATATATCTCTCCCGACAGAAGAAGAAAAAAATGTCATTTATCTCAGGAAGGTTCATATTTCTCGATGACGTACAGTACTAACAGATTAGAATAGCTAGCCCAGTCTGGGAACTGCGGTGCAACAGGGCAGTGCAGGCCCCTCCATAACTCGTCTAGCATGGTAGCATGCATTGATAATTTATGTCTGCACCTTAACTGCATTTATATGGGAGCAGAATCCTCACCAGCAGAAGTGCCAAGAGATCTATTTGGGCCAGCAAGGAAGTGATCTACTTAACCTTGTTTCGGAAGATCTGTGTATTTGAATTTCTATGAGATATTTCGGTGGAAGATTATTTTTAAAATTTGCGAATGGCCTTATATATAACTGTTAGCCCTATCAAAATTCTCCCCCCCCCCCCACTACTTGTCGAACTTCGCTCTCATCAACAATGCCATATCTCATAGCCTAGTGCGACCGCTCACGATACTCTCATCTAATTTTTCTTTTACCTTACATATTTGTTAACAAAAAAGATGGGATGTAGGATACAACGAACTAGATAAAATCGTGGCAACCTCGTAGAAATGCCTTAGAAAATCTACGAAAATAGATACAACATCCCAGTCCTCAGTCATAGACTTCCCAAATCCTGCTTGATCATTAAAATATTTTACATATTTGGATGTCTTCCTCACCCAATAATGCAAATGCCAACTTATATTCTTGGGCCGCCTCCAATATAAAAAATTGTTCAGTTCCATCGTGTGGTCAAATCTATACAAAGCCCATTCTTTGATATTAGGCCCGCAAAACCTCGCAACAACCTTAAATTTGTCCAATCTCGCAGGAGAAGTTCTCACCCATCTCATAGCAGTCCCGACCCGAGCAATTGAGTCACGAAGATTTTTCATATCATCATTGACAATAAGATTAAGAATATGTGTCGCACACCTCACATGCAAATAATCACCATCCAGGATTGTCTTATTTGCCTCTTTAAGAAAGGTTTTAAGATATCTTAATACGACATCGTTAGATAAGGCATTATCAATTATGCATGTCACAATGCGTGTCAACCCACACTCCTTTATACAGGTCTCCAAGGCCCTTCCCTTTCAATCATCTCACCCTTGTGATCGGTAATTTGACAAAATTTTAGAATTTTCTTATGCAATGTCCAATCAAAATCAACAAAATGACAAGTCAAAGACATATAATTAAAATTTTGGACCGACGTCCAACAATCAGTGGTGAGACAAACAAACTGACCCGACAAAAAACTCCTCAACTTCTCTTTTTTAGATCGGTAATATTTTTTTACATTCTTTGCCACCGTGTGACGAAAAGGAAGTTGAAACCTTGGTTCCAAGTAATGACAATACGCTTGGAACCCCTTCAACATTGTACCCCCACTACTCCCATCCTCCATTTTTTAAAGTGCAATTTCTAGCCTAGATTAGCTCTTCTCTTGCAAAGATCTTAGAATTGAACTTTTTTAACATTGCTCTTCCAAATGCACCTTTAATTGTGAGGTGCTATGTTTCCAATAGTGGCATCCATAAATTTTACCACAATAGTTACACTTGGCTTGGGGGTTATTAGAATCATCACCCTCTAGTTTGGTGAAGTGAGACTAAACTATAGAAGCGTGTTTCTTGTTAGGCTTGGGGCCGGGGCAAGGTTCCGTAGAGGTAGGCATAGTGGTATTGTGACGCCCCCAAATTCCGCTTGGGATTGAACGGAAATTTGAAGCGTCGAGACCTGCAACACAAAGTTACCTGCCCCCGTTCATGACATATAAGATGCAATGTTCCTAACATGCATCTAGCATTATGCAATATTCGCAGCGGATACTTTTTTTTTCTTTAGCAATACTATGCACCAAACTAAAAATATCCCAAATACTTGAAACATATTTCATACATAAAAGCATACTAAAAAGCCGTGATCACCACACTAGTCTAAAATGGTTGTGATCAAAAGAATACTTGAGGTACAACTCCAAAAGTACAAGTAGTAACCTAAATTAAATACTATGCCATCATCAACATCGCACCGTGGCCTAGTCGATTGTATTCAGTTGGTCAGATTCCAATTCTCCTTCGGGTCCTGTAACAAGATCTACCATTCGGGGGGAATGGTAGTTGGGACTACCACAGTGAGATTTGATTACAAATCTCAGTAAGTTAACATAAAACTCACACACAGGTTAAAGATGCATGCATGGCAGTAAAAGCATAAATGCATAAGTATAGTCGTACATAAGCATAGCATAACTTGACATATAGCATGACATAACCAGAACTTAAACGTGAACTGAACTTGACTTAACATGGCATGAACTTAAGCTTAAAACATAACATGAACAAACAACATAACATGAACGTGAAACATAACATGGACTTGAAATATAGCATGAACGTAAACATGCATAACATAAATAAGAACTTGAAAATAACATAAACTTGAACATAACATGACATGAACATAACATATACGTGAGCATAACATAACATGGACTTGATCTAAAACTTGACTTATCATGTATTTGATCTGAAACTGGACTTAACATAAACTTGGAATATTATTCAATTGTCTTGATTAATAACGTGCGTTAATACGTACTCCACAGTTGTTGTGGCCCCACGTATTCAAGTAACATAAAAAAATACGTACTCCACAGTTGTTGTGGCCCCACGTATTCTACGTGTCACAATTGCTGTGTCTCACGTAGTGTATGCTCCACAGTTGTTGTGGCCCCATACTTCATGCTCCACAGTTGTTGTGGCCCCATGAATACACATAACATAAAATATAATACGTACTCCACAGTTGTTGTGGCCCCACGCATTATAAGTAACATAAAATATAATACGTACTCCACAGTTGTTGTGGCCCCACGCATTATAAGTAACATAAATATAATACGTACTCCACAGTTGTTGTGGCCCCACGATTATAAGTAACATAAAATATAATACGTACTCCACAGTTGTTGTGGCCCCACGCATTATAAGTAACATAAAATATAATACGTACTCCACAGTTGTTGTGGCCCCACGCATTATAAGTAACATAAAATATAATACGTACTCCACAGTTGTTGTGGCCCCACGCATTATAAGTAACATAAAATATAATACGTACTCCACAGTTGTTGTGGCCCCACACATTATACGTATCATAAAATACTGTGTAACAGATAATTATTCATTAGAGATTTAACCATGCGTAACAGATAAACATGTAATGACATAGTATAACATGGCATATACGATAACATACATATATAAATTTTAGTTCCCTTACCCATCACACATACACAATAAACTGATAGTAAGTTAGGAGCTAACTTACCTCGATCGTCGAGTTCTATGAGAATAGAGCGCGAAACACGAGGAACTGCACAACAGCTGGAAGAGGAACACTCAAGTCCTTGAGATTTTCAATTCTGAACTCAATTGCCATATTGTGAGCACTTGCAACACCACGGGAAACTTGAGGTTTCACTATACTCGGAAGAGATAATTTGACTTCAGAAAGCCTTTGCACTAAATCAAGTTCATTAAAATTATCAATAATAACCAAACAAACAATTCCTTTCTCAATCCATATACTCTTAGCCATAGTCAACCACAAGATGACACCAGTCACCCCGGACTATAATCCATAACACCACTGCTTCGGGACACTGTCATACAGTTTCCCAACACTACACCATACGCTCTACACTTCTCTGTTACGCCATCCAACCCTTCGTGACACGCCATCCGGTGTTTCACGACTTAATACAGAGTACACTCACGTGAACTCTCTTCCATCCACACTACAATACCCATCACTGCGATACACGTCTCACGGTGCATCGCTACGCGACACGGAGTACGCGCCACGCGTACTCCTTTCGCTACAACACTCATCACCCCGACGCACATCACACGGTGCGTCACCATACAACACGGAGTACACTTCACATGCACTCCCTTCATTCTACACCACACACACTACAGCGCACGTCGCACGGCGCGTCGCTGCTTTACACAGAATACGCTACACGCGTATTCTCTTCACACAACCCGCCGTATCACATCTACGGCATCCATCTCACGCCTATACTTCACAGCACAGTCCACAAAACTACAAAATCAAGCCCAACACTTCACAACCACACTTCGCTTCACAACTACGCAGCGAACTCCACAAACACTAACTACACAGTCTACAGCCAACCAAATCAACTATGTTAAACATAAATAACTAAAGATAGAGGGTTATACCATCGACGGGATAACCCGTGCGTCGCTCGCTGCTCGTCACGAACATGCGTCGGAGGAGCGTACGTGGCGGTAACACCGCGTACGGTGGCTGTCCACCACATAAAGTGGTAGTTTGGGCTTGAGAAAGCTAGGCGTGGTCTTGGAAGACTCAGTCGCCTTGTGATGGTCAAAGGTGGCGGAGCACGGCGGCATCACGCCGTGAACAGTAAATCCGAACGGTGAGCGGAGGAGACGCGAGGTAGCGAAAAGCCATAGAACTTCATGGCAAGCTAGGGAAAGGTAGAGAACATGTGGTGGAGCTGTGGTGGCGAGGTGGTGGTCGGACGGTGGCTAACGGCGGCGGATCGGCCGTTTGAAACCATTTTTGGCCTTGGAGAGTGCGGGAGAGTGTGAGCTCTACGAAGCTCCGTTGGCCATGAAATTTCTTGGAGAGGTTCATGAGGATGAGAGGAACAAGATGGTGGTGGTGAAACACCACGGGTGGCCGTGTACGGCGGCGCACGGTGGTGCAACCGAACGGGTGTTTTGAGAAACCCATATGAGAAAGAGTGAGAGTTAGGGAAAAAGAAAGACATGGGGAGGAAGCCCTTGATGTGGTGAATCCAATGGTGGTGCTTGGTGGCTGATTTGGCCGTGTATGGTGGTCCAAAATGGTGAAAAGCCTTAAAGACCCATTTGTTTGGAGGCGAGAGTGGTGGCTAACGGTGGCTCGGATGGAGGTGAAACTTGGAGGGGATGTTCACCGGTGAGAGGGGAAGAAATCTGGGTGGGTGGTGTAGGCCACGCCGCCGGCGAGCGGCGGTTCTGGGCGGAGAAAGAAATCGGCAACAGGGGAGAAAACAGGGCAGGGGCAGCAACTTCCGGGGGCTCGTGGCGGCTAACGGTTGGTCCGATGGCTCTGAAAATTGGTAGGTATGAACTTGGTGGAAGGGGAAGAGAATGGCAGGGGTGGTGTACGACACCTCCACCGACGGCGGAGAAACGGCCGGCCGAATGGGCGGCGAGGTAAGGAGGAAAACAGGGCAGGGCAGCAACTTCCGGGGGCTCGTGGCGGCTAACGGCTGGTCCGATGGCTCTAAAAATTGGAGGGGATGAACTTTGGTGGGATTGGAAGAGAATGGCGGGGGTGGTGTACGACACCTCCACCGGACGGCGGAGAAACGGGCGGTCAAAGGGGCGGCGACGGTAAGGAGAAATGGGGAAGGGAAGAGCATGGGGAGAGAGAGAGAGAGGAAAGAGAGAAAGAAAAAGGAAAAAAGAAAAAGTGAAGGAAAAAGGGTAGGAGCCTTGGTAAATAACTTCAATCCTACGCTTCGGGATCCTCAAATAAACCAACGGTGAGTTAAAACACTGATTTGAAAACGCGTAAGTGTTTTATTTTAAATAAAACACTACGAGTAATTAAGGTAGAATATCATTTTATAAACTAAAGTTTATAAAATAATATTTCCTCATCATTATTTAAAATGATAAAGTACCGTTAATTAATCGAAAAAGATAAAATCATTTAAATTAATAAAATACTTAATTACAACACTGAGAGAAATTAATATAGAATATTATTTTATAAACTAAGGTTTATAAAATAATATTTTCTTCATCATTGTATAAAATGATAAAGTATCTTTAATCACTCAAAGAGGATAAAACCATTTAATTTAAATAAGAGTTTTCAACGTAAAAAAAATAAACCTCTTAATATCTTAAAACAACTAAAATATTTAATCTAAGTAATTATCCACAATTATAATATTTTCAGAGCTCATTAAATTATTATAATTGTGCTATTTTAAAAACAAGCTTATCTAATACTTTGAAGTTCGGTGGATAAGATCCGGAATACGCCATCGAGGTACAACGCTTAGGATAAATCTGTTCATGATTTTACAGTTGTCGGTGAAGAACAAAGTAACGTGATTTACGGAAAAAGATAATTATGCATGTGATTTCGGGTGAGGGTAGAGACAAGAGAGATAGTGATTGCTGTCGGGAAAGAATCCAAAACTGATTGCCGTGCTGTCTAATATGTGCGAAAAAGAAAGAGAAGGATGAGGAGATAAGACTAAATTTTAGCGGGCTGTTACAGGTACAGGCAGAGGTAGGGCATGGGTAGGGGAAGTGGTAGGGCTAGGAGTAGAGGTAGGGGTACCGTGAATAAGGGAGCTCACACTAGAATCTGTCGGCATTTCCATTAACTCAAGCAAACAACAAACCTAAAATTATAGCAAACGTGAAAAGTATTAACATCCAACCAAGTGCAATGCATTCCAAAATAGGTTTTATTAATTTTAGTATGTAGTTGTTCACCTTCTAATTAAATAACTTTTTAAAATATATATTTAAATAATTTAATATAATAGATTAGATTTATTAATTTACAATAAAAACAAAACTAAATCAAATCAGTTAATATGAAATATTTTCTGTGTTAAAGCATTTGTCTTTAATCTTAGATTCTTTATGACCTCATTTCATAAATGATTAAACAAACTTTAAATATACCAACAGTTTTTTTTTATTTATAAATTTCATTATTGTTACAACGCATCAGCAGGTTGGAGCATTGCTGAAGATAACGAATGACCTTCTATTCCATGTCATAAACATTGCTTATCAAAACTGCAGCAGCAACATGCCATAATATTTTCTTTTTTTTGACATTATAAATTACTAAATGAGAAAATACAGTATACACTAAATTATCAAGATTGAAAAATTACATCATTCAACTAAATTCATTGGTAATTAGCATCTTTTGTTAGGATTAGAGGAAAACTTTGTTATTTCTTAAATGGGTTGGAGGAAGTGATTTGTAACTCAATTTAAAACAAATTTTTGTATATCTAATCATATATACTCTTATGGATTCAAATGAAAGCCTAATAAATCACAAAACTGAATTAAATCACAAAATCGAAATAAGTCACCAGACCCTAAAACATTTAATCACAATCGGATCCATCACGCACATGCACATTCAATCTTCCATAGCACGTAGTTCACAATCTCATCTCCATTAATCTCATCCTTCATTTAATTCCATAAAAATATAAAATTAAAAAAAAAAGATATGAGAATCCTCAATGGGACTTAGCTTCGACGACGACGGCGAGCACATAAGGTAAGGAGGTCAGTTGCGGTGGTGACAGGGGGCTATGATAGTGAGAATAATCTCACGGACGACCAATTCAGCGGGGTGAGGGGGCTTTAGCCTTTTGATCGAGGGGGGGTGGGTAATGGGAGATCTAATTTCATATCGTGCGAGGGGGAGGGGGGTTTAGCCTTTTAGGTCAGTAAACCCAAAACGACACCATTTTGGATTTACTGCGTTAATTAAAAAAAAAAACCCAAGGTGCCAAAACGACGTTGTTTTGGTTACCTGAGGTTTTTTTTTTTAAATATATATTATAATTATAATTATATATTTATAAAATATATACTATATATATTTAGGGCGGGGGACCACCCCATCCTGCCCCCGCCCTTGCCGAGTGACAAAATGCGGGCAGGGAACCCCCCGCCCCCCGCTATGTGGACAAGGTAATCCGCCCTGCTACACGAGGGCTGGGTGAACAGGTAGAGGGGAAGCGAGGGCAGCGCCCGTTGCCCACTCCTAACACAATTATATATACTCTAAAGACTCTATAAAATATTAATTCATTTATTCACCTGCCCGCGCTGCTCACCCCTAACACAATTATATATACTCTAAAGACTTCATAAAATATTAATTCATTTATTCAAACCAAATATATACATTCTTCCACTAAGACACCAAAGAAATACTTCAATAAAATAAATTAAAATCTCCACAAAGACTCGGAAATATCCATTACTTAAAACACTAAAATAACATAAAATAATAAATCTATTAAATAGGACTCTCCAATAAATACTTGTACCCTTTAGCACTTATTCCTTTACGATCATCAAACCTTGTTAACACTTCCTACTCTTGAATATTGTGGAGATAATGAGTGAGTTATCAACAATTTAGTAAGCAGAGACCATATACTAGCATGTAAATATGAGCATTTACAGAGTTCAAAATGCAAAACAAAACGTTTTTATTTTCAAAATGCATAATCAGAACAAGTTATCAATAGTATCATAGTCAAAGTTTAGAAATATTTTTTTTCAAATTCCTTAGACATAGCATAACTAAAACATAACATCATAGCAGAATTCCATGTTTAACCCCTGTGGTAGGGTTGTGCCAACCCTGGTGGCTAACCGAGCAGAAACAAAATGTGAAATCTTTCCCTTATTCAATCTCGGAGTCCTCGAGTGTGCACACAGGAAAGGCCACACAAAAAACCACTTTGGATTCTAAAGTGGTTGCACCAGAAACAGAAAAGTTGGTACCAACCCAAACAGAGGCCACAGTTTTACACCTGTGGTAAGGTCAAAATGAAATAGAAACAGAATGTCATGCCAGAGATTTTTCAGAGATCACATCCTATCATATCAGAATACAGAACATATTCATAACACAACAAAATCATATCATTGTCTTATAATTATGCAAAAATTCTCATATTCCCTCTTTTTGCACAGTTTATAAACAGAATGCCAAAAATAAGCTCATGTTTACACCAATCATGATAGAAAATATTTTATTTTATACAAAGTTATGAGTAATGCAAAACAAATACCTGAGGTTGTTTCAAATTTCTTTCATAACAAAAGCAAGCATATTTTCCAAAATCAATCTCAAATCATTTCTTTTATCCAAAATCTAGCATGGGAACCCCACTCACCTCGACTTTTTTGCTTATCGGAATTTTTCCAGAACAATGCTGAATGAATATTACTCATCACCAATAATATTGTCACGTAACTTCTGTAAATTTCTAGTTAGACACGTATTTCAATAATTAAAGCTGAAATACTAAAATAACCCATTTTTTCCTAAAAATTTAAACTTCTCGTAACCCTAAAATATTATCATTCCTCAAATTTATCGATTTTCACTTAATTTCTCCTACTATTTAAACTTAGATTATTTATGAAAATTAAAGTGCCTGACTAACATTTATACTCAATAAAAACTAAGCCATGTAAAATACTTCTCCAACTTAATATGCACTTAACATAATCCTAACTCAACAAACTTCAATAATTTCTCACATACTCGAGGTACAACTATAGTTTCTCATCTTATGTATGCTGATGATGTGGTGCTTTTTACGAATGGCAATACGAGATCCATCATGGAGCTTATAGCCATCCTAAAAAAATATGAAGATTGGTCTGGTCAATGTATAAATCATACAAAGACTGCCATGTTTTTTTCTCAAAAAATTCCCATGGCTCGCAAGATATCGCTACCATGGAAGACCGGCTTTTCGAAAGGAACTTTTCCTTTTAAGTATCTAGGGGTCCTATTATCTTGGGAAGACTAAAACATGTGCACTTGGAGGAAATGATGAGTAAAGTTTGGAATAAAATGGTGGGATGGAAGATGAAGGTTCTGTCGGTAGGTGGAATACTAATCTTATTACGACACGTCCTATCTAGTGTGGCCCTTCATCTTTTTGCTGTTTTACAGGTCCTAAAATCCATCATTAAAGTCCTTCGCTGAATGATAATTAAATTTTTTTGGTGGGAGGTGAATGGCAAACCATTTGTCGACTGGTTGAGGAAGGTGGCCTTGGCTTGAGGCTACTTAATGATATGCAACAAACCTTGCACACCAGGCTTGCTTGGAATCTTATTCAAGATAAATCTCTATGGGAATTTTTTTTAAAAGAAAAGTACGTGGGATCTAAGTCTTGGACCTTGGTTGATGCAAAATAAACATGCCCAACCAAAATAAGCAAGGCCCAGCATAAATTCACATAAGTTATTAATTTTTTTTAAAAACCTATTCGGTTTGGAAATTAATAAGGGCATCATTGTAATTACCCTTAGAAAACCCACTAAAACTAGGAAACTTATTTCTAAGTTAGAATTCAAGAGGCATTCGTACTTAAAGGGACGAAAGTTGCGAGAGGGGATGACCAAGGAAGGAAAATGCGGCGGAGACTCAGGCGGAGCTAGGTAACAGAGGTGGGTATGCCAGCGATCTGGGCAACTGAGCATTGAGAGAGAGAGAGAGAGAGAGAGAGAGAGAGGGCACGACATCAAGGGAGAGAGGAAATTCACCATGAGACAGTGAGGAGGATTTGACGGTCTAGGGTGATGCGTAGTGCTTGGCAACACCTTTTGTGCAAATGGAGGTGACATGGAGGGGCTGACGACATAGTTTGGCTTCACCGACATGTCAGGGGCTGAAAAACTTACTCGAGGGAGAGGTTTTCTTACTCTATTTTGGGTTCTTGAAATAGACGCCTTCAATGATGGTGAGGCTTGCATGGTGGTTCCTACACATGGTTCAGGGCTAACTACGATGGCGTGGGTGGGAGGTTTGAAGTAGAGTTGCCTGGTAGCTTTCGTCGTCCAGGAGAGAGCTTGATAGCGTTGGGTGGTTTGTGAGTTTACTGTGGATTGTGGCTGTGGGTTCGCGGTTTTTGTGGGGTGGAGGCTGGTGGTGCAAGGGTAGCTTTATGAAGGAATTTCAACTATGGTTTATCTCAAGGTGGTGCAGCAACGAGGTGGCACAACTTCCCTGCGGTTGTGGAGGTGCAGTAGGCTAAGAGAAGTCACTGTGGCAACTACGTGAAGGAGACTTTTCACTAAAACATAGGTATGGGGGAACCCTATCTTGGAAAACTATCAACATGCAGATCACATATATATATATATATATATATATATATATATATATATATATATATATTGTCGTGAATCCTAGAATGGTAGAGACATGCATGGCGTGAAAATAGGCATGGAGATGTGCATGGTATAGATTCACGTCTTTGGTTCATATGGGCTTGGGTTTTCAGGCCAATTTCAAAGTATTTGGGTCCATGTCTTGAATAGTGTATGGAATTAACAATTGGGTTGGGCCTGTCAGAGTAGTTCAAAAATAATTTCTTTGGTTTGTCTGTATTTTTTATGGGTTGACATTTCAAGATAATGAGCCTTGACTAAACTGCTAAAATAACGCATTCATCCCGTAAACTTTTTGGACCAATCCCCAAATAGATAGATCTCAACTTGGTGCATTAAAATTTAAAACATTTTAACCTAAATATTAAGCCCAATAAAAATATATATTTTACCAAAATAAATTTTAGGCTCGTAGCCTGATCGCTAAATCTTCGGTGGGCTACGTATACTTATTAACCTAAATAAAAAATATTTAATAGAACATGGACTCCGAACTGACCTTGGTGCAAGACCTGGATGTTACAATGCCTTAGTAGCTTGCAATGCAATCAAAAACTAAAGAACCTTTTATATATTATATTTGGCCAAAATCCATCCTCACAAAAGAATGTTTGGATAGTGAGTTTAGTTGACTTGAGATGAGAAGAAAGATGAAAGTTGAATAAAATATTTTTAGAATGTAATCTTTTAATATTATTTTTATTTTGTGATTTAAAAAATTTTAATTATTTCTTATATATTGTTTGAAAATTTAAAAAAATTATAATAATAAGTTGAGATTAGTTGAAATCAACTCTGAATATAAACAACCCGCGAGATAGAGTCATCTCTAGAGATCATGGAAGACATTAAAACAGGCTTTTGGTAAACTTTCTTTCTATTGTAATTACCATAGTATACACTGGGTTTTTACAAGAGTTGGCTTTCAGGATTTTTGTTATCCTCTAAAAATCTTCTACGAAGGTTTTTCTCTACTAAAACCCAGGGTAACTAATGTAATTTGGTCACTATACACTTTCGAAAAAATAAAGTTATAATTTGAGGAACATATTCTACTGAAAAGGTTGTCGATTAGAAAAGACCAACTTTCATGTTTTTGTCCTTTTAAACTTTTAATGTTTTGGGTAGATTTTCCTGCTTTTGGTCTACCATACATTGTACCTTGAGTCTCGTCCTGTGAAAAGGGACGCGTCGAATTTCAGGTCAGTCTTGGTAGTTTTTGTCCAAGTATCTGCCCATAATCCCACATGTTAGAGATTTCTCTGATAATGTTATTTTATCGCCTTCCTATTTCCTGATTAGGAGATCTGTCTTCATCATCTGTCTCCACCGACTTCTCACATATATCCCCGTTGATCAACGTATTACACAAATAGATCAAGAACCCTAGATGGGAGTACTTCACTATGCATGATAATACAATTTCCCTGTTATGGGGAATTTTAGAGACCGACCAGGTTTACGTACACCCAAATCATTCTTCTCGATAAAAATCAATTTTTTAAAAAAATTTTTACGATAAATCCTTATGTTATTTTTGCACTTGGGTGATATATGTTTGGCACGAAAAACATAGAAAAGGGTCACTGTCGACAACATTTAAGTTTCATTGCTGATCAAATTACTACTCAACCAGTGCTTTCTATTCTGAGCACTCTCAATGAATTCTTCATTTTATCCTTTAAAATACAACATTAAAATCATCTTTTTCTATTTTACATACTAATTTTTATAATATATCATGCTTCAACTTATCTATTTTTTTTTCATATCATTTAAATATTATACTTTTTAATATTTTTCCTCAAATGGGAGATCAATAGCAGGAAAATGAAACTAATTTAAAATGTTTACAATGATGAATAATTCCCTCTAGATCTAGTGTTCTTATAACAAAATGTAAAATGAAAGATAGAATACAAGATCCATTGGATAACACTTATGAGATAATTTCTTTATATTTAAAAAAAAAAATTGTATTATACAACATTCATTGGGAGTGCACTAGTAAGAAGAAAGAGAGTATGGCATTGTTGCCCAAATAGTAAAGACATCGTATGTAGCCTGCATAAAGACATTTATTGGAGAATATTGGAGATCAATTGCTAATTGACTGTCACAGAACACCACAAGTCACGGCAACAGCTGATACAAAGAATTTTTCAACTTACTAATACTTCGGGCCATCTGTTCCGTGGTGATTAAATTCAAATTGATTGAAACAGAACACTACAAGCATTGTAGCAACTGTCACAAATCTGTTCTGTTTGTTATCATTGTGATATAATTTTTTATTTTCAAATAGCTTATGTATAGGAGGAAGTTGTGAACAATCTGTATATTTAAAAGTCATGTACACTATAACATTTATGCAATGAAAATATATCTTATCCATACAATTTCTCTTCCTCTGAGTTTTTACATAGTATCATCAGCTAGTAAGACTCACGTCTAATTGATCCAATTCAATATGTCTACCATTCCCACCTTCAACCCATCTTCCTCTATCAACATCACTAAACTCACACATCTAAACTTCCCATCATGGAAAGCCACAATGTTACCCTACCTCAAAGGCCAGAACGTCTTCGGCTATATTGATGGCACAATCCAACTGCCAGCTAAAACCATCACTGCCCCTGATGGCTCTACAACTTCCAACCTGTCCTTTGCTATCTGGGAAACCCAAGATAACCTTATCCTTAGCTGCCTCAAATCTTCTCTTACATATGAGGTATTGGCCCAGGTCGCCCATTACAACACCTCACACGTCTAAGTTCTACTTTTACATCACAATCTCGTGCTAAAGCCGTCCATGTTCGCTCTCAACTCTCTACTCTGCAAAAAGGGAGTTAATTTGCGACTGATTATTTCATGACAATCAAACGTCTCACGGATGAATTGGCCATTGCCAGTCAAGCACTGAAATGTGATGATATTATTTCATATTTACTTGTTGGACTCGTTCTAGAATTTGATTCCCTTATTTCCATGGTCACTTACACTGACAATTCTCTTACCTTGGAGGATATATATTCCATGCTCTTGATGTGTGAGGCTCACATCCAACATAATACTCAGGCTCTCTCCATAGCCAAGGCTTCGGCAAATATTGCCACACGGCAACAACCTTTTTCAGGAGGATGTGGTCATGGCTACCCATTAGCTCCTCGAGGCAGGGGGCGCAATCAATTTACTAGCAACCATGGAAGTGGTCGCGGTGGTAGTAACTTGTGGTGTCAACTATGTGAGAAGCAAGGCCACACGACCTCTCATTGTTGGAAGTGCTTTGATCCCCACTTCCTGACTCCACCACCTCATTTGGCCCCTCAAGCAAACATAGCCTCCATCTAACCTCAGCTGCAGTCAACTGAACAAGAGTGGCATCCTAACACTGGTGCAATGCATCATTTGACCAATGACATAAGTAATCTAAATATCTGAAGTGGTGATTTTTCTGGCACTGATCTAATTCATATTGGTGATGGTACAGGTTTGTAAATCACTCATACTGGAATTGCCTCTTTATCTAATTCCTCTTCATCATTTATTGTTGATAAAATTTTAGTAGTTCGCCAAATTACCAAAAAATCTTCTCTCTGTTCATAAATTTACTCAAGATAATCATGTCTACTCTGGGTTTCACTCATCCTGATATTGCTTTCGCGATTCACTGTGTTAGTAAATTCATGTATCAACCAAAGGACACTCATTGGCAGGCTGTAAAACAGATCCTTCGGTATTTCAAACTCACGGTGAGCTATGGACTTTCTTTCACCAAAAATGTCGATCACTCTCTTCAAGGCTTTAGTGATGCGAACTGGGCTGGCAATAGAGATGACAGACGTAGTGTGGGTGCATACTGCATTTTTTAGGGACCCAATTTGATCAGTTGGAGTTGTAAACAGCAACAAACTATTGCCCGTAGTAGCACTGAATTCAAATATAAATCCCTCTCCAACACAACGATTGAGTTAGATTGGATTCAGTCCATTTTACACGATCTACGGCTTCCCTTTGTGTCTAGTCCAAGGTTAAGGTGTGATAATATTGGAGCTACCTATTTATCCTCTAATCCAATGTTTCATGCTAGAACTAAACCTATTAAAATTGATTTTCATTATGTTCGGGATCAAGTTTTAGCCAAAAAGTTTCAGGTTTCCTTTCTATCAACTAAGGATTAGCCAGCAGATTTATTAACAAGACCACTTTCTTCTGCTCGTTTCAAACTTCTGCGGGACAACCTTCATGTGCAAGCCCTGCCCATTCTGTTGAGGGGGTGCATTGGAGATCAAGTGCAAACTGATTGTAACGGAACACCACAAGTCACAGCAACAACTGATACGAAGAATTGTTCAACTTACTAATACTTCAGGCCATCTATTCCATGAAGATTAAATTCAAATTGATTGAAACAGAACACTACAAGCCCCTGCAACAATTAATATGAATCTGTTCTATTTCTGTTTGTTAGCATTGTGATAAAAATTTTGATTTTCAAATAGCTTATGTAAAGGAGAAAGTTGTGATCAATCTGCATATTTAAAAGCTATGTACACTATAACCTTTCTACAATGAAAATATATCTTATCCATACAATTTCTCTTCCTTTGAGTTTTTACAAAGAAAGAGAGTAAGTCATGCCATATTGTGTTTTGACAAAAAATAAAAAAAGAATTTGCAAGAACGATGGTTTTTTTTTTTATTGAGTTTCTTTTAAGTAAATTTTAAATTTTTGTATTTGTTTAAAAGAAATGTGTGAGATTTACACATATTAAGATTGTTTATAATATTACTTTTCTTAACATCATGAAATTGTCTCAAGACTTACCAAAAAAAAAAAAATTAATGAAAATTAAAATTACACGAGCAAAGAGATATTCACCTGCTCGAGAAAAGGTAAAATTCAACCTCTATTTATAAATCTTTCTGTATTTTTTTCTACCGTACAAGTCATCTACAAATTCCTCGACTCTTCGTCATTCTTTTTAAATATATGGGTTTACAAATGACTTGTTTTCAACTTTTCATGCCATTTTATACGTTAGATTGCTTTTGGGAGTCTCCTCTCTTTTTCTCTCTAGCTTTGCTCTGAGCGAATAGAGGTGGTAGTGAGTTTTTTTTGTTTTTTGTGTTCATTTGTTGGTGGTTGGCGTGCTACAGTCCATTTAATGGAATGTTTACATACCATGTGGAGTAATCTCCACTTGAATGGAGAGGAAGATGCTGCCATTGTCATTTACGATAATGCATGTTCCGAGGCACAACGAAAAGGTGATCACTATTTGATAGGTAAAATTTTGAATGATAGACAGTTGGGAAAGAATGTGGTGGAATCTACGCTTGCAAAGATTTGGCGTCTTAGTAAACCTGTAGTTTTGAGGGAGGTTGGTCGTAATACTTTCATTTTGATCTTTGATAATCATGCTGATAAACAAAGGGTAGAAGGAGGGAGGCCATGGTTTTTTTATGGCCAACTGTTTGTTATCAATACATTTGATGGATCCACACCAGTTCAAAAATTGAAGTTTGATCGTGCGCCTTTTTGGGTGCAATTCCATAATCTACCATTGTTGGGGATGAATAAAGAATGTGGGGATAAGTTGGGTAGTACAATCGGAGTAGTGGAGGAGGTAGAGGTTGATGAAGATGATGTAGGATGGGGTAGTAGTCTGAGAGTCAAAATTCTGTTAGATTTGAAAAAACCTCTTGCTAGAGGAAGAACTCTTGTATTGCATGGTGTTAAAGTATGGAGTCCCTTAAAGTATGAGAAACTTCCTCGGTTTTGCTTCACGTGTGGCAGAATTATCCATGAGAATGTAAATTGTCAGTTAGAGAAAGATTCATCACCCCAATTTGGGCCCTGGCTACGTGCAGAATCATCTATGAAGAAGAGGTGGGAAATCAAAAAGGGAAGCTCAACTGATCGAGGCAATAGTTCAGAAGCTGAACTGGAGCAGAATATGGTGGCCGATGGTAGAGCAACTGATCATGGTGGTGCAGGGAAGAAGAACTATAACGTATTCCCATCATCAATGCATAGTGATGGTGGTATTAATGCTTATGGTTTTGTTGCTGATAAAGACAATATGAAAGGCAAAGCTGTTACTGACTGTTAAGATTTGGAAGGTATAAATCAAATTGTAATTGCAAAAACAGACATGTTATTCTCTGAAGGCAAACTGGGAAGGCAGGAAAGATCTAATTCTGAGGTACCCATTAGGCCTGCTGGTGGGCCTGCTATTTTACAAGAGGGGGATGTAGTTACAAGTGGACTTAATGAGGCTGATCTGGCACAAAAAGGCCTTGAGGTGGTGACAAAGAGGGAACACAGTGCAGCCCACCAACTTCCTTTACAGCAGCAAGGAAGGAACACTCGAAGTACATGGAAGAAGAAAGCAAGATTGAGCTCTATACCTTCTGTCTCAGTGGAGGGGTCATCAAATAAAAAAAGATCAGGGGAAGAGCTGTCTCTGGATACATCACATCTCTCTGCATCTAAGAAAGGTAAGTTTAATATTTTTCTTAATGATCAGAACTATTGTATTAAGAAGGGTGGGAATGATAAAAGGGGTAACAATACTTTGGGATCAGCAGTGGCTACTGCCGGGATCAATGAGTTTCATAAGTTGGAACTCCCGTGGGCTTGGGAACCCACTGGGAGTTTAAGCCCTTTCTAACTTGGTCAGAAAAGAAGTTCCTGAAATTTTGTTTCTCCAAGAGACAAAATTATATGCACGAGTAATGGAAAGGTTGAAATATAAGTTGGGGTTTCATAGTTGTTTAGCTGTTAGCTGTGAAGGTAAGAGTGGAGGGATTGCTCTTTATTGGAAGAAGCAGTTCAAAGTGGAAATTCAGACTTTTTCTAAGTTTCACATTCATGCAAAAGTAACTGAGGAAGATGAGAATGTTGATCCATGGTGGTTAACTGGTTTTTATGGTCATCTAGATGTGAGTAAGAGACATGAGTCGTGCACTTTATTAAGATCATTACAGGTACCTAGTGATAAAGGATGGTTGGTCTTGGGAGATTTTAATGAGATTATAAGCAATGCTGAAAAGAGTGGAGGTAGAGACAAACCAAACAGACAAATGAAGGCTTTTAGAGATGTTATTGATGAATGTCATTTACATGATTTAGGTTTTAATGGTAATCCTTTCACTTGGTGTAACAGAAGAGAAATGGAACATTGCATTAGTGAAAGGCTAGACAGATTCTTATCAAATCTAAAGTGGCATTCTTGTTATCCAATGGCTTATGTAACTCTTGGTGTCATAGCTTACTTTGATCATGTGCCTATTACTTTGAAGCTAACTGAAGGGATTGAGCACGTTCGAAGAAAGAAATTATTTAGATTTGAAGCAATGTGGGTTATTGCTGTTGACTGCAAATAGGTTATCCAAGAGGCTTGGAGGGGCATTGGAGGAAGGAAAGAATTGAGAACTGTGATGAGAAAAATAGAACATTGTGGTGAGAAGCTCACAGTGTGAAATAAAAACAGCTTTGGACATGTGCAAAGGAGTTTAGGCAAGGCAAAAGAACAGTTTTTTATTGCACATCAGGCAGATCCTTTATCTTATGATAGGCTGAAGCTTCAAGAGGCTAGAAATGAGGTTCAAAAGTGGTTAGCAAGAAGTGAAGTAATGTGGAGGCAAAGATCAAAGGCTTTGTGGCTAGCTGAGGGGGATAAGAATTCAAGGTTTTTCCATCATAAGGCAACACAGAGAAAGAAGAAAAATTGGATCAAAGGGGTGAAGGATTCGAATGGAGTTTGGCAGAATAATGAAGGCAGAGATGCAGCTATCCTTGATTATTTTAATACCCTCTTTAGAGCTGCTGATGATATTGGAAGTATGGACTTTTTGCAAGGTTTGGCAGGTAGATTAACAACTGATATGGTGGAACAGATGGATATGCCTTTTACAGAAGAAGAGGTAAAGAAGGCTTTAAATGAGATGCACCCAACAAAGGCACCTGGTCCAGATGGTATGAGTCCTCTTTTTTATCAAAAATTCTAGTTTGTGGTTGGTAAAGATGTTACTGATTCAGTTCTTCATGCTTTGAATAATGGACAATTCCCATCTGCCATTAATCACACTTATGTCACTTTGATTCCAAAGAAAAAAAAGCCTGAGCTAGTGTCTAATTATAGACCAATAAGCCTTTGTAACGTGATCTATAAGTTGATTTAAAAGATTCTAGCTAATAGACTGAAGATGTTTTTGCCTGCTATTATTTCACCATCACAAACCGCTTTTGTTCCTGGGAGACTAATAACAGATAATGTGTTAGTTGCATATGAGATGGTCCATTTTCTAAGAAGGAAGAGAAAAGGAAAGGATGGCTTTATGTCCCTAAAGTTGAATATGAGTAAGGCTTATGACAGGGTAGAGTGGAGATTTCTTCATAAAGTGATGGAACATATGGGATTCAGTGAAAAATGAGTGCAATTGATTATGTATTGTGTTCAGACAGTTTCTTTCTCTATTCTTGTGAATGGAGAGCCAAAGGGACCTATTTTTCCATCTCGTGGTTTGAGACAAGGGGATCCAATTTCCCCCTATCTTTTTCTTCTTTGCACTGAAGGTCTCATACTTTTGTTGGATCAGGCTAATACACATAACCAGTTAGAGGGGATTCGAGTTTGTAGAGGGGTCCCTAACCTAAATCATCTGTTATTTGCAGATGATGTTGTTCTGTTCTATAGAGTAAATCTGCAAATTTTCTTAACTCTCCAACATAAGCTGGATATTTATGAGAAAGCTTTTGGTCAAAAGATTAATCGTGAGAAAACATCGATGGTGTTTAGTCAGAATGTAAACCAGTCTCAACAGGAGGAGATTATACAGTTTTGGGGAGTATATCAGTTCCAACAATATGACAAATATCTGGGTTTGCCACCAATGGTTGGAAGAGGCAAATATCAAGCCTTCTCATCTTTAAAGCATCGAGTTCGGGCCAAAATGCAAGAGGTAAGGAAATCTTGTTAAAAGCTGTGGCATTATCAATACTAACATACACAATGAGTTGTTTTAAGCTACCAAAATCTTTGTGTTCTGAATTGGAAGGGTTGATGGCCAAGTTTTGGTGGGGGCAGAAATCTGATGAAAGAGAAATATGTTTGATAAGTTCGAAGAAAATGTGTGAGTCAAAGCAATGTGGTGGATTGGGGTTTAAGAACCTGCAAATTTTTAATATGGCCCTTTTAGCAAAGCAAGGATGGATCATTATGACAGAGGAGTCCTCTCTACTTCATAAAATTTTTAAAGCTAGATATTTCCCTACTTCTAGCTTTAAAGACTCTAAGTTAGGTAGTGCCCCTTCTTTTGTTTGGAGAGGAATTTGGGAAGCTAAAACAAATCTACTCAAAGGCTGCAGGTGGCGTGTTGGTAATGGTCTATCTATTAATATATGGACTGATAATTGGCTTCAAAACCACAAGTTGGTTCCTATCACTACTACAGCTGCAACAAATACAGTTTCTGAGATGAAGAATTATGTGGCTTCTTTGATGCTGCAGAATCTTAGAAGATGGGATATGGAGAAGGTAAGAAGCTTGATACCAGGAAGGAAGGCCAATGAGGTGCTTTGTATCAGACTACCATCTGAGAATGTACCTGACACACTGGTATGGGAGCATGAGAAAAGTGGGATGTATTCTGTCAAGAGTGCCTATAAGTTTTTCCTCTCTATGGAAATAGATAGACAAAGGGCTGAGTGTTCAAGTGCTGCAGACCAACAACTTTTGTGGAAGAAGATATGGAAATTAAATATAGCTCATTGAGTTAAAGTTTTTGCATGGAGGGTATGTAAAAATATTCTTCCTACACTGCATAATCTTAAAACTCGGAAGGTTATTGACAATGCCAGCTGCTAGTGGTGTCAAATAGAAGAGGAGGATTTAAATCATGTACTATTTTACTGCCCTCTAATTAGGGATAGTTGGATTCAGCTCTTTCCTTCCATAACAAATTCAACTTTTAGAGTGGATTTCTTACATTTAGTTCATTCAGTTATGAGAAGAAAAAAGGCAGGGGAGTTAGAGAAGTTTTTTTTGATGGCTTGGGACTTATGGTATAGGTGAAATCAAAAGCTGTTTGAGAACAACATATTGACACCATATCAAGTCATTGAACATGCTTTGACTTTATATCAAGAGCATAATGCAGCAACAAAAGCACAAAAGCAAAAACTGAAATACAGTTGTTGTTGGAAGCCACCTCCTGCAGGAGTTTTAAAACTTAATGTGGATGGAGCTACTTTTAGTGATCAATGTCGATCTGGTATTGGTGTGGTATTAAGAGATGACAAGGGCTCAAGTGATTTTTGCTGCTAGTAAACCATAAAATGCCCTTGCTGATCCAATGGAGATATAGTTAATTGCTATTTTGAGAGGGATACAATTATGTATTCCACTAGGTATTGCTGAGTTCCAAATTGAAAGTGATGCACTTCTTGTAGTTGAAGAACTGAAAAAGAAAGGAAGATCATCAACTTTGTGGAGTACGCTTGTTCAAGATATCAAAGCCCTTCTCTATACTCTTCCCAACTAGTCTATTCAGTACAGAGGTCATGAATCTAATGGTGTAGCACATGCTTTAGCTAAATTTGCATGGCATCTTGATGATATAGTCCTATGGTAGGATTCTATTCCGGAATCTATATCTCAAGCTATTTGGGTTGATTCATCATTATAATGCTGCTTTTATGAATAAAGTTGCTTATTTCCTATATATATATATATATATATAAAAAAAAAAAACTTTTCATGCCATTTTTATATTTTTCAAATGCCTTGCACACCAATTTCATGACATTAATTTCGTGCTAATGACATTAATTTTTACCAATTTACTAACAAAAGTCTAAAAGAAGAGTTAATTTACTTATTCTGCAAACTAGAAAGAGTTAGAAATCTAATTAAAAATGATAAATAATTGTGTTCTATATATCTCTCCCGACATGAGGAAAAAAAATGTCATTTATCTTAAGAAGGACGTTCATATTTCTCGATGTGCTCGGATGTACAGAACTAACAGATTAGAATAGCTAGCCCATTCTGGGAACTGGAGTGCAACAGTGCAGTGTAGGCCCCTCCATACCTCGTCTAGCATGGTAGCATGCATTGATAATTTATGTTTGCACCATAACTGCATTTATATGGGAGCAGAATCTTCACCAGCAGAAGTGCCAAGAGATCTATTTGGCCAGCAAGGAAGTGATCTACTTAACTCTGTTTTGGAAGATGTGTTTAATTTGAATTTTAATGAGATATTTCGGTACAAGATTAATTTTAAAATTAGCGAATGGCCTTATATATAACTTCTTTTGATGATAAATGCGTTAGGGGTTATTTTATTTTTGAAAACGTCTATCACTTTTGCATACTCTACTAATGTGATTGGCTACGTCACTTTTTTTAATATAAAATAACTGTTTTGCCTATCATATTTGTAAAGTGCATAAAGAATATACAAAAGTGACTATGTAGCAAAACTCTTTCTAAATTTATTGGTGGACTTGTATATATTGTACAATTGTTAAAATAAGATTTGGATGATATTTTTAAGACCTATTAGCATGATTAATTAAGTTACATAATCAGGTCATTACCTATCTTTAGTAGCCTCTAATTTTAATCAGATCATGAGCGTTAAATTGGTATTAGGCCCAGTTTATGTGTAAGGATCCATTTAAGAACTTATGTAATTCTATTATTCTACGATAAGCAAAATAAGAGTTCTAGTATTATATATATGGTTATGGTTAGAAATCAAGTATCACCCAAGGAAGGCCAACATGGTCGTCGATGCACTAAGTCGGAAGTCTCGAGCAAAGGACATAGGATGTTCTACGAAGGTAGATTCACTCATTGAAGATATAAGGAAACTATTATAGGAAGTTCACAATAGAAAGAGAGTATAGCCTCAATACAAGAGTTAAGGTCGACAGACTATGACAAACTAAAGGATCAACATATGAAGGAACCAAAGTTATTGGAAATCCGGCAAGGAGTCGAAAGAGAAAAATGACCTTAGCATTTTAGTTTGGGCAAGAACAGGACCTTGTTTTACAAAGGGAAAAGAGTATCCCTAGGAACTCAAGTATAAAGGTAAAGATACTCATAGAAGCCCATTCATCACCATATTTGATCCACCCAAGAAGAACGAAGATGTATCGAGACTTGAAGAAGAAATTTTGGTGGAAATGAATGAAACGGGACATTGCCCACTTCATCGAGAAGTGTCCCACTTGTAAGCAACTAAAGGCTAAGCATCAGAGACCTATTGGAAACAACCTTGAACCTGGAAGGACATAGCTATGGTTTTTGAGGTTGGAGTACCCTGAACCTCAAGTGGTAAGAATGCAATTTGGGTAATTTTAGATAGATTGTACAAAAGCGCCCATTTTTACCACTGATGCTCTAAGAAAGTTGACTCGACCATATGTTAAGAAAATAGTTAGGCTTCATAGTGTGCTTAGAACCATAGTGTTAGATTAGGATCCGAGGTTCATGTCCCATATCTATAAAGGTCTACAAGTGTGATAAACAATCAGAAAGGAAAATGGGCAATGCGCACTAAGTTATGAATCAACAGTGCCTACCACCCCTAGAGTGATAGAAAATCAAAAAGAACAATCCAGAAACTGGAGGATATGCTAGGAGCTTGTGTGTTAGATTTCAAGAGCTTTTGGGAAAGCCACGTACCACCACTCATTGAGCTTTTTTTCAACAATAGCTATCAAGTGACTATCCAAATTACTCCATACGAGGCCTAGTATGAAGATAGTGTAGATCGCCTTTATGTTGGGATGTAGGAGAAGCTAGAATGATTGGGCCAGAAATAATACAGGAGATGAAAGAGCAAGTCTTGGAGCATTCCCCATGGCTTATTCATCCTATCCTTTAAAATACATCACCAAAACTCACTTTTTTCTATTTTACATACTGAATTTTACAGTATCTCATATATTAGCTTATTTATTTTTTCTTTATATCATTTAATTATTACACTTTTTAATATTTTTTATTCATTTCAAATATTTTCTCTAACTACCAATGATATCATCGTATTTGATATTTGCAATATCTCCCCATATACAATATCATATAATTATATCTTATTTTAAATTAATCTAAATTTATAAGCTAGACCAAAATATAAATTAATTTTTTTTAAAACAAAAAGAGATTATGTAATGAAAATAGTATCAAAGTATATTATGAGAATGGAATGTTTTACCTCAAGAGGTGATGGGCAACAAGATAGACCAAGTCCTAAAAATCGTTTGCAAGTTCCGAATGAGGTAATCACAAGATCGAAAGCTAAAAAAAGCAAGGAATCAATGCAAAGATTGGTGCAATCCACTTGGGACGAGTCTAGCAAGAGCCCAATATTCAAGATGGGCTTGTGAGAAAGAGATCCAGTGATGGGCCCCAAGGCAGACCGAGTCTTAAAGATCCATTATAAGTTCCAAATGGGCCAATCACAAGGCCAAGATTTTAGAAGATCAGTTAAGCAATGCAAGGATTGGTGCAATCCACTTGAGAGGTGTCTAGCAAGAGCCCAATATTCAAGATGGCCTTGAATGATGAAGATCTAATTTTGATTCATTTGATACAAGTTATGGAAGAGGGCAACAACATGACTTAAAGGCTTAGGGCACTTGAAGGCTTTCAAATTTTTTTAATTCATTTAAAAGACTTATTTTATTAGTTTGGAATAATTGGGTTTCTTTTGAGAATTACTTAAGGGCATGTTGGAAAAGTTATTATTTTGTTGAACTAGAGTTTCAAGAGGGTTACTGTAGCTGAGTTATTGTAGCTGTGGCACTATTCACTTAAGGGGATTTTTGGAAAGAATGAGCCTTATTTTAGCTAGGGTTATGTATTGGGAAGGGTTATTTAAACTCCTTGCAGCCTCATTTTATGAAAGTTTATGAAAATTGATAAATTTTATTCATTGTAGGTTGAGTTTATCTCCTCTTGTTCTTTATTGAACTCTTAAACTTATCAAAGGTAAATCACAACTTTTATAGCATTCATCGTTTGTAATTTGGGTTCTTGAGATAGGTTTTTCAACGGGTCTAGATTTTAATATAATCTAGGTTCTTGAAACGAGTTCCTCAACGGGTTTTGATTCTTCTATCCATTGACTTAATTTTGGCTTTCTTGAATGAGTCTCTAAATTGATTGTGGGTTCAAGGGATTCCAATTCCGCGGGTTCACATCAAAAGGCCCAGCAAGCGAAAAAAATGAAATAAAGTGGCTTTTGGCAGTAAATAAAAAAGTAAAAATAAAAATAAAAAGAGAGAGAAATGAATTAAAAATTTATACATTTGTGTAATGTGTTCGTTAGATGTAGAGAATATATTGTATATACCTCAAGATATCATCTATGAAATGAGTAAAAAGGTTTGGGTCAAGAGCAATATTGAGCCTAAGGTATGTTAGACCCTATTAGGTATTGTTGGGCATAGGCCCAATGACTTTGCCAAAGGAGTATGAAGGGATCCATAAAATGCTTCATGTGTCCTCGTTGGAGAGAATTTATAGGAACCAACAACCCCGCCTTATTAGTCCAGATTTAGTTCCACTGTAACCAAATCTCGAAACGTAGATTGGAAGGAATAGAGGCTATGGTCCAAAACTGTACCTTTGATAAAGGTGCATTGGGGAAGCCCAAGAAATGAGGAATTTATATGAGAAAGCAAGAGAGTCACGCGGGAGCAATTTCTCTATTTATTCATGGTAGGATCATGACTATAAATAGCTTTCGGACTACTGCAACACTTAGAATTTCGAAATGACAATATCAATCATCCAAATCATTAAGAAATTCCAATTCCAGCTAGCACACGTCCCTTGAAGTACTACAAGTGGGATTAGTGTATTGACTTTATTAATTTTACAAAACCAAAGTAAGTTTTTTTTTCTCTTTATTCTTAAAAAAAAAATTACATTAGGATTTTAAATATGTTTACATACACATGGTAACGGAGGAAGAATATATACACCATGCGTTATTTATCTCCAAGTACTACTAAAATCTTTAAAAAAAAGCACTACTCAAACAGCTAGCTTTGTCTTTCCTATTTAAGCTTAGTTTCATCTATTTATATTAAAATACAAAACTTCACTAAACTATGTTTTCATTGCTTTCTAGCTTCAAAGCCGTGAGAGGTTTTCGATTTTATCATTAGTAGCACGCAACAGGCTTACCCATCTCAGAGTTAGGAAATTTTCTACTGATCAGTATGCCTATAACGCCTTGGTCTCGAAGCTCCGGAGAGTTAGCTCCAGAAACTTAAAATCATCTCTCATAACACAATTTAGGGGTGCTATGCGCCACCCCCCCCCCCCCCCCCGCGCGCGCCCCCCAAGGGCAAAGCCACCCCGCCCCCCGACTTGGCATGGACGGGGAGGATAGGGGTTCCCCTCCATCCTGTCACCCCAATCCATTCTACATTTTTTCTCAACCCTGGCATCTAGAACTAGTAGGGGGATAGGGGTAGGTGCCGTAATAGTACCACCCTACAAGATGGTAAACTCATCAAATAATCTATCAAGGGTTTCGCTAACCCTTGATGCAATATGCTCCGCCCATACTTACCCGTAGGCAATACCCAATCCATATACCATGCCATCCACCTTAAACCGGGGGTTAAGAACAACAGCGACATATAACAACATATTAGCCCTATCAAAATTTCCACCCCAATACTTGTCGTACTTCGCCCTTATCAACAATGCCATCTCCCGTAGCCTAGTTTGACCGCTCACGATAATCTCATCTAATTCTACTTTTACCTTACATATTTATTGACAAAAATGATGGGATGTAGGATATAAAGAACCAGATAAAATATGGTAACCTCGTAAAAATGCCTTAGAGAATCTACGAAAGTAAATACAACATCCTAGTCCTCAGTCATAGGCTTCCCCAATCCCGCTTGATCATCAAAATATTTTACACTTCCTCACCCAATAATGCAAATGCCAACTTATACTCTTGGGCCGCCTCCAACATAAAAAATGTTGAGTTCCATCGTGCAATCAAATCAATACAAAGCCCATTCTTTGATGTTAGGCCCGTAGACCTCACAGCAACCTTGAATTTGCCCAATCTCGGAGGAGATGATCTCACCCATCTCACAGTAGTCCTGACCTGAGCAATTGAGTAATGAAGATTTTTCATATCATCATTGACAATAAGATTAAGAATATGTGTCGTACACCTCACATGCAAATAATCACCACCCAAGATTGTCTCTTTTGCCTCTCTAAGAAAACTCTTAAGATATCCCAATACGACATCGTTAGACGAGGCATTATCAATTGTGCATGTCACAACGCGTGTCAACCGACACTCCTTTATACAATCCTCCAAGGCCGTTCCAATCATCTCACCCTTGTGATCGGAAATTTGACAAAATTTTAGAATTTTCTTATGCAATGTCCAATCAAAATCAACAAAATGACAAGTCAAAGACATATAATTAAAATTTTGGACCGACGTCCAACAATCAGTGGTGAGGCAAACAAACTGACCCGCCAAAAAACCCCTCAACTTCTCTTTTTTAAATCGATAATATTTTTGTACATCCTTTGCCACCGTGTGACGAGAAAGAAGTTGAAACCTTGGTTCCAAGTAATGACAATACACTTGGAACCCTTTCCCATCCATAATTTGAAAAGGTAGCTCATCCATAATGACCATATGAGCTAGGTGTATCTTACACTCCTCAGAATCATACTTCGTGTACCACTTCAACATTGTGCCCCCACTACTCCCATCCTCCATTTTTTTTAAGTCCAATTTCTAGCCTAGATTGACTCTTCTCTTGCAAAGATCCTAGAATTGGACTTTTTTAACATTGCTCTTCTAAGTGCACCTTTAATTACGAGGTGCCATGTTTCCTATAGTAGCATCCATAAATTTTACTACAATAGTTACACTTGGCTTGGGGTTATTAGGATCACCATCCACTAGTTTGGTGAAGTGAGACTAAAGTATAGAAGGTTCCGTGGTGGGAGGCATAGCGGTTGGGGTCGAGGTAGGGGTAAGGGTAGTGGTAGGGGTAGGGGTAGAGGCAAGGGTACCCTGAAAAGTATTAACATCCAACCAAGTGCAATGCATTCTGAAACAGGTTTTATTATTTTGAGTATGTAGTTGTTCACCATCTAATTAAATAACTTTTTAAAAAATATATTTAAATAATTTAATATAATAGATTAGATTTATTTTACAATAAAAATAAAACTAAATCAAATCAGTTAATATGAAATATTTTCTGTGTTAAAGTATTTGTCTTTAATCTTAAGATTCTTTATGACCCCATTTCATAAATCATAGAACAAAATTTAAATATACCAACAGTTTTTTTTTTTTTTTTAATTTCATTATTGTTACAAGGCATCAGCAGGTTGGAGCATTGCTGAAGACAACGAATGACCTTTTATTCCATGTCATAAACATTGCTTATCAAAACTGCAGCAGCAACATGCCATAATTTTTTTTTTGACATTATAAATTACTAAATGAGAAAATACAGTATACACTAAATTATCAAGATTGCAATATTACATCATTCAACTAAATTCATTGCTAATTAGCATCCTTTGTTAGGATTTAGAGGAAAACTTTGTCATTTCTTAAATGGGTTGGAGGAAGTGTTTTCTAACTCAATTTAAAAGAAATTTTTGTATATCTAATTATATATACTCTTATGGATTCAAATGAAAGCCTAATAAATCACAAAACTAAATTAAATCAAAAAATCAAAATAAATTACAAGACCCTAAAAACATTTAATCACAATCAGATCCATCACACACATGCACATTCAATCCTCCACATCACACAATTCACAATCCTATCTCCATTAATCCCATCCTCCATTTAATTCCATAGAAATATAAAATTTAAAAAAAAAAAAAAAAGGGTATGAGAATCCTCAATTGGACTTACCTTTGGTGACGACGGCGAGAACATACGGTAAGGAGGTCAGCTACAGTGGTGACAGGGGGCCTATGGCGGCGGCGATATTCTCACGAATGGCGAATTCAGCGGGGCGAGGGGCCTTCAGCCTTCCGATTGAGGAGGGTGGGTAATGGGAGATTTGATTTCAGATCCCCGCCCGGGGGGGGGGGGGTTAGCCTTTTAGGTCAGTAAACCGAAAACGGCACCATTCTACCATTTTGGGTTTACTACGTTAATTAAAAAAAAAAAAAAAACACATCCTGCCCCCACCCCTACCAAGTAGCAAAATACGGGCAGGGGAACCCCCAGCCCCCGTTATGTGGATGAGGTAATCCACCCTGCTACATGGGGGCTGGGTGGACAGGCAGAGGGGCAGCGGGGGCAGAGATCCTAACACAATTATATATACTCTATAGACTCCATAAAATATTAATTCATTTATTCACCTGCCCCCGCTGCCCACCCCTAACACAATTATATATACTCTAAAGACTCCATAAAATATTAATTCATTTATTCAAACCAAATATATATGTTCTTCCACCAATACACCAAAGAAATACTTCAATAAAATAAATTAAAATCTCCACAGAGACTCAGAAATATCCATTACTTAAAACACTTAAATAACATAAAATAATAAATCTATTAAATAGGACTCTCCAATAAATACTTGTACCCTTTGGCACTTATTCCTCTACGATCATCAAACTTTGTTAACACTTCCTACTCTTGAATATTGTGGAGATAATGGGTGAGTTATCAACAACTTAGTAAGCAGAAAACATATACTAGTATGTAAATATGAACATTTACGGAGTTCAGAATGCATAACAAAACATTTTTATTTTCAAAATGCATAATCAAAACATGTTATCAACAATATCATAGTCAAAGTTTAGAAATATTTTTATTCAAATTCCTTTGACATAGCATAACTGAACCATCACATTATAAAGGAATTCCATTTTTAACCCATGTGGTAGGGTTGTGCCAACCCCAGTGGCTAACCGAGCAGAAATAGACTGTGAAATCTTTCCCTTATAACATATTCAGAACTCAACAAAATCATATCATCGTCATATAATTATGCACAAATTCTCATATTCCCTCTTTTTGCACATTTTATAAATAGGATGCCAAAACTAAGCTTATGTCTATACCAGTCATGACAAAAAATATTTTATTTTATACAAAATTTTATGAGTAATGCAAAACAAATAACTGAGGTTGTTTCAAATTTCTTTTCATAACAAAAACATGTATATTTTCCTAAATCAATCTCAAATCATTTCTTTTATGCAAAATCTAGCATTAGAACCTGCTTACCTCGACTTTTTATCTTTTTAGAAATTTTCAAGAACAGTGCTGAATTAATATTACTCGTCACCAATAATATTGTCATGTAACTTCTGTAAATTTCCAATTAGACACGTATTTCAATAATTAAAGCTGAATTACTGAAATAACCATTTTTTACTAAAAATCTAAACTTCTCGTAACCCTAAAATATCATCATTCCTCAAATTTATCGATTTTCACTTAATTTCTCCTACTATTTAAACTTAGATTATTGATGAAAATTAAAGTGCATGACTAACATTTATACTCAATAAAAACTGAGCCATGTAAAATACTTCTCCAACTTAATATGCACTTAACATAATCCTAACTCAACAAACTTCAATAATTTCTCACAGACTCGAGGTACAACTATAATTTCTCATCTTATGTATGCTGATGATGTGGTACATTTTACGAATGGCAGTATGACATCCATCATGGAGCTTTTAACCATCCTAAAAAAATATGAAGATTGGTTTGGTCAATGTATAAATCATACAAAGACTGCAATGTTTTTTTCTCAAAAAATTCCCATGGCTCGCAAGAGATCGCTACTACGGAAGAAAGGCTTTTCGGAGGAACTTTTCCTTTTAAGTATCTAGGGGTCCTTATTATCTTGGGAAGACTAAAACATGTGCACTTGGAGGAAATGGTGAGTAAAGTTCGGAATAAAATGGCGGGATGGAAGATGAAGGTTCTGTCGGTTGGTGGAAGACTAATCTTATTACGGCACGTCCTATCTAGTGTGGCCCTTCATCTTTTTGCTGTTTTACAGGTCCTAAAATCCATCATTAAAGTCCTTCACCCAATGATATGTACATTTTTTTGGTGGGAGGTGAATGGCAAACCATTTGTCGACTGGTTGAGGAAGGCGGCCTAGGCTTGAGGCTCCTTGATGATATGCAACAAACCTTGCACACCAAGTTTGCTTGGAATCTTATTCAAGGTAAATCTCTACGGGCAAATTTTTTTAAAGAAAAGTATGTGGGATCTAAGCGTTGGACCTTGGTTGATGCAAAATAAATAAGCCCAACCAAAATAAACAAGGCCGAGCATAAATTCATAAAAGTTATAAATTTTTAAAAAAACCTATACGGTTTGGCAAATAATAAGGGCATCATTGTAATTACCTTTAGAAAACCCAATAAAATTAGGAAACTCACCATGAGACAATGAGGAGGCTTTGACGGTCTAGGGTGACGTGTAGTGCTTGGCAACACCTTTTGTGCAGGTGAAGGCGACGTGGAGGGGTTGGCGACATAGCTTGGCTTCATCGACATGTCAAGGGGCTAAAAAACTGACTCGAGGGAGAGGTTTTCTTACTCTATTTTGGGTTATTGAAATAGAGGCTTTTGGTGATGGTGAGGCTTGCATGGTAGTTCCAACACATGGTTTAGGGCAAACTATGGTGGCATGGGTGGGAGGTTTGAAGTAGTGGCCTTGCAGCTTCCTTGTGCAGGAGAGATCAACTCGACAGCGTTGGGTGGTTTGTGAGTTTACTGTGGGGTGGAGGCTAGTGGTGCAAGGGTAGCTCTATGAAGGAATCTCGGCTATGGTTTATCTCACAATGGTGCAGCAGCAAGGTGCCACAACTTGGCTACGGTTGTGGAGGGGCAGTAGACTAAGAGAAGTCGTTGTGGCAACTACGTGAAGGAGACTTTTCACTAAAACACAGGTCTGCGAGAACACTATCTTGGAAAACTATCAACATGCAGATCACAAATATATATTTTCTTGAACCCTAGAATGGTAGAGACATGCATGGCATGAAAATAGGCATGGAGATGTGCATGATATAGATTCAGATCTTTGGTTCTTATGGGCTTGGGTTTTCAGGCCCATTTCAAAGTATTTGGGCCCATGTCTTGAATAATATATGGAATTAACAATTGGGTTGGGCCGGTTAGAGCAGTTCAAAATAATTTATTTGGTTTATCTGTATTTTTTATGGGTTGACATTTCATAATAATGAACCTTGACTCAATTGCTAAAATAGCACATTCATCCCGTAAAATTTTTGGGCCAATCCCCAAATAGATAGATCTCAACTTGGTGCATTAAAACATTTTAACCTAAATATCAAGCCCAATAAAAATATATATTCTATCAAAATAAATTTTGGGCTCGTAGCCTAATCAGAAATAATTGCTAAATCTCAAGTGGGCTATCAATACTTATTAACCTAAATAAAAAAATATTTAATAGAACGTGGACTTGGAACTTAGCTTGGTGCAAGACCTGGATGTTACAATGCCTTAGTAGCTTGCAATGCAATCAAAAACTAAAGAACCTTTAATATTTTATTTTTGGCAAAAATCCATCCTCACGAAAGAATGTTTGGATAATGAGTTAAGTTGTGTTGAGATGAGAAGAGAATTGAATGTTGAATAAAATATTGTTATAATATAATATTTTAATATTATTTTTATTTAGTGATTTAAAAATTTTTAATTTTTAATTATATATTATTTAAAAATTTAAAACAATTATAATAATAAGTTGAGATGAGTTGAAATCAACTTTGAATCTAAACAACCCGCGAGATGAAGTCATCTCTAGAGATCATGGAAGACATTAAAACAGGCTTTTGGTATACTTTCTTTCTATTGTAATTACCATATTATACACTAGGTTTCTACAAGAGTTGGCTTTCAGGATTTTTGTTATCCTCTAAAAATCTTCTACTTGTTATGGTCTAAGAGAAAGTGTTATTATTCAATACAAAACCTCATCCTATATAACTGAACAATACCCATATATATAGGAGTACAAAGGCGGTTTATGTATAGCTTAAGTCATAATTGATTGCTAAAGATGGTCTTAATTGATGGCTAAAGATGGTCATACAAATTAGTTTATAACACTCATCTTTTGGATAACCATATATAAAGAATATGCATCGTTAAAATCTTGCCAAGGAGAAACCTAGTGGCAAAAAGCCTATGGTGAAAGAAAAAGCGTACAACATTCATGTGTACTACCAAGTTGTGATATCCGCTCATTCTTTCTTCTTCTTTAATTATGAGCCTCGTTCTACGTGCTGAGCTTCGATCTACGTGCTGACCCTCGTCCTACGTGCCGTATCTCGATGGCATGTTTTCAAAGTTATCCAGCAAATTTCAAAGTAAGATAGATATTTTAAAACTTACGAATATTTTAAATATTCTGTAAATATTTATATTTGAGATATTTCCAATATTATTAGATAAGCTTGTTTTTAAAATAACACAATTATAATATTTTAATGAGCTCTAAAAATATTATAATTGTGGATAATTATTTAAATTAAATATTTAAGTCATTTTAAAATATTAAGAGATTTAACTTTACATTGAAAACTCTAAATTAAATTAAATGATTTTATTCTCTTTGAGTAATTAACAATACTTCATTATTTTAAATAACGATGAAGAAATATTATTTTAAAAACTTTATTTTATAAAATAATATTCTATCTTAATTCCTCTCAGTGCTTTATTTTAAACTTTAGTTAAAATAAAACACTTACGTGTTTTCAAATTAATATTTAAACTCATCGTTAGATCGTTTTGAGGATCCTGAAGCGAAGGACAGAGATTAAATACCCAAGCCCCTACCATTTTCTCTTCAGTTTTTCCTTTCTTCCTTCTCTCTCTTCTCTCTCCTCTCTCTCTTCCCATGCATGACGTATGCACATTGCTCCCTCCACCATTTGGTTCGTGCCTCCAGCCGGCGCCACCTCCAACCACCATGCCTCACCTCCATCTCCGCCTTTTCTCCTCCCACCTGCAAGCCCTGCCCCACCGGTGGTGAGCTACACTAGCAGCCTTTTCTCTATCTTTCTTCCTCCAAGCAAATGGGTCTAAAAGGTTATTCCTCCTCTTAGCACCGCCATACAAGGCCAAAATAGCCACCGAGCACCACCAATGGCTTCACCACATCATGGGCTACCTCCCCATGTCCTCATTTTCCTCTACCTCTCTCTCTTTCTCTGATGGGTCCCCACAACCACATGTTCGGTTGCACCGCTGTGCACCGCCGTGCACAACTACCCACTGTGTCTCACCACCACCATCTTGTTCCTCTCATCACCACGACCTTCCCCAACAATTTTCATGCCCAACAGAGCTTTGTACAGCTCTCACTCTCCCTCACTCTCCAAGGCACGGGTTGCACTATTATTGGCCGATCCGTCGCCGTGAGCCACCACCTCGCCACCATAGCTCCACCACATCTTCCTCTACCTCTCCTTAGCTTTCCATGAAGTTCCATAGCCTTCCTCCACCTCAAGCACCCTCCCTCCTTTTTGGATGCACTGTTCATGGCATGATGCCGCCATGCTCCACCACCTTTGACCACCACAAGTCCACCTTGAGCCTTTCCAAGACCACACCTAGCTATTCTCAAGCCCAAACCATCACTTTACGTGGTGGACAGCCACCGTATGCGGTGTTAACCGCCACGTACGACTTCTTCGATGTCTTGATCGTGACGGGCAGCGAGCGATGCACGGATTATCTTATCGATGGTATAGCCCTCTATCTTTAGTTATTTATGTTTATATTAGTTGGTTGGTTGGACTGTAGACTGTATAGTTAGTAATTGTGGAATTTGCTGTGTAGTTGTGAAGTGTTGGGCTTGACTGTGTAGTGTTGTGGATTGTGCTGTGAGTATGGGCTTGAGATGGATGCCGTAGTTGTGATGTGGCATGAAGTGTGAAGGGAGTACGCATGGAGCATACTCGGTGTAGTGCAGTGACGCACCGTGTGACATGCGTTGTAATGATGTGTGGCGTAGAATGAAGAATGTACACATGTGCTCTGTGTCGTGTAGCAATGCACCATGCGATGTGCATCGTGATAATAAGTGATGTAGCGAAGGGAGTACACGTGGTACGTACTCCATGTTGTGTAGCGATGCACCGTGAGGCGTGCATCGTAGTGATATGTGTCGTAGTGTGGATGGAAGAGAGTTCACGTGAGTGTACTCTATGTTATGTCGTGATACACCGGACGACGTGTCACGAAGGTTTGGATGGGGTAGCAGAGAAGCGTGGAGTGTATGGTGTAGCGTCGGAAACTGTGTAACAGTGTCCCGAAGTAGTGGTGATGTGGCTTGTAGTCTGGGGTAACAGGTGTTACCTTGTGGTTGACTTATGGCTATGAGTACATGGAAGTGGTGGGAAAAGTATCAGAGAGTGCAGCGGAAGCATGACAGGCGTTGTGCTGTAACTCGAGAATTTGCATCTGTGGATGCAGTCCTCTTGTTAAGTGTCGGGAACTGTGTAACAGTGTCCCGAAGCAGTAGTCATGTGGCCTATAGTTCAGGGTGACGGGTGTCACCTTGTGGTTGACTATGGCTAAGAGTATATGGAAGTGGTGGGAAAAGTATCAAAGTGTGCATCGGAAGCATGATGGGTGTCGTGACATGATTTGGGATTTGTCTCGACCTACGTGACTTGGCAGAGTTACATTTGTTGATGCAGTCCTCTCTTGTCAAGTGTTGGGATGAACTTGTACAGGGCTGAGTAGTAGGAAAAGTCCTATCAACAAGATCTGAGCAAGTTGGTATCGGAGTATGAACCTTATTTATACAAGTAGGTGTCTATTGGAATTATAATTGCTTTTAGGTGATAAAAGGTGATAAGATACAAGTGTCTCTGGCGAGACATGTGTACTGGACAGGTTCTCCATATATAATGGGTAAGCTGTCCTCAACATGGTTACATGATGTTTTAGCCACAGAGTTGGCTTGAATTCATGTAGCCTGACTGGTTGGGAAAGAGAATTTAGTATGGGCTAGGATACGTGAAGGTAGTAATGGGTAAGTAGTCTAAGGTTGGGACACATGACTCTGTCGATCGGAATCATGCATAGGAATGTGGAAAATAGAAGAATGAGATGGAGGTGGAGTAAAAGAATGAGATGGAGGTCTTAGTGTCTTAACCCTAAGGTGAATCATGGGGATTCACTTTAAGGAATAGGACCCCGAAGGTTTAAGCATAGTAAATGGCACGTAAGTGCCCATGGATGGATGGAGAGTATTCCAAGTGAGGCATAATTCTATTTTTAGTATAGTTGGTTATGCATTAGATAGATGATGACGTAAGGTTATGTGTATGCATGTAGGTTACCATATGACACGCATACGAATAGACTGCATGGAATAAGTACGGCATGAAGTCCAAGTAAGTATTGCGTTAATACTCTTCTAGAGTTTTTCTTAAATAAACGAAGAAGAAAACGAAAGTTTTTCTCTAAAAATAAAATGAAACTTTTTCTCAACAAAGACACGCTTTACTTAAAAAAAGAAAACAAAGCTTAAGTTTTTAAGTATAAGTATGTAGCGGCCCTCCTTGGCAGCCCCTTTTCAAGCACCCAAAGTATGTATGTGTATGCATGTTAATGGACGCTATAAGTAGTACGTATTGTATGTATGTTCATGAAAAGAAAACAAAAAGAAGCTTTAAAAGACACGTAAGAACTATAGGAACTATAATGGACTGTTTTTAAAACAACTTTTAAGAAAAGAAAGAAAACTATTTTTTTTAAATGACTTTTATGAAAAGAGAAACTTCTTTTTAAATGACTTTTATGAAAAGAAAGAAAACCATTTTCTTTTAAAATGATTTTATGAACTGTAAGAACTGAAGAATCGTAAGAACTGTAAGAAAGAACCGTAAGAACTGTAAAGGACTGAATGGACTGAAAAGGAATGGAAAGGACTGTAAAGGAATGAATGGACTAAATGGATGATATATGCAAATATGTAACGGCTATATAAATGGACAAGGAAAAGGTACCAATAGACTGGACTGGGCAGATTGCAATACCGGGTAAGTAGTACTGGTAGTGCACCCAATGCTGTACCCTAACAGAATGGATTCCTAACCCACAACCAAGGGCAGAATTAGGTCCAAAAGACCGCTAACCCCAGCACACGGGGCGTAACAGTATGCAATGGCCAATGAAAGTGAAATGAATGAAAGAATGGATGCATGTTAAGAAAGAATGCATGTATGTATGAATGGACTGTATGCATGAATGTACGTAAGTAAGAAAAGATAAATTCATGAATGTATGTAAAAAGACGAATGCATGAAAAGACTCTTTAAGAAATGAAGGCAACGATACTTGGGGAACTGTTTTAAAGAAGAAAACATTTTTAAAGAAAAACTCCACCTCGCAATATTTTTAAAACGAACTGAATGGCAATGCATGATAAGTACGATATGTATGTATGGAATGATAATTGCATAACTGAAAACCTATGTTAATATATTTTGACTGTATGAAGTAATGCTTACAAGTCATTGACTCATTTTAATTTTTATGTGTGCCCTCCCAGGGACAAGATGAGCATGACATGTCAGGATGGGCACAGCCCAAGGGGAAGAGCATGAAGGCCTAGGCAAGATATTTTATATGAGAAACTTTAATTATAAAATTTAATTTTTTTTGTTGTAATATTTTAATTAAGAAAATGAATTTTATTTATGACATAGTGTCTCTTGTATCCTGTAATGAATGTGATGGGCTCCAAGGCGGACCAAGTCTCAAGGATCAATTATAAGAATAAGAGCCACGAAGATCAAGGGAGCAATGCAAGAATTGGTGCAATCCAATTGGGATGAAGCTAGCAAGAGCCCAAAACTCATGATGGGCTTGAAAGAAGGAGAATCAATTTGGATCCACTTGATTAAAGCTATGGAAGACACGACTTGGGCCTTTTGTTATTGAAGTCCATAGATTTATTTATTTAATTAAAATGGCTTATTTTAGTAGTCATAGGAATTAATCTAGAATAATTGGGCTTGGGGGATATCCAGCCCACACGTCTTATTTCTATTGAACTAGGGTTTTTGTGAAAGCCTTGTATTTTGGCCAAGGGCTTATTTGGCAAGTTATTATTCTACAAACTAGGGTTTTAGAAGTTACTGTAGTGCGGCGTACGACACTGTTCACGCTACAGTACCCGAGGCGCTTCCATTAGTGTTTTTGGAGGTTGTCTATTTAAACAACTTATAGCCTCATTTGAGAGGCAGAATATATGGAATTTCTTTGAGAGTTTAAGTTATCTCCTCTTGTTCTTCTTGAACTTTTGAACTTATCAAAGGTAAATCAAAACCTTTGTGGCGTTCCTCCTTTGTAATTTGGGTTCTTGAGACGGATTCTTCAACGGGTCTAGATTTTAATATAATCTAGCTTCTTGGAACGGGTTCTCATCGGGTTTAAATTCTCCATCCATAGATCTAAGTTTGGCTTTCTTGGGATTGTTTTTTCCAAAATTGTTGTTGGGTCTCAAAGCAAATCGATTGGGGTTCACATCATTTGGTATCAGAGCAAGGTTTCCAATCAGGTGTATTTCTATCTTTTATTTATTGCATCTTTATTTCTAGGGCTTCATTGTTCTAAGGTTGCAAAAAAAAAAAAAAAGGTGCAGAAATTCGTTTCCTAGGGCTGCCAGATTATTCTATCTTTTTAATTTCATGTTCATCAACATTGGGTGGCTAAATTGTTTGTTTGAGGGCTGCCAAAAATTTGCACCATCTATAGAGTTTGGAATTTCTGGGGTTTCTTGCATCTCTAAGTTTGTCAATTGCTTGGAGTGCTATTTTTTTTTTATTCTCTTCTATTTCCTTGCCAATTTTTATGTGGTTGAATTCAATTGTTTGATTATTACAATTGAATATTGCTGTTTGTGATTGAATCAGTGAGAAAAGAAAAAAAAAGTTGAAAAAAAAATCCAAAAAAAAAAAAGGAGAGAAGGATTTTGGGTATGAAATTCTTTGCCATATGAAATTGAGTGCTTTGTCATTGATTGAGCTTTATCTTTAAAGGGGCTGAATACATCTTTCTAGTTGGTTCCTTGTTTCGTAATTACTCTTTCCAGCGTATAAATTCCTTGAGTCTCGGGTCATTTTATTCCTTCTGTGTTTTCTCTTGTTCTTGTTTCTTGGACCTAATTACTAGTTGGGATAAAATAAGGTTGTATTGTCTTGATTGAGTTCAATTAGTTCTTAAAGAACTTGAGTGAGAAAACTCTTGAGGTAAAAGGAACTGTAATTCCTGTCGATTTTTATCAAAATCGTTTTGAAAAGGACCCACCACAAGGACGGACATTACACAAGTGCTTTAAGATTTCCTCATTAAAACCTTGTAAAAGAAAATCTAGTAGGATAAAACATTAGTGAAGGAAAAAGAGTACAATCAGCATAAGTCTTCAAGACATTTACTCCCCCTGAAAGTGCATAATAATAGGTCTTCAAGTCTTCGCATTCCAATGTTCTGCACAACCTTCTAAAATGTTGCAGTTGGTAATGCTTCAGTGAATAGATCTACCAGATTATCACTTGACCGTATCTGCTTGACATTAATTTCATCTTTCTCCTAAAGTTCATGGGTATAAAAAGAATGTAGGTGAAATTTGTTTGGTTCTATCACCTTTGATATATCCTCCTCTAATTTGAGTAATACAAGCAGCATTATCTTCGTATAAATTGTTGAGCTATCATTAATCACAAGAAGACCACATTTTTCTTGAATATGTTGAATCACTGATCTTAGTCAAATACATTCTCGACTTACCTCATGAATTACAATGATCTCTGAGTGATTTGAAGAGGTAGCAGATAGTGTTTGCTTGACAGATCTCCAAGATATAGCAGAATCTTCATAAGTAAATATATATCCAGCTTGAGATCTACCTCTATGTGGATCTAAAAGATAACTTGCATCCGCATATCCAACTAATTGTGGACTTGATCCATGTTGATAAAAGAATCTCATATCAACCATACCTCAAAGGTATTAAAGGACATGTTTAATACCATTCCAATGTCTTCGAGTTGGTGGAGAAGTATATCTTGCAAGTAAATTAACTGAAAATGCAATATCAAGCCGAGTGCAATTTGCAAGATACATCAGGGCTCCAATTGCATTGAGATAAGGTATTTCAAGACCAAGAATTTCTTCATCGTCTTCACAAGGACGAAATGGATCTTTCTGCACATCAAGTGATCGAACAACCATTGGAATACTTAGGGGATAAGCTTTGTCCATGTAAAAGTGCTTCAAGACTTTCTCTGTATAAGTTGACTGATGAATGAGAATTCCATTTTATAAATGTTCGAGTTGCAGGCCGAGACAAAATTTCATTTTGGCAAGGTCTTTCATTTCAAATTCATTCTTTAAATATATAGCAATTCTTCTGATCTCTTCAAGAGTTCCAACAAGATTTAGATCATCAACATAAACTGCAATAATAACAAATCTGGAGTCTGATTTCTTCAAGAACTGATATAGAAACAGTAGGACGTGACTGATAATTTCTTAACAAAACCTCATTATTTTGCTCAGCCACTAGAAGACAAGATATAAGTTTAGAATATTTTTTTAACTTTCGCTCTCGATACTACTGCTGCAGGAGCACATTTGATGCATGAAAGTAGTATATGTCTTCTCTAACAAGTCATTATCAGTAATTTTTTCACTACATAATTTCAATATTGAGCTAATTTTAAAGAGTGCTGAGTTATACTCACTAACACTCTTGAAGTCTTGCAACCTCAAGTGCAACCAATCATAACGAGCTTTTGGGAGGATTACAGTTTCCTGATGCTTATATATCTCCCTTAAATCATTCCACAAAATAAGGGAATCTTTCACCATGAGATACTCAGTTTTTAATTTTTCATGAAGATGGTACCAAAGGAAAATCATTGCCTTAGCGCGGTCCTGCCGGGACCCTTGATTTCCTTCTTTAATTGTAACTCTCAGGTTCATTGCATCCAGATGGATCTCAGTATCAAGGATCCAAGATAAATAATTTTTTCCAGAAATGTCAAGAGCAATGAATTTCCAATTTTGTAAGATTTGACATTTTCTACATATATAAATCAGGAAAATAAGTATGTTTATATTCTAAATAAAAAAATGCATTCACAAAATCATGAGAATAAACACAAATTTTATCAAGTAATAATAAGTAATGTAACCTTTCATATTCATTTTGGAAACTACAAATAATATATTGAAAAACTTACTTGAAGTAGAAGACTACTAGCTTCACAATGGATAGAACCTTCGTACTGATAACGTGTTATGAACCTAAAAAAGAAATGATATTGCAAGAGAAAGTGTTGTTATTTAATACAAAATCTCATCCTATATAAGTGAACAATACACATATATATAGGAGTATAAATGCGGTTTATATATAACTTAAGTCATAATTGATGGTTAAATATAGTCTTAATTGATAGCTAAAGATAGTTCTTAATTGATAGCTAAAAATAGTCTTAATTGATAGTTAAAGATAGTCATACAAATCAATTTATAATACTACTAAAATTTTTCTCTACTAAAACCCGGGGTTATTAATGTAATTTGGTCACTATACAACTAAAAATTTTCTCTACTAAAACCCGGGGGTTATTAATGTAATTTGGTCACTATAAACCTTTGAAAAGATAAAGTTATACTTTGAGGAACATATTCTACTGAAAAGGTTATCGATTAGACAAGAGCAACTTTCATGTTTTGTCCTTTTACACTTTTAATATTTTGGGAATAGATTTTCCTGCTTTTGGTCTACCTACCTTGAGCCTAGCTCGTCCCGTGAAAAGGGACGCGTCGAATTTCAGGTCAGTCTTGCTAGTTTTTGTCCAAGTATCTGCCATAATCCCACATGTTAGAGATTTCTCTGATAATGATATTTTATCGCCTTCCTAGTTCCTGATTAGGAGATCTGTCTTCATCATCATCTGCCTCCACCGACATCTCGCTTATATCCCCGTTGATCAACATATTACACAAATAGACCAAGAACCCTAGATAGGAATACTTCACTATGCATGATAATACAATTTCCCTGTCATGGGGAATTTGGGAGGTAAAGTTTTCGTACACCCAAATCATTCTTCTCGATAAAAATCAATTTTTTTTTTTTTAATTTTACGATAAATCCTTATGTTATTTTTGCACTTCGGTGATATATGTTTGGCATGAAAGAAATAGAAACGGGTCACTGTCGACAACATTTAAGATTCATTGCTGATCATATTACTACTCAACCAGAGCTTTCTATTCATAATCTTAATAGATTCTTTATTTTATCTTTTAAAATACATCATTAAAATTTACTTTTTTATTTTACATATTAATTTTTACATTATTTCATACTTCAACTTATCTATTTTTTCTTCATATTATTTAAATATGATATTTTTTTAATATTTTTCCTCAAATGAAAGGTCAATAGCTGGAAAGGGAAACTAATTTAAAATATTTACAATGATGAATAGTTCCCTCTAAATCTAGTAAGTTCTTATAACAAAATGTAAAATGAAAGATAGAATACAAGATCTATTGAATAACACGTTTCAAATAATTTCTTTATATTTAAAAAAAAAATTGTATTATACAATATCTATTGGGAGTGCACTAATAAGAAGAAAGAGAGTATGGCATTGTTGCCCAACTAGTAAAGACATCGTATGTAGCCTGCCTAAAGACAATTATTGGAGAATATTGGAGATCAAGTGCAAACTGACTGTAACAGAACATGCACCACAAGTCAACTTTTCATAAATGACTCTTCTGCAACTTTTCATGCCATTTTTATATTTTTCAAATGCCTTGCAAACCAATTTAATGACATTAATTTCGTGTTAATGACATTAATTTCTACCAATCTACTAACAGAAGTCTAAAAGAAGAGTTAATTTCCTTATTCTGCAAACTAGAAAGAGTTAGAAATCTAATTAAAAATGATAAATAATTATGTTCTATATATCTCTCCCGACAGACGAAAAAAAAAATGTCATTTATCTCATGAAGGTTCGTATTTCTCGATGACGTACAGAACTAACAGATTAGAATAGCTAGCCCATTCTGGGAACTGCCGTGCAACAGTGCAGTGCAGGCCCCTCCATACCTCGTCTAGCATGGCAGCATGCATTGATAATTTATGTCTGCACCTTAACTGCATTTATATGGGAGCAGAATCTTCACCGGCAGAAGTGCCAAGAGATCTATTTGGGCCAGCAAGGAAGTGATCTACTTAACCTTGTTTTGGAAGATCTGTGTAATTTGAATTTCAATGAGATATTTCGGTAGGAGATTATTTTTAAAATTTGCAAATGGCCATATGTATAACTTCTTTTGATGATAAAAGCGTCAGGGGTTATTTTATTTTTGAAAAATTCTATCACTTTTGCATTTTCTACTAATGTAATTGACTATGTCAATTTTTTTAATATAAAATAATTATTTTGACCAATCATATTAATGAAGTGCGTAAAGAATATACGAAAGTAACTATGTAGCAGAACTCTTTATAAATTTATTGGTGGACTTGTATATATTGTACAATTGTTAAGATAAGATTTGGATGATATTTTTAAGACCCATTAGCATGATTAATTAAGTAACATAATCAGGTCGTTACCTATCTTTAGAAGCCTCTAATTTTAATCATATCATGAGCATTAAATTGGTATTGGGCCCAGTTTATGTGCAGAGATCAATTTAAGAACTTATGTAATTCTATTATTCTATGATAAGAAAAATTAGAGTTATAGTATTATATATATGGTTATGGTTCTCACTATAGATATACTCTTGACCCTTATGCATGTATAGTATCATAGTGAGATTATAAAGAGTAAATATTGGACGTGGAAGATTGAACTATATTGTTTTTCTCAATGACTATAGGTACACTTTCTGTCAATTTTCTATCATGGTTTAACAAATTGTTTGGATATATAGTGAGATGAGATGAAATGGTTTTAGATAAAAGTTGAAAGTTGAATAAAATATTATTAGAATATTATTTTTTAATATTATTATTATTTTGAGATTTTAAAAAGTTGAATTATTTATTATATTTTGTGTAGAAATTTAAAAAATTTGTAACAGTAAGATGAGATTAATCTTTCTCAATCCAAATGACCTCCTGATCTTAGCTTATTGTGATTCTCTAAATCCGACAAGTAGTATCAAAGCCTCTTGTCAAATCACTATTGAAAACTATGGTTTTGTATTTGTGAAAATAACATTTCTAATTCTATATAAAATATCATTTATTTGAACAAATCAAAATTTCAAAACCATGTACGTTTATCACCCAATGGGATTCCAAATTTAATCTTTCGGGGGAAGCGCGAGACCAGAAAATGTTATTTTTTTTGTTCTCTGTCGTGAGTGTTGGCAAGAGGTGTCCGATTTTCCTCCATAACCACCACATATGGTGGCCCAAACTGTTTTTCGATATTTCAAAACCAAAAAAAAAAGTCATTGACGACAGCAAGAGGATGTTGAAAACTTCTCATCAGCAATTTCTAGTCTTCATGCGCAAGAAATGGCGTCTGGTTTACCTAAAGAGGAGTTGTAAAGCTTTGTTGTGGTATAAGTGTTTAGGACATATCTCAAATGAAAGAATTGAAAGGCTTATGATAACTTGAATTCTTGCCACTCTCAAATTTTCAAATTCTCATCGGATGTATAAATGGTAAGCAAACAAGCAAAAGGAAATACATGCAAAGAGGAACTTAGGCGTCTTATAAGTGATACACACTAACATTTGTGGCACATGTCCTATGACTTTTTGTAATAGTGAATGACACTTATCACTTTTATAAATGATTGTTCTCGTTATGCTATCTATGATTTTGAGAAATAGTCTAGCATGAAAGGGGGCATACCATTTTTGTACTTGAGTGGAAGGCAAACACGAAAAATACTCTCGTGGTCTAAAGAATTGGCAATAAATGTTGCAAAGTGTAGCCATTCTAGCATATGGCAAACAACCACCTTGCAAACACTTGGCTAACACATCTCGGAGCAAAGTGGAGAGAACTATTTCATTTTACTAAAGGTGAGCACAAAAAGGCCACTTACCAAGAAGATGAGAACAAGGAACTGCGAAAGCCAGTAAATCTGACAAGACAAAGAATTACCTGCCAAGGCAAGTACCAGTCCAGGAGGGACTGGGTAAGTGAGGGAGCTTTCTGGAGGTACACGGAAGTGCTCACAAAAGTGGTAGTATAGCGTGCAGAAGCTCCACTCAATCCGAAGGATCATATCTAGAGTGGTTCTGCAATGAAAGGTAAAGGCTTGACAAGTCAGGTGTCTCCACATCACAATAGGACTCAAGCCACAAACAAAACCCTTTTTCGAGAAAAGATAGAGGACCAAGCATGCGGACCATGCTTGGCAGACTATCCTTTCTGACATCTTATTCACCAAAGAGTTTGTGTAGTCAACTGCTTCAGATAACAAGGAGTAGAGAGGTGACAAAAGAACTTCCGACATAGGAAGGTATGTTAGATTCTAAGATAGTATTGGGTAATGTAGGGTGAATGTTGTGAGTAAAAGGCATTTCATTATTTTTGTAACTTCTCTCCCTTATTCTGTAAGCATAAATAAGTGTGATAATTCGCCCCTTCTTTAAGTATGAGTCCTGTTTTACGTGGTGAGCCTCGTTCTACGTGTTGAGCCCAGATGACATGTTCCAAAATATATTAAGCGGATTTTAAAGCAAGATAAATATTTTAAAACTTACGGATATTTTAAATATTATGAAAATATTTATAGGAGATATTTCCAGTGTTATGAGATAAACTTGTTTTTAAAGTAACACAATTATAATATTTTTAGAGCTATTATAATATTTTGATGATTTCTAAAAATATTATAATTGTGGATAATTATTTAAATTAAATATTTTAAGTCATTTTAAAATATTATGAGATTTAACTTTATGTTGAAAACTCTAAATTAATTTAAATGATTTTATTCTCTTGTGTAATTAACGATACTTCATCATTTTAAATAATAATGAAGGAATATTATTCTATAAACTTTAGTTTATAGAATAATATTCTATCTTAGTTCATCTCAGTGTTTTATTATAAAAAAACACTTCGTGTTTTCAAATCCGTATTTAAATTCATCGTTAGATCGTTTTGAGGATCTTGAAATGAAAGACTTGGATTAAATACCCAAGCCCTCTCTTTTTCTCTTCACTTTTCCTTTCCTCCTTCTCTCTCCACCCTTTCCCATGCCCAGCATACGTTACACTCTTCATCACCATGCAACTCCTTCCTCCTCCCAGCTCAGCCCCTTACCACCGTGCCGAGCTTCACCGTGCCACCACCCCTCCGATCACTTCCCTCACGCCGGCAAGCCTCACGCTCTCTCTCTCTCTCTCTCTCTCTCTCTCTCTCTCTCTCTCTCTCTCTCTCCTTCCAAGGCCTCTCTAGCCAAAATGGGTAAAAAGACCATTTCTCCTCCACGTCACCGTACACGGCAGCTTTGGCCTCACCGTCAGTCACTAGTTAACCCTCACCCTTCGGCCAACATCCCCTCCCACCGGCGAGCTCCCACGTGCTCTCTCTCTCTCTCTCCTCCTAGAGCAACTTGGTCAAAATGGGTTTCACACCCATTTCCTCCTCCTAGCATACACATCCAAAATGGCCACTGAGCACCACCAAAAGCTTCACCACATCATGGGCTTCCTGCCCATGTTCTCCTTTCCCCCTACCTCTCACTTTCTCTGATGGGTCTCCACAACCACACATGTTCAGTTGCACCACCATGCACAACTACCCACGGCATCTCACCACCACCATCTTGTTCCTTTCACCACCACGACCTTCTCCAACCATTTTCATGCCCAACGGAGCTATACACAGCTCTCACTCTCCCTCACTCTCCAAGACATGGATTGCACTACTTGTGGCCGATCCGCAGCCGTGAGCCACTGCCCAGCCACCACCTCTCCACCATAGCTCCACCACACCTCCCTCAAGCTTTTCCATGCCCAGCCAAGCTCCTCTAGCTCTCTCTCTCCATTTCCGAGTTTAGACATACACGGCCCAAAACACCTCCACGGACCACCGTGCCTCCATCGTGTGCCACCTCGGCACCGCCGTGACATCACCACTCTAGGACCATGACCAAACCCTTTCCCACTCAAATCCACAACTATAGCCACTCTCAGTAGCCCAAACAGCCAATGTACTCGGTGTTAACCGCCATGTACAACTGCTCCAATGTCTTGATCTTGACGGGCAGCGAGCAATGCACGGGTTATCTCATCAATGGTATAACCCTCTATCTCTTGTTATTTGTGTTAATATTAGTTGGTTGGTTGGACTGTAGACTGTGTAGTTAGTAATTGTGGAGTTCGCTGCGTAGCTGTGAAGTGAAATGTAGTTGTGAAGTGTTGGACTTGACTGTGTAGTGTTGTGGACTGTGCTGTAAAGTATGGGTGTGAGGTGTGTTGTAGTTGTGATGAGGCATACTGTGTGAAGGAAGTACGCGTCGTGTGTTCTCTGTGATGTGTAGCAACGCACCGTGTGATATGCGTCATGGTAATAAGTGATGTAGTGAAGGGAGTACGCATGGTGTGTATTCCATGTGGTGTAGCGATGTACCATGAGGCGTGCATCATAGTAATGTGTGTCGGAATGTGGATGGAAGAGAGTTCACGTGAGTGTACTCTGTGCTATGTCGTGACACACCGGATGGCATGTCATGAAGGTTTGGACGACATAGTTGAGGAGTGTAGAGTGTATGGTGTAGCGTCGGGAACTGTGTAACAGTGTCCCAAAACAGTGGTGATGTGGCCTGTAGTCCAAGGTGATGGGTGTCACCTTGTGATTGACTTATGGCTGAGAGTATGTTTGAAGTGGAGAAAAAGTATCAGAGAGTGCAGCAGAAGCATGACAGGCGTCGTGCTGTAACTTAGGATTTGGTCTCGAGCTATGTGAAGTGACAGAGGTGCATTTGTGGATGCAATCCTCTTGTTAGATGTCGGGATGAACTTGTACAGGGCCAGGAAGTAGGAAGAGTCCTATCGACTAAGTCTGAGCAAGTTGGTTTCGGAGTATGGAGCTTGTTTATACAAGCGGGCGTTCATTGGAATTATAAATTGGTCCTAGGTGATAAAAGGGATAAGGTACATGTACCTCTGGTGAGACACGTGTGCCGGATAGGTTCACCATATATAATGGGTAATCTATCCTCAGCATGGTTACATGGTGTTTTAGCCCCAGAGTTGGCTTAAAGTCATGTAACCTGCCTGGATGAGAATGAGGATTTAGTATGACCTAGAATACGTGAAGGTAGTAATGGGTAAGTTGTCTAAGGTTGGGACGCATGACTCCATCGATCGAATCATGCGTCGACATGTAGAAATCGAAGAATGAGATGGAATGAGATGGAAGTCTTAGTGTCTTAACCCTTAGTCTTAGAAATCGAAGAATGAGATGCATAGTTCTATATTTATTATGGTCGCTTATGCATTAGATAAATGATGACGTAAGGTTATGCATATGCATGTAGGCTGCCATTTGACACACACACGAATGGACTGCATGGATTGAGTATGGCATGAAGTCCATGTAAGTATTGCATTCATACTCTTCTAGAGTTTTCTTAAATAAACGAAGACGAAAATGAAAACTTTTTCTTTAAAATGAAAAAGAAAGGTTTTCTCTATGAGACACATTTACGAAAAAGAAAGCTAAACATAAATTTTAAAGTACAAGTATGTAACGGCCCTCCTTGGCAGCCCCTTTTCACGCACCCAAAGTACGTACGTGTATGCATGTAGATGAACGCTATAAGCAGTACGTATTGTATGTATGTTCACGAAAGGAAGCTTTAAAAGATACATGAACCGACATTTTTAAAACATGCAAATGAAAGAAAACTGCTTTTAAAACCACTTTTTGGAAAAGAAAGAAAACTATTTTTTATAAAATGACTTTATGAACGAAACGAACTGAAGAACTGTAAAGAACTGGATTATAAGGACTAAAAGAACTGTAAAGGACTGAAAGAACTGAAAATGAAGGAAAGGATTGTAAAGAAATGAATGGACTGAATACATGATGTATGAAGATGTGTAACAGCCATATAAACGGAAAAGGAAAAGGTACCGAATGAATGGACTAGGCAGATTGCAATGCCGAGTAAGTAGTATTGGTAGTGTACCCAGTGCTGCACCATGACAGATTGGATTCCCAACCCGTGGCCACGGGCGGAATCAGGTCCAAAAAGCCATTAACCCCAGCACACGGGCATAACAGTGTGCTATGGCCAATGAAAGTGATAAGAAAAGAATGTATGCATGTTAAGAAAGAATGCATGTATGTATGTATGCATGAATGTATGTAAGAAAAGACGTATGCATGAAAAGACTCTTTAAGAAATGAAAGCAACGAAGCGTGGGGAACTGTTTTAAGAAAAGAAAGCATGTTTTTTAAGAAAAATCCCTCCTCGCAACGTTTTTAAAACAAACTGCATGTCCATGCATGATAAGTATGATATGTATGTACGGAGTGATGAATGCATGACTGGAAACCTATGTTATTATATTTTAACTGTATGAAGTAATGCTTACGAGTCATTAATACATTTTAGTTTTTATGTGTGCCCTCCCAAGGACAAGATGAGTATGACAGGTCAGGACGGGCACAACCCAAGGGGAAGAGCACGAAGGCCTAGGCAAGATATTTTGTATGAGAAACTTTAATTATAAAATTTAATGTTTTCTGTTTAATCTTTTAATTAAGAAAATGAATTTTATTTATAACATAGAGTCTTTTGTATCCTAGCATAAAAGGAAAAGAAATTTTAAAAGGAACCTTAATTCCTGTCGATTTTTATTAAAATTATTTTGAAAATGAACCACCACAAGGACGAGCATTACAATAAGTATTTCGATTATTATGTTTTTTTCCTATAATTATAAACTGATTTCCAATGTTTGGAACGTTTGGAAGTGCTAACTATTTTCAATACATGACTCTGAATCCCTATGTGGGAACCCAATATCTCTGTGTGAGAAGTCTGTAGTGTGAATCTATAATCATGGGATGGGACGTATAATTCTCCAAACCATTCTTGTGAAACGTTGCCATGTTCTTCACACGGAAAGGAGAATGACTCATAGGGATTGGGGTGGAACGATGCCATCTTTGGCCTCACCTGATAGTCAAGATGTAAGGCCAACTGATAGTCAGGATGTAGGATCCCCCGGCATATCGCTTAATGGTGTCCTTGAGTTGATTAGCCAGGTATAAGCATCTTTATTGCAACAATTATCTCTATGTGAGATGTCTGTATAAGGAAAATCTATGTGATAAGCACATGTGTGGTGGAAGAATGTTACTGTGGCTAAAAAAGGCTAAATACTGGTTTTTAAGGGTTTTATACTTATATTGAAAATGGATTATTCCTTGTCATACTAAAACTAATGTGTTTCTGTAATTTACATAAGAGTAAAGGGCAACGTCCCCAGAGGGTGATTCCTCTCAATGCATATGTCTGTACATGCGTTATCTAAGAATGTCATTCCTTGCCATGTTTGAGAATGCAGGTACGTAAGGACGATTCCTCATCATGCAAATATGTGTCCTTTCAGTCTTTTCATGAAAGTGATCATAGCATCTTCAATAGCATTATCTCTTATTAGCAGTATTGTCATAACCACCTAAACTACCTGTGGTTTCATTCTTGGGATCATAGATTTTGATGTAGATCTAATTCCTGACATGATGCTCGATGAAGAAAAGTCAAACCCACCCGAGTCCTAATTATGGAAATCAGTAGTCGCAGTAGTTACCTTGTGCCTTTGACTCACTCAAAAATGAGTAGCACAAAGGCTATCGCAAGTACATGAGGATATCATGTAATAATTAGGAATCAAATTCCTAGATCGTCTCTTCGGAAAAAGTTGCTTATATCCAAACTCATATAAAATGGTGAAAAGTTTCACAAACAAAAGTGGTGGTATGTACAATGAATGGAAAAGTACAACGGAAATAAAAATGGCACTAGTCATAGACTAGATTCATACTTTTGGGATTTTTTTTATTGTCGAAATGGAACGTAAAATACTAACAAATTGAAATTAACAATTAAAAATTCAACTACACTAAACAATTTTAATTAATCTTAAAATTAAATTATAAACTAAAATTAATCTAAAATATAATTGTAATGCATATTTAATAGAAGTTTAAAGAAACAAGAAAAAATAACCAACATAAAATAAAATAAACGTTGGTACCTGTGATGCCTCCAGATTCCGCTTGGGATTGGACGGACATCTGAAGCGTCGGGACATGCAACACAAGGTTACCTGCCCCTGTTCATGACATATAAGATAAAATGTTCCTAACAAGACCTCCAGTCTAATTAATCTCCTCCAGTCTATCAATGTCTTCTCCTTGCTCTAATCCTGACATAACGCCTACTATTCGGGGGAATAGTAGTTGGGGCTACCACGGTGAAATTTGATTACAAATCTCAGCAAGTTAACAAGAAACTCCCACACAGGATAATGATGCATGCACGGCGGTAAAAGCATGAATGCATAATTAAAGTAGTAAGTAAGCATAGCATAACTTGACATATAGCATGGCATAACTGACATAACCTGAACTGAAACGTAAACTGAACTTGACTTGACATGACATAAACTTGAACTTAAAACATAACATGAACTAGTAACATAACATGAACGTGAACTTGAAATATAACATGGACTTGAAACATAGCATGAACGTGGACATACATAACGTGAACTTAACATGACATAAACGTGAACTTGAGATATAATGTGAATATGAACATAACATAACATAAACGTGAACTTGAACATAACATTTACGTGAATGTAACATGATATGAACGTGAACTTGAAACATAACGTGAACATAACATTATATAAACATGAACTTGGAATTTAACGTGAACATGAACATAACATAACATAAACGTGAGCTTGAACATAACATAAACGTGAACATAACATGATATGAACATGAAATTGAAACTTAACGTGAACATGAACATAACATGTACGTGAACATAACAAAACATAACATGAACTTGATCTGAAACTTGACTTAACATAAACTTGGAATCTTGCTTATTTAACTGCTTAAACTCAACTTCTTGACATGAACTTGAACTTGAACTCAAACTTATTATTATCTCATGGGGTCACCATGATTGCTTAATCTTATCTCATGGGGTCACCATGATTGCTTACTCTTATCTCATGGGATTACCATGATTGCTCATTTTTATCTCATTGGATTACCATGATGGTGTATTCTTATCTCATGAGGTTACCATGATTGCTTACTCTTATCTCATGGGGTTACCATGATGGTGTATTCTTATTTGATGGGTTTACCATGATTGCTTATTCTTATCTCATGGGTTCACCCTGGTACTGTATTCTTATCTCATGGGGTTACTATGATTGCTAATTTTTATCTCATGGATTCACCATGATTGCTTATTATTATCTCATTGGATTACCACAATGGTGTAGTCACCATAAACTGAACAATAACATAACTACACGAGGACATGCATGGGACAAAGACATTTCATAACTTGACATGGCATGTAACAGACCATATTTCATAACATGGTATCTCATGTAATGGACAACATACTTAACATGACATACTTGCAACAGTGAATATGACATGACATATATGTAATAGATGGCATATTTAATATGATGTACTTGCAATGTATAGTAATACATGACAGAATATCTTGTGTAACAGATGAATAACCCATGACAGAATAAATTCTGTGTAACAGACAGATATGTGATAACTTGGCATGGCATGGCATGACATATATGATAACACACATACATACACTGTAGTTCCCTTACCCACATTACACAAACACATTAAATTGATAGTAAGTTAAGAGTTAACTTCCCTCGATCGTCGTATTCTACGAGAATAAAGTGCAAAACACGAGAAACTGAAAATAGTGATTCTAGAAAAATTAGAAATTTAATCACTAACAATTAAAAGCATGAAAATAAGCTAACTTAGAGTAAAGATACCATTTTACCCTCTACATGTGGAAAAATGACCATTTTACCCCTAAGGATTTCACATCTTAACTCCAATAATTTCCAAAATTTACATGTAAATTCACATCTTAACTCCAATAATTTCCAAATTTTATATGTAAATTTTGTCTTAAACTCAAATATCAACTCAGAAAAATTTAAAACAAATCACAACTATGAAAAACACACTATGACCAAAACATCCATAGGCCATTTATCTTGATTTTTGTTACAATTCCTTCCAACTTCAAAACTCATGCTTAAACCAAAATTTTAAAACAAAGATCTTCTTATCCTAAGTTTAAAACCATACTTAAAACCTCCATTTATAAAAATCTAATAATCATGATTCTTATCTCATGGGGTTACTATGATTGCTTATTCTTATCTCATGGATTTACCATGATTGCTTATTCTTATCTCATAGCATTACCACAATGGTGTAGTCACCATAAACTGAACAATAACATAACTACACGAGGACATGCATGGGACAAAGACATTTCATAACTTGACATGGCATGCAATAGACCATATTTCATAACATGGTATCAAATGTAACGGACAACATACTTAACATGACATACTTGCAACAGTGAATATGACATGACGTACATGTAATAGATGGCATATTTAATATGATGTACTTGCAATGTATAGTAATACGTGACAGAATATCTTGTGTAACAGATGAATAACCCATGACAGAATAAATTCTGTGTAACAGACAGATATGTGATAACTTGGCATGGCATGACATGACATATATGATAACACACATACATACACTGTAGTTCCCTTACCCACATTACACAAATACATTAAATTGATAGTAAGTTAAGAGTTAACTTCCCTCGATCGTCGTATTCTACGAGAATAAAGTGCGAAACACGAGGAACTGAAAATAGTGATTATAAAAGAATTAGAAATTTAATCACTAACAATTAAAAGCATGAAAATAAGCTAACTTAGAGTAAAAATACCATTTTACCCTCTACATGTGGAAAAATGACCATTTTACCCCTAACTTAAGGATTTTACATCTTAACTCCAATAATTTCCAAAATTTACATGTAAATTTTGTTTTAAACTCAAATATCAACTCAGAAAAATTTAAAACAAATCACAACTATGAAAAACACACTATGGCCAAAACATCCATAGGCCATTTATCTTGATTTTTGTTACAATTCCTTCCAACTTCAAAACTCATGCATAAACCAAAATTTTAAAGCAAAGATCTTCTTATCCTAAGTTTAAAACCATACTTAAAACCTCCATTTATAAAAAGCTAATAATCATGATTCTTATCTCATGGGGTTACTATGATTGCTTATTCTTATCTCATGGATTTACCATGATTGCTTATTCTTATCTCATGGCATTACCACAATGGTGTAGTCACCATAAACTGAACAATAACATAACTACACGAGGACATGCATGGGACAAAGACATTTTATAACTTGACATGGCATGCAACAGACCATATTTCATAACATGGTATCAAATGTAACGGACAACATACTTAACATGACATACTTGCAACAGTGAATATGACATGACATACATGTAATAGATGGCATATTTAATATGATGTACTTGCAATGTATAGTAATACGTGACAGAATATCTTGTGTAACAAATGAATAACCCATGACAGAATAAATTATGTGTAACAGACAGATATGTGATAACTTGGCATGGCATGACATGACATATATGATAACACACATACATACACTGTAGTTCCCTTACCCACATTACATAAATACATTAAATTGATTGTAATTTAAGAGTTAACTTCCCTCAATCGTCGTATTCTACGAGAATAAAGTGCGAAACACGAGGAACTGAAAATAGTGATTATAAAAGAATTAGAAATTTAATCACTAACAATTAAAAGCATGAAAATAAGCTAACTTAGAGTAAAGATACCATTTTACCCTCTACATGTGGAAAAATAACCATTTTACCCCTAACTTAAGGATTTCACATCTTAACTCCAAAAATTTCTAAAATTTACATTCCTCATGTAAATTTTTTCTTAAACTCAAATATCAACTCAAAAAAAATTTAAAACAAATCACAACTGTGAAAAACACACTATGGCCAAAACATCCATAGGCCATTTATCTTGATTTTTGTTACAATTCCTTCCAACTTCAAAACTCATGCTTAAACCAAAATTTTAAAACAAAGATCTTCTTATCTTGAGTTTAAAACCATACTTAAAATCTCCATTTATAAAAAGCTAATAATCAACACCAAACTTTTTGTAAAGAGATCCTAACCCTTGAATCACAATCTTTGACCCTAAATCAAAATATCTCCTAGAATTCCAAAAAATCAAATCTTACTTCTAACATATTCATAACATCATCCTAAGATCAATCATACTTTAAAATATCAAACTAAAGTCACCAAAATCACAAAATAACACTTGGAGTTTTTGGTTTTACACTTAGTCCAAAAACAATAACTTTTTTTCTTAACTAGCTTTGATCAATCTCTTGACCCATGACTTAAAAAGATGAGATCTTCAAACTAAAACATCACATGGTTTAACAATGTGTTCTAAAGAATATCCAACCATCAAACTCAAAATCACGTGGCTAAAAATCAATAAAACATAGATCTAACCCAAAAACATCAAATCTTAAGCCTAACTGAAATCCTCTTGCATAGAAAAACCATATCTTTGAAACTAATTCTAAATATATTCAAACTAATATCCTAATATGAAAATAAGAAACTTAGGATCATCATATAAAAATATCAAAGCCTTTAGAGAAAGATCAAACAATGAAATATTCAAACTTTCTCCAAATAAAAACTGTTTTTCCACTTCTAGTTTTCAAGTTTCTAGATCTAAGAAAATCTATCATCAAAAGCTTTAGTCATGCAACAAAACCTCAATGAAAACTCATAAACATATACTAAAAACACTCCATAAAAGTTTCGGACCAAGATATGTCCATTAGCTTGGTCAAAAATTCCAAAACATAATATACTCTCCAGTTTCACGCCCAGAATGACCTTTCCATGGTTAAAAATATTTTTGATCGACCAAATGACCATGGAATTATACAAATAATATATCTACGAAAACCATACTCAAAGATGAAAAAATTTATGAAGGTGTAATCATGTGAAAATACTTTCAAGGGGTCAAAAATCTCCACATAAAAAGACCTAATAATCTGCCTGAGAGAGCTCTTTTGGGTTTCTCTCTAAGAACGGGGTAAAGAAGTAATGAAAGGGAAATAAATGTATCTTGCACAACTCTAGACTTCTGGAGGGGGGAGATATAGGCTTAAATGACCCTTGATTGAAGGTGGTTATGTGACATAAAGTGGAGAATAGTGAGAGGCAAAGGACTATCTGCAGAAGCTTTGAGGTGTAGAGGTTGATGAGGTGGATTTCTCCTTCACATCAAGGCACTATTGAGTGCAGCCAAGGGTAGTGGATCGTCTGCCATGTGGGGGAGGAAACTTCTTCAAGAAGCATTGCCAAGGTAGCCAAATTCATGAGCCTTGGTGGGCCTCAACCAAGTGAGCTTCAATTTGGGGTTTAAAGGGGGTTTGGATAGGGTTTGAGATGCTATCAAGCTCAAAACCAATTTTTCTTGGCCCAATAAAATTTCCAAGGTTTAAAAGGTTGGATAATGATGTCATAACAAGGATTTGATGAATTAATAGAAAGTGGAAGTGATTTAATCAAGTGATTAAACACAATACTAGAAATCGGATAAAAAGGGGTTTGGAGGCCAACTTTAGGGTTTAGGGAAACGGTTTAGGGTTTTGGTTTTTAGCCAAGCTTTTGGGATTTCAATTGGATTCTAACCATTTAGGGTCTTGCTAGGGTTGAAACCCTCTTTGGTCTGGCACAATTTGGTTGATCAGATGAAAAAAAATTTTGCTTAGGTGGCATTATCTCACACATTGATTTCCTTCACAAATCCTTGAAATTGTGCCAAGTGTCTAATACTATTCACTATGTGTGGCTAAGATCTTGCCAAGTATCTAAATAAAAATTCTCGAACTTATTTTGGACATTCTACACTGCGATTTTGAAAACATTTATCGAGGTTACTATTTACTCTGAAAAAATATATAATAAACTTAGTACAGAAAAATCCTAAATATTTATATTAATATATAGTGAAAATCGTTTACCAAAACTCAATCCCGAAGTGCCCCAAAAAAATAATTTCATAGTTACGAATAGGTGTTTCATCCGAAATTATGAAAATGGGCCATAAAATCCTAAAACATCAACTATGTCTAGTGGCGTAGACCATAATGTATACTGGCACTTCTAACTATCTCAAATAATTAAAATCGCATTTATGACACCATAGTGAGTGATAACATTGACTATGTTGACAGACTAAAACCTATGCGATTAGTTGATTCGTGAAAGCTTATAGGGTTTTTACGAGATTCCTAAAGTCAATAGAAATTCCAACAGTGAATTTCTAGTGGGTTGTTACAGTACCATAGCATATTTTGCTTAAAATCCCACTACGATTTTATAGATATATATATCTTTCATGTGTATTTCCCCTAGAAATTACACGCTTCTTTCAATTCTCTCTTGGGTGTTGACAGTTGGTTAGCATCCTTGGCACCATGGATCCTTGCCTAGACCTTCATAAGGAACGTGGCGCCACAACTTGGTATCAAAGTGCATGTTTATACATGACTCTACGTGGTTCTTAGAATGAAAGGACATTACTAGAAAATAGGAGTTGATCTATTACTATAAGCTGAAAAAACCCATCTTAGATTGGCTCCATAGAACTCACTCTACCATCTCAACTCACTACTATTCATAAAGAGTTGAGTTCAACTCAACTCAGCATCCAATTACAACCTTAGTGTTAGGCTTGAACTCTGCTTAGGATCAACAGATGGGATAACATGTAATAGGCTTGGGTTATGTGGCAGGATATGATGATAGTGCGACCGAGTGCCCCACAAGGAGATCAAGTACCTAGTGGTCATAAGGGAGGATTGTCTGGAGGAAGGAGAGATGAGAAACTATCAAGAGCGCTAAATAGGATATCAAACGTATTGGAATAACAATATGAGATGTATTCTCATCACATGCAAGTTCAGTCACTAGGATTTCCCAGAGATGAAGTAAGGGGATGTACCTACAAGCAACTTTTGGCTCACCACTACGCGAGATTCTTTGGAAACGAGGGACCGGTAAGGTCACAAAGGTGGATATCTGACATTGAGAGGACCTTTGAGGCATGTGGATGCACCGAGGACCAGAATGTGTTATATGCTAGCTACCTGCTCTAGGGAGAGGCAGCTCCATAGTGGGATACCAAGAGGCAACTCCTTACCATAGAGCTGGGAGCCATGGGGAGGATCTCATGGGAGAGGTTAAAGAAAGAATTTGATGATTGATATTTTTTAAAGATTATAAGGGAAAAAAAAAGGTCAAAAGAATTTGCTAATTTGGGCCAAGGGAATATGAAAATAGAGCAGTATGCCGCCAAATTTACAGAATTAGGAAGGTTTGCCCCTCATCTTATCTATATAGAAACCATAAGGGTGGAATGATTTTCAGATGGGCTGCAAACCCATATTAGGACACTAGTAGCAAACCATAAGTGTGCAACACGGGTCCCCTAGAGCCGTGTGTCCATGCCGATTACCGCATCATAACACAGGTACCTACACCAGCTGTGAGTGCATTAATATGTACTCCACAGTTGTTGTGGCCCGACGTATTCTACGTGTCACAATTGTTGTGTCTCACGTAGTGTATGTTCCACAGTTGTTGTGGCCCCATACTTCATGCTCCACAGTTGTTGTGCCCCATGAATACATGTAAAATAAAATATGGCACCATCGGCGTTAGTGCCAGGCGCGCTTCGGTGACCAGCTAATTAGGCCTCATTCGAAACCTGTTGACTGTACTTCGTCAATCCAGGGAATTTCACATCTATTTAGACACTCCAGCGTGAACAAAGGAGTTCCACTATGATATTACCCTATCCTAGCACTTAGGGTCGTGATTGACATGAATAACTTAACTTGAACGTGATCTGAAACTTGACTTAACATAAACTTGATCTGACTTCTTTACTTAACATGACATACTTGCAACGGTGAATATTACATGATATGAGATACATGTAACATAAGTCATATTTAACATGGCATACTTATAGCACATAACAATACTTGACAGAATAGATTGTGTAACAGATAAATATTCGTGATAGAATAAATCATGCATAACAGATAAACATGAAATGACGTGGCATGGCATGACATATATAATTACATACATACATAAATTGTAGTTCCCTTACCCATCATACATACAAAATAAACTGATAGTAAGTTAGAAGCTAACTTACCTCGATCGTCGCGTTCTACGAGAATAAAGCGCGAAACATGAGGAACTGTAAGAGGTCATTCTAAAAGTTATAAATTTAATTACTAACAATTAGAAACATGAAAACAAGCTAACTTAGAGTAAAATTATCATTTTACCCTCTACATGTGAAAAAATGACCATTTTACCCCTAACTTAAGGATTTCACATCCTAACCCCAAAAATTTCCAAAATTTACATTTCTCATGTAAATTTTATCCTAAACTCAAATATTAACTCAGAAAGATTTAAAAGAAATCACAACTATGGAAAACACACTATGGTCGAAACATCCATAGGCTATTTCTCTTATTTTTGTTGCAATTCCTTCCAACTTCAAAACTCATGCTTAACCCAAATTTTTGCAACAAGGATCTTTCTATCCTAAGTTTAAAATCATTCTTAAAACATCCATTTAGAAAAAGCTAATAATCAACACTAAACTTTTTGTAAAAAGATCCAAATATCTCCAAGAATTCCAAAAATCAAATCTTACTTCTAACATATTCATAACATTATCCTAACATCAACCATGCTTTAAATCATCAAACTAAACTCACCAAAATCACAAAATAACACTTGGAGTTTTTGGTTTTACACTTAGTCCAAAAACATAAACTTTTTTCCTCAACTAGTTTTGATAAATCTCTTGATCAATGGCTTAACAATGTGAGATCTTCGAAATAAAGCATCACATGGTTTAACAATGTGTCTTAAATAGGATCCAACCATCAAACTTGAAATCACATGGCTAAAAATCAATAAAACATAGATCTAACCCAAACACATCAAATCTTAGGCCTAACTGGAATCCTCTTGCATAGAAAAATCATATCCTTGAAACTAATACTAAATATCTTCAAAATAACATTCTCACATGAAAATAAAAGACTTAGGATCATCATATAAAAATATCAAAGCCTTTAGAGTAAGATCAAACCTCGAAATATTCAAACTTTCTCTAAATAAAAATTGTTTTGCCACTTCCAGTTTTCAAGTTTCTAGATCTAAGCAAATCTATCATCAAAAGCTTTATTCATGCAACAAAACCTCAATGAAAACTCTTAAACACATGGTAAAAATACTCCATAAAATTTTCGGACCAGGATATGTCCATTAGCTTGGTCAAAAACTCCAAAACATAACATACTCTCCAGATTCACGCCCAGAATGACCTTTCCATGGTTAAAAATACTTTTTACCAACACAATGACTATGGAATGATACGAATAATATATCTACGGAAACTAGACTCAAATAGGAACAATGTTTATATAGGAGTCATCATGTGAAAATACTTACAAAGGGTCAAAAATCTCCACGTAAGAAGACCCAGAAATCTGCCCAAGAGAGCTCTTTTGGGTTTCTCTCTAAGAACGGGGTGAAGAAGTGATAAAAGGGAAGTAAGTGTGACTTGCACGACTCAAGACTTCTGTAGGGGGAAGATATGGACCTGAATGACCATTGATTGGAGGTAGATATGTGACATAAAGTGGAGAATAGAGAGGGGAAAGGACAGCCTGCAGAAGCTGTGAGTTATGGAGGTTGATGGGGTGGGTTTCTCCATCTCATCAAGGCACTATTGGGTGCACCTAAAGGTAGTGAATGGTCTGCCATGTGGGGGAGGAAACTTCTCCAAGAAGCCTTGCCAAGGTGGCCAAATTCATGGGTTGGTGGGCCTCAACCAAGTGGGCTTCAATTTGGGGTTTAAGGAGGGTTTGCTTAGGGTTTGAGATGCTATCAAGCCCAAATCCAATTTTTCTTGGTCCAATCAAATTTCCAAGGTTTAAAAGGTTGGATAAAGATGTCATAACAAGAATTTGAGAAATTAATAGCATGTGGAAGTGATTTAATCAAATGATTAAACACAATGCTAGAAATTGGATCAAAAAGGGTTTAAAGGCCAACTTTAGGGTTTGGGAAACCGTTTAGGGTTTTGGTTTCAACCAAGTTTTTGGGGTTCCAATTGGATTCCAACCATTTAGGGTTTCACTAGAGTTGAAACTCTATTTGATCTGGCTCAATTTGGTTGATTAGATGAAAAAGGTTTTGCTTAGGTGGCATGATCTTACACCTTGATTTCCTTCACAAATCCATCTAATGGTTCCTCTTTATGCCAAGTATCTAATATTATTCATTATGTATGGCTAAGATCTTACCAAGTATCCAAATAAAACTTCTCTAACCTAATTTGGACATTCCACACTGTGATTTTGAAAACACTGCACTTAGTACGCTTATCGAGGTTACTATTCACTCCAAAAAAATACACAATAAACTTAGTACTAAAAAATCCTAAATATTCATATTAACCTACAGTGAAAACTGTTTACTAAAACTCAACCCCGAAGTGCCCCTATAAATAAATTCACAGTTTCGAACAGCCGTTTCGTCCGAAATTATGAAAATGGGTTATTACGCTATAAAATCCTAAATATTCTATTGAGTCTAGTGGTATAGACTATAACGTATTCTGACACTTTTAACTACCTCAAAAAATTAAAATCGCATTTCTGGCACCATAGTGAGTGATAACACTGATTATGTTGATAGACTAAAACCTGTGCGATTGATCGATTCATGAAAACTTATGGGGCATTCACGAGGTTTCTAAAGTCTATAGAAATTCCACTGTTGAATTTCGAGCGGGTTGTTACATCCTCCCCTCCTAAAAAAAAGATTTCTTCATCGAAATTGACGCAAGTACAAGCATAAAACACGCTCAAAAGAAGATGTTGCTCACCAAACTACTGTCCATCACTGGTTGTATCGTCATTGGTCGTATCTGGTGGAGGTGCATCGATGTCCAACAACATGGTGTGTTGGGGTAAGTTGTAGAACACGTTGTCCTCTTAACCATAGACCACATTGTCGAAATGACCTTGGTCGGGGGCTGCACGAACTCTTCATCGCCGTTTTCTGGCTCCTGACCCTCTACTAGCAAACGTCTGTGGTGAGTTGATGACATAGATGATCCTAATGTTGCGGACTCAATGTTGGCAGCTGCAGTGCGCTCTTCTGCTGCTCTACTAGACTCATCTCCATCCCATGTTGTCCTCGTTTTGAAGCTATCACAGTCTAACCACGTAGTCGAGTGAAGCGGCGGGTAACATTCTCCATGAGATAACTTCCTCCTCTCATAGTCCACACTAATCTTATCTATAACGATCACAAAGGTTATTGCCTAAACTTAACAACTTCTAGACTAACCTTCTAGGATGCTAAATCCTTGCTTAAGTGAAATCACTACTTTCCTTACTGCCCAAATCATCAATTTGTACTGGAATCCTTCCACAAAGTAGGTCAAGTCATACCAGCATACTCTTTAAATCTAAAACTTCAAGTATTTGTGCAATTCGATTTTGAAGAATTTAATCCTTACACAATTGAATTTATTTCCTCAGGGAAACCTATCAGCTTAGGACTAGCTTACTCCTTCATAATTAAAACGAATCATTCCTCCTCCTAGGTGACACCTTGATAAACAATTAGCTATTAACCTAAACTCAAGGCTTTCTCTCTTATGATTGGCATAGCTCGACTATCCATCATGAGCTACCTCTTATTCTGACTCTGAATAGAAAGATATGTTCCTAGTGTTCATGTAAATCCTCAAGACTAAGATTTTATTTCCCATATATTGGTCTCCAATGTAAGGGCAATCTATGTCTCCACAAACACAATGCTTCACAAAAACTATTTAATTGTTGCAAGATAAAACTACTATCATAAGTGAATCCTCCTAAGGCCAAAGGTTGTTCCAAATACTTTACTATTCTAAACACAAATACCATTGGGTCCTCAAACTCAAAACAACTCCAAATACACAGAATATAATTCCTCAACCTTTAATATCGTTCCTCGTACTATTGAAAGACATAATATATCTACATTGGTATGAACAATAATACTCCTAATGAGAATTTTTTACTCTTATCAACTGGATAACAATTCGGTTTCCGAACTGAACTCTCGTGCAAAACCACAATCACCAACAACAGGGACTCACTTAAATCCAACATCGTACAAGTTATAAACCTCAATAACTTGTCATTACCCAAAATAACAGTAATGCACTAATACCATCAGTTGCAATCCAATCAAACTTAACTAAACTTAACAATGTAGAGGTCCTAGTAAAATATTAGTGATGACGCCAGCTCCTTTAGTTCCTAAGGAGTCAGCATCTGTTTCTCCCTGAGTGACAACTTACAATCTAATGGGTAAGTGCACTTGTTGCTGTTGCTGATGTCTAAGCATGTTAGTCAGCAAGCGTGTACAGTTTCAACTAATCCTCCATCCATCAGGGGACTTTGATTTTCTTGATTCATGTCTCTCTCAAGGTTCCAACGTATCCTACCATGAGTCATGTGTCACTTCTCGAAACACACGAGTCCACTTACAAAGACCATGTACCATCTCTTATACTTCAAGAAATTCAAGCCTAATGAAGACTAAAATCTCAAGCATTTCCTAAGGACATGTGGATTTACAACCCAGAGACGTATTGCTCTGATACCACCCTGTGACGCCCCGAAATTCCGCTTGGGATTGAACGGACATCTGAAGCGTCGGGACATGCAACATATGGTTACCTGCCCCCGTACATGACATATAAGATGCAATGTTCCTAACATGCATCTAACATTATGCAATATTCGCAGTGGATAATTTTTTTTTTCTTGAGCAATACTATGCACCAAACTTATAATATCCCAAATAGTTAAACCGTAATCCAAGCATACTTAACAAAATAAACATCCACGATTTCAGTATAAGTCTTAGAACACTATAACCTCAAAAACATGGGTGACCAAACTCCATATTTACATTACCAAAATACACTATTGAGGAAGTTTGTCAAGTAACTCGTGTAACTCGACTAACGAGGCCAGAAAACTATCCAAAAACTATGGAAGTTGTAAGCTCCGTGTCGCTTATACGGCGTCTAGTCAACCTCCTTCAGTCTACCAATGTCTGCTCCCTGCTCTGATCCTGACACATCGCCTACCATTCGGGGGGAATGGTAGTTGGGACTACCATGGTGAGATTTGATTACAAATCTCAGTAAGTTAACAGGAAACTCCCACACAGGTTAAAAATGCACGCATGGCAGTAAAAGCATAAATGCATAAATAAAGTCGTAAATAAGCATAGCATAACTTGATATATAGCATGACATAAACTGAACTTAAACATGAACTGAACTTGACTTAACATGACATGAACTTGAGCTTAAAACATAACATGGACTAGCAACATAACATGAACGTGAGACTTGAAACATAACATGGACTTGAAACATAGCATGAACATGAACATGCATAACATAAATATGAACTTGAACTTAACATAAACCTAAGAATAACATGACATAAACGTAAACTTGAGACATAATGTGAACGTGAACATAATATAACATGAACGTGAACTTGAAAGTAACATGTACGTGAACATAACATGACAGAAACGTGAACTTGAAACATAACAGAACATGAACGTAAGCTTGAACATATCATAAACATGAACATAACATGATATGAACATGAACTTGAAACTTAACGTGAATATGAACATAACTTGTATGTAAGCATAACATAATATAACATGAACTTGATCTGAAACTTGACTTAACGTGGACTTGATCTGAAACTTATTCTTATCTCATGGGGTCACCATGATTACTTATTCTTAACTTCTTGACATGAACTTGGAATCTTATTCAATTGACTTGATTAATAACGTGACCATATGGGTGCTACACGGGTCCCCTAGAGCCGTGTGTCCCTGCAGATTACCGCATCACAACACAGGTATCTACACCAGCTGTGAGTGCGTTAATACGTACTCCACAGTTGTTGTGGCCCCACGTATTCTACGTGTCACAATTGTTGTGTCTCACGTAGTGTATGCTCCATAGTTGTTGTGGCCCCATACTTCATGCTCCACAGTTGTTGTAGCCCCATGAATACACGTAAAATAAAATATGGCACCATCGGCATTAGTGCCTGGCGCGCTCCGGTGACCAGCTAATTAGGCCCCATTCGCAACCTGTTGACTGTACTTTGTCAACCCAGGGTATTTCACACCTATTAAGACACTCCAGCGTGAACAAAGGAGTTCCACTAAGATATTACCCCATCCTAGCACTTAGGGTCGTGATTGACATGAATAACTTAACTTGAACGTGATCTGAAACTTGATTTAACATAAACTTGATCTGACTTCTTTACTTAACATGACATACTTGCAAAGGTGAATATTACATGATATGACATACATGTAACATAAGTCATATTTAATATGGCATACTTATAGCACATAACAATACGTGACAAAATAGATTGTGTAACAGATAAATATTCGTGACAGAATAAATCATGCATAACAGATAAACATGAAATGACGTGGCATGGCATGACATATATAATAACATACATACATACATAAATTGTAGTTCCCTTACCCATCATACATACACAATAAACTGATAGTAAGTTAGAAGCTAATTTACCTCGACATTACGTTCTACGAGAATAAAACGTGAAACATGAGGAATTGTAAGAAGTCATTCTAAAAGTTAGAAATTTAATTACTAACAATTAGAAACATGAAAACAAGCTAACTTAGAGTAAAATTATCATTTTACCCTCTACATGTGGAAAAATGACCATTTTACCCCTAACTTAAGGATTTCACATCCTAACTCTAAAAATTTCCAAAATTTACATTCCTCATGTAAATTTTGTCCTAAACTCAAATATTAACTCAGAAAGATTTAAAATAAATCACAACTATGGAAAACACACTATGGCCGAAACATCCATAGGCTATTTCTCTTATTTTTGTTGCAATTCCTTCCAACTTTAAAACTCATGCTTAACCCAAATCTTTACAACAAGGATCTTTCTATCCTAAGTTTAAAACCATTCTTAAAACATCCATTTAGAAAAAGCTAATAATCAACACCAAACTTTTTGTAAAAAGATCCAAACACTTAATCACAAGCTTTGACCCTAAATTAAAACATCTCTAAGAATTCCAAAAATCAAATCTTACTTCTAACATATTCATAACATCATCCTAACATCAACCATGCTTTAAATTATCAAACTAAAGTCACCAAAATCACAAAATAACACTTGGAGTTTTTGGTTTTACACTTAGTCCAAAAACATAAACTTTTTTCCTCAACTAGTTTTGATAAATCTCTTGATCAATGGCTTAACAATGTGAGATATTCGAAATAAAGCATCACATGGTTTAAGAATGTGTCTTAAATAGGATCCAACCATCAAACTTGAAATCACATGGCTAAAAATCAATAAAACATAGATCTAACCCAAACACATCAAATCTTAGGCCTAACTGGAATCCTCTTGCATAGAAAAATCATATCTTTGAAACTAATACTAAATATCTTCAAAATAACATCCTAACATGAAAATAAGAGACTTAGGATCATCATATAAAAATATCAAAGCCTTTAGAGTAAGATCAAACCTCGAAATATTCAAACTTTCTCCGAATAAAAACTGTTTTGCCACTTCCAGTTTTCAAGTTTCTAGATCTAAGCAAATCTATCATCAAAAGCTTTATTCATGCAACAAAACCTCAATGAAAACTCTTAAACACATGCTAAAAATACTCCATAAAATTTTCAGACCAAGATATGTCCATTAGCTTGGTCAAAAACTCCAAAACATAATATACTCTCCATATTCACGTCCAGAATGACCTTTCCATGGTTAAAGATACTTGTGACCAACAAAATGACTATGTAATGATACAAATAATATATCTACGGAAACTAGACTCAAATAGGAACAACTTTAATGGAGGAGTCATTGTGTGAAAATACATAAAAAGGGTTAAAAAGCTTCACGTAAGAATACCCAGAATCTGCCCGAGAGAGCTCTTTTGGGTTTCTCTCTAAAAACGGGGTGAAGAAGTGATGAAAGGGAAGTAAGTGTGACTTGCACGACTCAAGACTTCTGTAGGGGAAAGATATGGACCTGAATGACCATTGATTGGAGGTAGATATGTGACATAAAGTGGAGAGTAGAGAGGAGAAAGGACAGCCTGCAGAAGCTGTGAGTTATGGAGGTTGATGGGGTGGGTTTCTCGATCTCATCAAGGCACTATTGGGTGCAGCCAAGGGCAGTGAATGGTCTGCCATGTGGGGGAGGAAACTTCTCCAAGAAGCCTTGCCAAGGTGGCCAAATTCGTGGGCCTTGGTGGGCCTCAACCAAGTGGGCTTTAATTTGGGGTTTAAAGAGGGTTTGGTTAGGGTTTGAGATGCTATCAAGCCCAAATCTAATTTTTCTTGGCCCAATCAAATTTTCAAGGTTTAAAAGGTTGGCTAAAGATGTCATAACAAGAATTTGAGAAATTAATAGCATGTGGAAGTGATTTAATCAAGTGATTAAACACAATGCTAGAAATTGGATCAAAAAGGGTTTAAAGGCCAACTTTAGGGTTTGGGGAAACCGTTTAGGGTTTCAGTTTCAACCAAGTTTTTGGGGTTTCAATTGGATTCCAACCATTTAGGGTTTCACTAGGGTTGAAACCCTATTTGATCTGGCGCAATTTGGTTGATCAGATGAAAAAGGTTTTGCTTAGGTGGCATGATCTTACACCTTGATTTCCTTCACAAATCCATCTAATGGTTCCTCTTTATGCCAAGTATCTAATATTATTCATTATGTGTGGCTAAGATCTTGCCAAGTATCCAAATAAAACTTCTCTAACCTAATTTGGACATTCCACACTGTGATTTTGAAAACACTGCACTTAGTACGCTTATCGAGGTTACTATTCACTCCCAAAAAACGCACAATAAACTTAGTACTGAAAATTCCTAAATATTTATATTAACCTACAGTGAAAACCATTTACTAAAACTCAACTCCGAAGTGCCTCTATAAATAAATTCATAGTTTCGAACAGCCGTTTCGTCCGAAATTATGAAAATGGGTTATTGCGCTATAAAATTCTAAATATTCTATTGCGTCTAGTGGTGTAGACTATAACATATTCTGACACTTCTAACTACCTCAAACAATTAAAATCGCATTTCTGGCACCATAGTGAGTGATAACACTGACTATGTTGATAGACTAAAACCTGTGCGATTGATCGATTTGTGAAAACTTATAGGGCATTCATGAGGTTTCTAAAGTCTATAGAAATTTCACTATTGAATTTCTAGCAGGCTGTTACAAAACATGTGGACCGTGCTTGGAAGTCTGTCTCTGTCATCCTGCAGTGTGACAAAGAATGATTAAAGAAAATCCTTACCATGGATCCAGAGTCAGAAAGGACATCTCACAAAGCCACCCTATTCAGAAGACCTAGATGTGGGATGAGATCTAACTTTCAAGACTTTATTCATCAAAGAGCTCATGAAGTCAACTGCTTCGGAAGGCAAGGAGCAGAGGGGTAATGAAAGAACTTCCGACATAGGGAGGTAGGTTAGCTTCTATGATAGTGCTGGGTAATTTGGGGTAAATGTTGTGAGTAAGAGGCATTTCATTATCTCTATAACTTCTCTCCCCCATTCTACAAGCATGAATAAGTATTTCAATCATTATGCTTATGCCTATATTTAGGTACTGATTATCAATGTTTTGAATGTTTGGATGTATTAATTGTTTTCAATACATGGCTCTAAATCCCTATGTGGGAACCTAATATCGTTGTGTGGGAATGTCTATCTCTGAGTGAGAAGTTGGTAGCATGAATCGATAATCATGGGAAAATCGATAATCATGGGAAGGGATGGAGAATTTCCTTAATCATTCATGTGAAATGTTGCCATGGGCTACACCCAACAAGAAGAATGCCTCATGGGGATTGGGGTAGAACAATGTCATATTTGGCCTCACCTGATAGTCGGGATGAAGGATCCTTTGGCGTATTACTTGATGGTGTCCTCCAGTTAGTTGGCAGAGTAGAAGCATCCTCAATGCAACAAGTATCTCTATCTAAGAAGTCTGTGTGATGAATATTTGTCTGTGTGACCAATATCTTTGTGATAAGCACCTATGTGGTGGAAGAATGTTATTGGGGCTGAAACAAGTGGAATACTGGTTGTCGTACTAATACTAATGTGTTTCTATAATTTGTAAAAGATTAAAGGGCAACATCAACAGAAGGTGATTCCTTACCATATCTATGTATGCATATTTGTTATCTAAAAGGGTAATTGCTCGCCACATTTGAGGATGCACTTGATTTTAAACGTGAGGGCGATTCATCATCACGCAAATACATGTCTGTCTAGTCTTTTCATGAAAATGTTCATAACATCTTTGGTAGCATTATCTCTCATTAGCATTCTTGTCAGAGTCATCTAACGTACCTATGGTTTCATTCATGAGACCAAAGATTTTGACGTAAATCTAGATTTCAACATGACCCCCATGGAAGAAGAATCAAACCCGCTCCAGTCTTGAGTACGAAGATCAATAGTCGTCGTAGTTACCTTGTGCCTTCCGTTAGAGAGAATATCATATTAAGTTGGGTGACTACTTGTAATCGGTCTGCCTCTTTATGGCAACTAACTATATGTACATTTGGATGATGTAATATTTTAAGATTTAATGAGGTAAAGAGGCCCCTAATTTTCTTGAGAAGTTTAGTATTCTTGTACTTAAGTAGTTAATGATGTTACCAAAGCGTATTCTGCTTAAATTTTTTATGCGATTTCATAGATATATATATATATATATCCTTCATGCGTGAACTTTCCTCTAAAAAATTAATTGAAGTTGAAAATCAAATTTAATAATATCATTAAGGCCATTAGATCTGATCCATTCGTGATGTTGAGTACTATGATTGATATGTTGAATTAGGTGAACAAATGTCTTTGGTCATTTGTGAGGTATTTTGAATAATGTAGAGATGGAATCAGATCCTAAAGCACACGCTTATAGTATGATAAATCATTTTTATTTACTAAAGTCATTGAGAGGAGAAGCCATAAAGATCCCAATTTTATTCTTAACCAAATACCTAATTAAGTAGTACCTAAAACCTCATATGAGTTATGGTCTTGAAAAACGCCTAGTATTAGACATTTTTAACTATGGGGTTGTCTGTTGAGACTAAGCCCCTATAGGCTTAATGAAAGGAAATTAGACTTAAGAACAATTAGCTGCATTTTATTGGATACTTGGAAAAGTCAAGGGGTTATAAGTTTTATTGAAACTTTCAAAACCGATTAGGGGTGTAATCGTTCGGTCTGATTTTGGACATATTTTGAAACTAAATCGATCTAAGTCGGTGTTGGAATTCTAAAAATCAATATAGACCAGTTCATCCAGGAAACCAAAACTTTCGATTTCAATCTAGTTCTATTCGGTTTTATAGGTGTGACTCAGTTTGGGTTTTTTTGTTGTGCTAGTCATTTTTTCTTAACGAAATGAAAAAATCATACCAAAAATGTGTAAAAATGTACTTATAAAAAATGTATTTATCCTTGATATATATATATCAAAAGTGTACTCTTACACTTATACCTTATTATATATGTAAGTATATAACATAATATATAAGGATAAATAATAACATATTAATAATTTAATATTAATATTTATGTTTAAGAGTAAGTTTATAGCAAGGAAGCAAAAATATAATAAGATTAAGATTTCATGTTATATTAATGTTATAATATGTATAATATATATATAGCATATCACATATTGTGACGCACCCAGGTCACATCTTGGGATGTAATGGAGACTCGAAGCGTTAGGACATACAACATATGGTTACATACCCCATTCATGATAGTTATTATGTAATGCATCCTAGTATACAACTAGCAATATGCAAAAAAGGCAACAGAATAAGGGTGATTAAAATAAAACTCATGCCAAAATGAACTAAACATCCCAATTGCATTAATACCCATCATAAGTTCAAACTTAAAGATACATCCTTAATACAATTACTTAAAACCAAGTCTTAACAGTTAGGTCAACTCTTTCTTACGCTCTAAGATATGAAAAGTTAGTGCTATGAACATCATAATCAAATATAATATCCGCACCAAGTTAGACTCCTCCTCAACCAATCATATCCATTGGTCCATCCTAGCTAGTCTCCTATGGTCCTGATACAACTTTTGCCATTCCAGGGAGAATGATAATGGGACTATTGCAATGAGATTCCTTAAAATTTCAATAAGTTAACAACCAACATGCATAAAGATAAATTATGCATGACAAATGATAAATATGCAATACATGTTGTGCACAAAATTAGTATTTGTCTCCCATTGAGATTCATCAACATTTTCAAAAACAATTTGATGCACATTTTCTTATAGAGAACATATTCCAATTCATCTTTAAAAAATATAACCTTTCATCATCATTAACTTAACATCATAATGTATGGTATCATCACAGTTCCTCATATGCATTGTGAGTACCTGCTACGTTATCTACAGACTTGGTATCAATGCATTGATAATATAATATTTCATTATAACATCATTATCGTAACATCATAGCATCATATATATATATATATGCACCCACCAACCCTAGGTTCCATAAATTTGACTTTGCCCTAGTATTCTTTGAAAAGAATACATTCGAAATCCCTTTGACGGTTCTTTATCAATCCAGGGGTTACCACTCCATTTTTGCTCACTCCAGAGTGGACAGAGAAGTTCCACTAGGATAATTTCTCATTCTAGCCTTTGAGGTCGTGACAAAAATTTATATTTTCATACTATGTTTGAAACTGTTTTTCATGACATGTGCTCATAATTCATGTGAAAATGACGATTTCATATGATATGCTAAAATGGTGAAAATTACACGTGTCATGTCAACAATTAATCAAATACTCAATGTATCATATAACATGATGTTCATGCTCAAGATATAAATATAACATGATGTTCATGCTCAAGATAATATTTATATCATGAATATGGCATTTATCAATAAATTATCAATGTGTAAGTTAGAGACTAACTTACAAACTTTCCAAATTTAGAGAATCGAGGTGGCTGAAATCAAAATTATTCGAAGTTAGGGTTTGAACTACTAAGAAAGATGTTCATAATTAAAAGGGTTCAAAAATTGATATTTACAAAACTACCCTTAAACTTTCCAAAATTGTTGCTAAGGCCCTAAATTTTTACTATTTGCAATCGAGCCCCAAAATTTATCAAATTTCACAAACGTCATATTTTGTATGTTATAAAATCATCTATGCACTTAAAATTTTAAGATTCAAGTTACAACTATGGCAAACATTACCAACCTGTGGCATGCATCTCTTAAGGCCTATATGTGATTTCAAGTTCAAAACCTTTATGGATGCACTTGTGTTCAAATTTCATCTAGTGGTGACTATAATATAACCTTAGGGATAATTTAAGAACTTAGCTTCAGGTCATTCAAATTCATCCCAACCCTTAAGCATAAATTAAGGTCAAATTACTACTAAACCATCCATTATGCATATGCATGATGTTTCTAGCTTTTCTTTTACCCAGACATGTTTTAAAACCTAACTAAATCATGCATTTCAATTATTATCCCATAACAAGGCTTTTCTAAATTCTCATTTTTCAATCCTAAGCAATTTAAGCAAAACTCCAAATTAAACTTGAATCAAGTAAAACCGATGCATGCTAGATGATCAACACAAGATATGAATTTATAACCTATCATGGCATGCTTTCAAACTCAAATTTAAACCTTCAAAGTTTATTCCAAGACATTAGTGAATCATATATAATCATATTAAGACATGCAATGGCTAAAAATTCAAACCAACGTAATTTATTCATTCAATATTATCACAGTTTGCATTTAGCATGGTAATCCTCAATAAACTCAATTAAAATTTCATTTCCATGTTATAAATTAAAGCCTAACATACTATGCTAACAGAACTAAACAAAAGATGGAGCAAAATTACTTACAAAATCGTGGCCCTTTGAGCTCCCAACACAAACTCACTTCAAGAACACTCTCAAACCTACATGGTTTCACTCTATTTTTACACTAAGACGGAATGGCTCTCAAGATTACTAGAGGAATGCTTTGAGGAGTGGTGTCAGAAAGTGAGGGGTGAAGGGGGTATTTCTTGGAGGGCGAGGGGCATGGATTTGGATGAAGAAGAGGTGGATTGGTGGAAGTGGGCGGTGGAGTGTGGAGGTGCAAAAATCAAATTGTGTCATCCTTGTGCAAGTGAATAGTGCCCTATAACTTGATTTCTTCAAGGGTAGGTGCTGCCATGGTTCAGAAAATCAAAATGAAATGCAATGGATTGTAAGTGAGGAGGTCATGCTAGATGCCGTCGGGTAGGGATCTTCAAAGTCTGGCTAGTTTTTCATCACCTCCTTGTCCTATCTCCATGGCTTTGTTTTGTTTGTATGATGACTCCTTTTGATGCCTTTTTCAGGTGGTGGAAAGTGAAGGGATTGGCTACCAAGTGTTCATTTAGGAGCATGTCATGGAAGGGAGTGAAATGGAGGTGGTTGCCGAGTGGCACCTTGTGCCAATGTCAATCAATTTTGGCATTGCTTTAGGGAAACATTGATCAACAAGCTCTTGAGTGCTTGAGGTTCCTCCTAGGGATTGAAGGGAAGGGGTGGTGGCATGTGGAAGGGCCTCAAGGAAGAGCAGAAAATTCATTAAGTCACCAAGGACATTCGGTTGGGTCTCAACTACACAACTTATGGGAGTAGTTGGATTTTAGTTTGGTTTCTTGGAGCCATTTTGCCCAATTAGTCTAAATCTTCAGTGATGTGCTGAGGTATGAATAGTGAAATTGCCCTTGAAAATTTGGTGAAAATGGTGTGGGCTAGAGGCTGGTTTGACGAAGTGCACATGGTGGTGCACCTAGGTGCTGATTGGTGGTTATTTGGGCATTGACATAACTTTGTTCCAATTAACATGTGTTTGGTCAATCCTAACCTTCTCTAGTCATTCCCCTTCCTTATGATGAATCGATCATATTTAAAAAACAAAACTTAAGTCTTGTACTAGCCAATGCCACCTTCACACTCAATGCCCACATTCTGCTTCAACGTAGGCTCGCATGTCATCTTGCTCTACCATAGTTCAACATCCACCTCCACAGTTGACACTCCACAAGTATAAGCCCCAGGCATTTATATATGTATATATATATATAGACGTACACACACACACACAAACGTGTTTAATTGCATATCGTCAGAATTGGTTTTTTATCCAAAGATTTTTGGGACTTTGAGAATAATGGAATGGCATTTTCAATTTTGTGGATATTTTGGTATTTGTTTATTTCAACCATTACTTTGCTTGGATAACTTAGGCACTAGTTTCGGCTTCTAGTAATGTTATTTGATGCTTAGAAATTCCTTTTTTCAAGGAAGTTAGATTTAAGTTTAGGGTTCTTAGGATTGATAAGTATTTGAATTGATAAGTAAAATGAAAAAAAAAAATGAATTTAAGCTGATCTAGGTTCAGTATTTGAAACGATAAATAAACAAAATGAATTGATAAATACATTTATAAACAATTCTTACTAGGTCAGTATTTGACTTGGTAGATTTTGTATCATGAGAACTAATAGCCTGATGCTTTTTTTATTTTTTTTAAATCATTATAGAGTTAGTATAAAAATATCAAGTTTTCAGTCAAATACTGTTACATCTATAACACCTACCACTGCTAAATCATAGGATCCGGCATGTGCACATGCACTTGTAGCGTCAGGGGCAAGAAATAGTACTAAATGTGTCTATTGTAACAAAACAATTAGAGGTGATGGAGTCATTGGGTTGAAGTATCAACTAGTTAGGATTCCAAGTGATGTAAAAGCATGTAGAAAGGTTCGATATGATATAAAATAGCAAATGAAGGAGATGATCAATGAATTGGAAAAAAATAGAGAGAAGAAAAGAAAAAGAAAATTAGAAATTGGAAGTCCTTGAGGTGATGGATATAAAACGCAAAAAGTCAATGGAGACATTTAATAGGTTTTTTTCTCCAAGAACAATTCCTAGGTCTCAACCTTTTCATAAAGAGTGTTATGTATTCAAAGCAAATTATTGACACAAGAAAGATGTATGTACCAAATTAGTGATATGATGCTAATCCAAATTTCATCAACCAGCTATAGATGTCATAGCTACTATTGGGCCACAAGGGTCCTTCTTTACACGAGTTGATAAGAAATCTTTAAAAGAATATTACAACATGTTTCTCTAAAAACTTTAGTAATATTTAGTACTCTGTATCGGTTATGAGCAACGAAGTAGATTCACTATGCAGCATAATGAGGTAAGTAGCTTAATCATAAATTAGGAATTAGCACATGTTAGATAGTTTAGATAGATTATTATTAAAGCACGTTCCTTATAGCCATTTTTTATGTATCACACATGTCATTATTTATGCAAACATGTCATTGATCATAATACATGATCATGTTAATTCCGAATTGTGTTTAATTCAACATTTATAATTATGTACATATTATGTATATCATACATCTTACATTGTATAAGACACATAAGCTTCTAGTAATCAAGTGTAAGATAACATCAAAATAGTTTAATTAGATGGCCATTAAGATCCATGGTACCCATGCGATTTATGGGTGGATGTATAAGTCGCAAACCTAAGTGTAGTCTAGTATGCTAGAATACTATTAACAATTTCCCTTGTGGCCACAGGATGTGGGGCCGGTGCACAACTTTGCTCATAGGGTTAAGTGTATTGTCTAGTAAAATAAGTTAGATAATTCAAGACAAGTAATGCATATCATAAGCATATGTATGAATGATCCTGATTTTAGACTCTTGGTATGAAATGTTTTATAAAAAGTTTATTATGTTTATGTTGTGACAGATTTCTTACTGAATTTAGTCTTTGTTATATTTTTAACCACCCAAATGTGGATGATGATAAGTAAAAGTAAGCAAGTCAGTCTTAGATGGAGTAGTTTGATTTAGTTTCAGGCTTCTTATATTGATTTATGTGAAATTATGAAATCTCTTGCCTGGCTAACTTTATGAAATACGTGACATCCCAAGCCTATGGGAATGGGTGTTATATCTTCATACCTTGTTGAATTGTGAAAGTTGTGTGACGCCTCCAAATTCTGCTTGGGATCGAACAGACATCTGAAGCGTCGGGACATGCAACACATGGTTACATGCCCCCGTTCATGACATATAAGATGCAATGTTCCTAACATGCATATAGCATTATGCAATATTTGCAGCGGATAATTTTTTTTTCTTGAGCAATACTATGCACCAAACTTATAATATCTCAAATAGTTAAAACATACTTCATACATAAAGGCATACTAAATAGCCATGATCACCACACTAGTCTAAAATGGTTGTGATCAAAAGAGTACTTGAGATACAACTCCAAAAGTACAAGTAGTAACCTAAGTTAAATACTATGTCATCATCGACATCGCACCGTAGCCTAATCGACTGCATTCAGTTGGAAGGATTCCAATTCTCCTTCGGGTCCTGTAACAAGATCTACCATTCGGGGGGAAATGGTAGTTGGGACTACCACAGTGAAATTTGATTACAAATCTCAGCAAATTAACATAAAACCTCCACACAGGTTAATGATGCATGAATGGCAGTAAAAGCATGAATGCATAATTAAAGTCGTAAAGAAGCATAGCATAACTTGACATATAGCATGACATAACTGACATAACTTGAACTTAAACGTGAACTGAACTTGACTTAACATGACGTGAACTTGAGCGTAAAACATAACATGGACTAGCAACATAACATGAACTTGAACTTGAAACATAACATGGACTTGAAACATAGCATGAACGTGAACATGCATAACATAAATATGAACTTGAACTTAACATAAACCTGAGCATAACATGACATAAACGTGAACTTAAGACATAATGTGAACGTGAACATAACATAACATGAACGTGAATTTGAAAATAACATGTACGTGAACATAATATAACAGAATCGTGAACTTGAAACATAACGTGAACATGAACATAACATAACATGAACGTGAGCTTGAACATATCATAAACGTGAACATAACATGATATGTTATTGAACTTGAAACTTAACGTGAACATGAACATAACATGTACGTGAGCATAACGCAACATAATATGAACTTGATCTGAAACTTGACTTAACATGCAATTGATCTGAAACTTGACTTAACATAAACTTGGAATCTTGCTTCTTTACTTAACATAAACTTGGACTTGAATTCTGACAATAAAAAATGATTTCGCCAGTCGTTTCGTCAGGAATAGTGAACAATCAGAATGATTCCGCCCAACATATTCCATCAGAAATACTCAGACAATCAGAATGATTCTATCATGAGCATTTTAAAACACGTATCCTAGCAATCAGAATGATTACACCAGGAGTACCTAGTAATACTCTGACAATCAGAATGATTTCATCATGAGTATCTTAAAACAGGTACTTTAGCAATCAGAATGATTACACCAAGAGTACCTAGTAATACTCTGACAATCAAAATGATTCCATCACGAGTATCTTAAAACACGTACCCTAGCAATAAAAATGATTACATCAGGAGTACCCAGTAATACTCTGACAATCAGAATGATTCCATCACGAGTATCTTAAAACATGTACCCTAGCAATCAGAATGATGACGCCAGGTGTACCTAGTAATACTCTGACAATCAGAATGATTCCATAATGAGTATTTTAAATAAGATACCCTAACAATCAGAATGATTACGCTAGGAGTATCTGTGACACCCCGTTTTTACGTGTATTTTCACTGAAGGAATATTTTAATTTAATTAATATTATAGTGCTTTTATTTTAAATTATAGGATTTTAATTGGATTTTATTTGCTGTTAAGTTTAAAGTTGCTGTTTAATTTATTTTAGCTCGTTTTTGGATTTAAAATTTAATAGTTTGTTTTTACTAGTTATTTATTATATTTTAGCTTGACGTTGAGTTAAAAATATTTTCTTGGTGTTTATTTATTTATTTGATGTAGTGTTTATTTTATTTTAGTCGTTTATGTTTTTAATATCGTTTTCGGCAGATCAGTTTCTAGATCCCGGAAGTGAAGTTTGGACTCCATTTCCTTTTTTCCTTCTTTTCTTTTTCTTTTTTTTTTTCTTTTTCCTTTTCCTCTTTTCCTTTTCTTTTTCTTCTTTTTCTTGTTTTTCTTTCTTTTTCCTTCCTTTCTCCCCGTTTCTCCCGTGCGCCCGATTCTCTCTCCCTCCCTTCTCTCTTTTTCCTTCCGTCAACCCCACTTTGACCAGCCATATCTCCGTCGTCCGGTGGAGGTGTCGTACACCACCCCCGCCATTCTCTTCCCCTCCCACCAGACTACATCCCCACCAATTTTCAGGACCATCGGACCCACCGTTAGCTGCCACGAGCCCCTCAAAGTCGCTGCCCCAACTCTATTTTTCCCCCTGTTGCCGATTTCTTCCTCCGCCCAGAACCGCCACTTGCCGGTGGCGTGGCCTACACCACCCACCCAGAAATCTTCCCCTCCCTCCGGCACACCACCTCACCAAAGATCTCCCCCAACCGTGCCGCCGTTTGGCCAAAAAAGCACATCTAAGCCGCACGGTTTTTCACCGTTTTCGGCGCCGTCGCACCACCTCCGGCCACCATCTTTTCACCACTTCTTCCCCTACCTCTTGCCGACCTAACCCACCCATTTCCGGCCTAGATCCGTCGCCGGAGCAGCTCCCACGAGCTCAACTCCGATTTAGCCGTTTTTGCCCTCCACCACCGTTTCCACCATCACCCACGGCCAAAACTTACTTCCACTAGCTTCATAAACATCCCTAGACCATTCCCTATCAATTTGGTGTCTTGGTTTGTCCCCGTTCAAAAGTGGGTATTTTACGACTTACGGCTACAGTGCATTTGCACTGTTACGTTGCTTTCTGCTCATCGTTTGCCGCGCGTCGAACCTTCTAAAAATCATATATAGCGCTGTAAGTATTTTCCAAAGTCTAATTTTAGATTTAAATATATTTTGCTCTTACAATAATTTATTTGGTTGGTTTGTTGATTCCGGACTGAGTCCGAGGAGTTCGGGGGTCGGATGGATGGAGGACGGAGTTGCTTGATTTTTTGTTCTATGGTTGGTTGATTTTATCGAGCATTGAGATTGCATTTACATGGTGCATGTACGTGTATTTTATTTTAATTGTGAAAAATCCTGTTTTGTTGGCGTAAATGGATTTTCGGGTGCGTGCGTATCACGAGCCCAAGCCGGGATGGGTTATTATCTCGGTGGAACTCCTCTGGTCACTCGGGAGTGGATAATACTGAGTGACATCCCCTGGGTTGTCGCTGGGCGACGATCGGATCGCACGATACGGTAACGCTGTCGTGTCGACTCCGTGGTCCCTAGAGTGGCGGGGACTAGAGGATGGCATGGCCAGGTACGAGCGGGGCGCGAGTCTGGGCATCACTCATGTAGGTGTCACACACGTAGACGTTACCTATGGTTTGGCACAGAGCCAGAGTGTGCGGATGATCCCTAGGGGAGGTCATGGTGCATGCATAATCGGATTGGTTTTATGGTTTTCGGATACGGGCCATTTTCTGAGAAAATGGCGAGGATGTGTTGAGGACTTGTGACCCATTTTCTGGGAAAATGGTGGTTTATTGATTGGGCCATTATCTGGGATAATGGCGAGGTCTAGTTTTGTGATCCATTTTCTGGGAAAATGGTGATTTGGGCCATTATCGGGGATAATGGCGAGGCTTGGTTTTAAACGATATGTTTTGGGCCGTTATCGGGGATAACGGTGAGATTTTGTTTAAAGGATATGTTTTTGGGCCAAATGGGTTTTTTGGCGTGCGTGGAAAAATATGGTTTATGCATTTTGTGCATTGGCATTTATTCATGCATATTGTTTGAGTTTAACATGCTTTTATCTAGTGGTGTTTGGATTTTACTTACTTGCGGCACCATTTTTGGTACCGTAGATTTTGGTGCAGAGTTCGAGGAGGAGGAGGAGGCTGAGCCCGAGGATGCGGCTCCGCCGGAGATTTGAGTTGAAGTTAATGTATTGGTTTTGGGCTTTGAAACAATATTTGTGACTTGTAATGTTTTATTATGTATCTTTGAACCGCTTTGTATTTTATTTAAGAAAAAATTCTGGTACTTAGTTTATGTCTTTGCTATCTGCTGCGTATTTCTTCGTGCACATGTGTCGCTTGCACACACTTGGCACTCGACGATAGGATGGTGACCGTGTTGTCACCATCCGGACGTCTCGATTTTCCCGTGCCCGTACGTGGGGATTTGGGGGCATCACAGTATCTGCATAACTGAACTTGAACGGCACTCTGACAATCAAAATGATTTCACCAAAAGTACCTCGTGTGAATTACAAGTGGAGATGTTCGGACAATCATAATGATTACATCACGAGTATGCTAGACATAACTGACTTAAACGTAACTTGAAAGACATGACTTACTTGAGATGGAAACACTTCGTAACATGACCGAACATGTAACAGATGTCATACTTGACGTGACATACTTGCAACAGTGAATATTATATGATATGATATACATGTAATATATGGCATACTTAACTTGGCATATTTATAACATACAACATTACATGACAGAATAGTTTGTGCAACTGATAAATATTCATGAAAGAATAAATCATGCGTAACAGATAAACATGTAATGACATGACATGACATGGAATATATGATAACATACATACATAAATTGTAGTTCCCTTACTCATCATACATACACAACAAACTGATAATAAGTTAGAAGCTAACTTATCCCGATTGTCACGTTCTACGAGAATAAAGCGCAAAACAAAAGGAACTGTCAGAGGTTATTCTAAAAGTTAGAAATTTAATTACTAACAATTAGAAACATGAAAACAAGCTAACATAGAGTAAAATTATCATTTTACCCTCTACATGTGGGAAAATGACCATTTTACCCCCAACTTAAGGATTTCACATCCTAACTCCAAAAATTTCCAAAATTTACATTCCTTATATAAATTTTGTCCTAAACTCAAATATTAACTTAGAAAGATTTAAAACAAATGACAACTATGGAAAACACACTATAGCCGAAACATCCATAAGCTATTTCTCTTGATTTTTGTTGCAATTCCTTCCAACTTCAAAACTCATGCTTAAACCAAAATTTTGCAACAAAGATCTTCCTATTCTAAGTTTACAATCATACTTAAAACATCCATTTAGAAAAAGCTAATAATCAACACCAAACTTTTTGTAAAAAGATCCAAACACTTAATCACAAGCTTTGACCCTAAATCAAAACATCTCCAAGAATTCCAAAAATCAAATCTTACTTCTAACATATTCATAACATCATCCTAACATCAACCATGCTTTAAATCATCAAACTAAAGTCACCAAAATCACAAAATAACACTTAGAGTTTTTGGTTTTACACTTGTCCAAAAACAGAAACTTTTTCCTCAACTAGTTTTGATAAATCTCTTGATCAATGGTTTAAGAAGGTGAGCTCTTCAAAATAAAGCATCACATGGTTTAAAAATGTGTCTTAAATAATATCCAACCATAAAAATTAAATCACATGGCTAAAAATCAATAAAACATAGATCTAACCCAAACACATCAAATCTTAGGCCTAATCGGAATCCTCTTGCATAGAAAAATCATATCTTTGAAACTAATACTAAATATCTTCAAAATAACATCCTAACATGAAAATAAGAGACTTAGGATCATCATATAAAAATATCAAAGCCTTTAGAGTAAGATCAAACCTCGAAATATTCAAACTTTCTCCAAATAAACATTGTTTTGCCACTTTCAGTTTTCAAGTTTCTAGATCTAAGAAAATCCATCATCAAAAGCTTTATTCATGCAACAAAAACTCAATGAACACTCTTAAACACATGCTAAGAACACTCCATAAAATTTTCGGACCAAGATATGTCCCATAACATACTCTCCAGATTCATGCCCAGAATGACCTTTACATGGTTAAAAATACTTTTGACCAAACAAATGACCATGGAATGACACGAATAATATATCTACGGAAACTATACTCAAATAGGAACAACTTGTATGAAGGAGTCACTGTGTGAAAATACTTACAAAGGGTCAAAACGCTCCACGCAAAAAGACCCAGAAATCTGCCCAAGAGAGCTCTTTTGGGTTTCTCTCTAAGAACAGGGTGAAGAAGTGATGAAAGGGAAGTAATTGTGTCTTGCACGACTCAAAACTTCTATAGGGGGAAGATATGGACCTGAATGACCATTGATTGGAAGTAGATATGTGACATAAAGTGGAGAATAGAGAGGGGAAAGGACTGCCTGCAGAAGCTGTGAGTTATGGAGGTTGATGGGGTGGGTTTCTCCATCTCATCAATGCACTATTGGGTGCAGCCAAGGGCAGTGAATGTTCTACCATGTGGGGGAGGAAACTTCTCCAAGAAGCCTTGCCAAGGTGGCCAAATTCGTGGGCCTTGGTGGGCCCCAACCAAGTGGGCTTCAATTTGGAGTTTAAAGGAGGTTTGGTTAAGGTTTGAGATGCTATCAAGCCCAAATCCAACTTTTCTTGGCCCAATCAAATTTCCAAGGTTTAAAAGGTTGGATAAAGATGTCATAACAAGAATTTGAGAAATTAATAGCATGTGGAAGTGATTTAATCAAGTAATTAAACACAATGCTATAAATTAGATAAAAAAGGGTTTAAAGGCCAACTTTAGGGTTTGGGGAAACCGTTTAGGGTTTCTGTTTCAACCAAGTTTTTTGGGGTTTCAATTGGATTGCAACCATTTAGGGTTTCACTAGGGTTGAAACCCTCTTTGATCTGGCTCAATTTGGCTGATCAGATGAAAAAGGTTTAGCTTAGGTGGCAGGATCTTACACCTTGATTTCCTTCACAAATCCATCTAATGGTTCCTCTTTATGCCAAGTATCTAATACTACTCACTATGTGTGGCTAAGATTTTGCCAAGTGTCCAAATAAAACTTCTCTAACCTAATTTGGACATTCCACACTGTGATTTTGAAAACACTGCACTTAGTACGCTTATCGAGGTTACTATTCACTCCAAAAAAATGCGTAATAAACTTAATACTAAAAAATTCTAAATATTCATATTAACCTACAGTAAAAACTGTTTACCAAAACTCAATCCTGAAGTGCCCCTATAAATAAATTCACAGTTTCGAACAGCATTTTCGTCCGAAATTATGAAAATAGGTTATTGCGCTATAAAATCCTAAATATTCAATTGAGCCTAGTGGTGTAAACTATAACGTATTCTGACACTTCTAACTATCTCAAACAATTAAAATCGCATTTCTGGCACTATAGTGAGTGATAACACTGACTATATTGACAGATTAAAACCTGTGCGATTGATCGATTCGTGAAAACTTATGGGGTATTCACGAGGTTTCTAAAGTCTATAGAAATTCCACTGTTGAATTTCTAACAGGCTGTTACAAGTTGTATGGGTTTTTAAAACTAAACAAGACTCTAAAGGAAATATTGAGACATATAAAGCATGTTTAGTCACAAAAGCCTTTATTAAAAAAGAATGCATTGATTATAAATAGACTTTCTCTCCAATTCATCAAAAAGACTCATTTAGGGTTATTGTTTTACTTGTAACTCATTATAATATGAAATTTCATTAGATGGATGTAAAAGCTACTTGCTGAATAGTGGCATTAAGGAAACATGCTAACAATAAATGTGTTGATCATATGATGAGTTGAAGAAAATTTATATTTTTGGGGCTCTACAACTTACTAGCATAGTCCTTATGTATGAAACTAAGATATTCCTTTCAAAACACTTTGAGAAGAAAGATCTTGGTCAAAAATATTTTGTTATATGCATACAGATTCATTATGATAACATGGAACAATTGGCTTATTATACAAGAGAGAGTATTGAGTAGGTTTGGCATGTAAAATCATGCATTAGGTGACACACTCATTGTAAAAGGCGACGGATTAAGTTTTCTCAATTACTCAAAGAACAATATTGAAGATCAAGGATGTCCCTTATGTACTAATTGAAAGGAGCCTCATGTATGCTCAAGTTTTTACATGTTTTGATATTGCGTATGCAATTTGAATACTTGGTAAATATTTAAACAATCCAGGTATAAATTTTTGAAAAGCGGCCAAGAGGGTAATGCGGTAATTGCAAAGAACAAAAGAGTATATATTCAATGTCTACATATTGGAGATCTTACCATCTAGAGGTTATTTTGTTCTCATAATCCAACTTTGTTGATTGCCTCAATAGTAAGAGATCTACTTGGTCTAGCATGTAAATAGATTTAATTGCTTATAATGAGACATCCAATCAGACAATATAGTTGTATAAATTTATCACTGGACTTTAGGTCGTGGATACTATTGAAATCCACTAAAGGTTTATTATGATAATAAGACTTAAGTTACACAAAGTTTATTTTTTTGAAAGAAAAAGTTTAAGTCATCATGTATCAATTAAATATATTAGTACAAATCTCATGGTTCTAGATCTGCTTACCAAGGGCCTATCACCTAAAGTTAAGGAGCATGTAGCTTAATGGGAGTAGTTAGTTCTAGTAATAAATTTTACTATTAAAATTTATCAACGTTATCTTTTGGTTTATTGATGATTTTGATATATAATTGTATTTCTTTTAAATTGTGGTGATACATAATGGCTGCTACGATTCTATATTATGATTATTAAATTAAACAAAATACTTTTTAGATGATATCAATAAACTTTGGCCAAAAGGAGCCCTGTTTTCTTCAAAGAAAACAGAGGCCGGCCAGTTCCCGTTAATATATCTCCCAAGTGATTGTATTCCTCCTTCTTGATAGAATGGAGTGCATTAGTACCTCTTTTTTCTGAAGAGAGGTCGTTCAGTTATGTTTTAACAGAGCGTTTTATCTATTGATTATTGTCAGGAGAGAATTCATAGAAGTTAAGATAATGTCTGTCACAAAAAAATTTGTGGGCGGAGGAGCACCTAACAGATGAGTAGTCTGGTTGATAATCTGGATTTTTTCCTTATATTGATTAGTCACAGGTGTAACTTCAGTTTTATTGAATTAAATGAAGTCTATTTCAAAAAATAAATAAATTTTGGCCATTAAATTTTTAGCGCATAAAGTTTATAATGTATGATCTTTTGTGTGATCTATACAATCCAAGCGGGAGATTGTTAGAGATTTTTTTAACTAACAGAGTTACATAAATCATATATTGTACAGTTTCCAAAATAAGATTTGGATGATGTTCGTAAAATCAACCAACTGTAATCAATAAAATGATATAATTTTACCAACCCATGATTTTAGTTAGATCAATGAGCGTGACTAAAATCATGTGTGGGCACCCTTTTAAGATTCCATAAAATCCTATTATTTTATTTTTGACAAATTTGGAATTTATGTACTATTTATGCGGCTATTGTCCCCCACTAAAGGATTAACTTTTGACTCTACGTATTCCATCCCAATGAAATTGAGAGATGAAAGGTAGCCGTGGAAGACCAACTCGTACGCATTCTCAATCAACTTTCTACAATAGTTTAACATGTGATCTTGAGTCTTGACTTGTTGGCATCCTCTGAATCCAATATAGAGGGATTTGGTTATAAATTACAAAGATTATAAAAAAATTTAGAAGTACTCTTTGAATTCTTACAATAATTTAAGGGCCTAGATTAAGACGAGCCTTCCAATATTTATAGCAGCCTAAGAGAATTTATGAGTATAGTGAAATGTTGTCCTTTTTTTAAAAATTTATTTTTTATATAAGAAATTGACTTTATTTCATTCAATGAAACTGAAGTTACAATTATGATTGATAAATATAAAGAAAAACCCATATTACAAGTCAAACTTTTTATCTGTGCGAGATTTTTCTGAACACAAATTTTTTTGTGACGGACATTATCTTAACTTCTATAAATTCTCTAATGACAAAATCTTCTGAGATATGATATGACGCCCCCAAATTTCGCTTGGGATTGAATGGACATTTGAAGCGTCGAGACATGCAACACAAAGTTACCTGCCCCCGTTCATGACATATAAGATACAATGTTCCTAACATGCATCTAGCATTATGCAATATTCGCAGCGGATAATTTTCTTTTCTTTAGCAATACTATGCATCAAACTAAAAATATCCCAAATACTTGAAACCTATTTCATACATAAAGGCATACTAAAAAGCCGTGATCACCACACTAGTCCAAATTGGTTGTGATCAAAAGAATACTTGAGATACAACTCCAAAAGTACAAGTATTAACCTGAGTTAAATACTATACCATCATCAACATCGCACCGTGGCCTAGTCGATCGTATTCAGTTGGTCAGATTCCAATTCTTCTTCGGGTCCTGTAACAAGATCTACCATTCGGGGGGAATGGTAGTTGGGACTACCACAGTGAGATTTGATTACAAATCTCAGTAAGTTAACATAAAACTCACACACAGGTTAAAGATGCATGCATGGCAGTAAAAGCATAAATGCATAAGTATAGTCGTACATAAGCATAGCATAACTTGACATATAGCATGACATAACCAGAACTTAAACGTGAACTGAACTTGACTTAACATGGCATGAACTTAAGCTTAAAACATAACATGAACAAACAACATAACATGAACGTGAAACATAACATGGACTTGAAATATAGCATGAACGTAAACATGCATAACATAAATAAGAACTTGAAAATAACATAAACTTGAACATAACATGACATGAACATAACATATACGTGAGCATAACATAACATGGACTTGATCTAAAACTTGACTTATCATGTATTTGATCTGAAACTGGACTTAACATAAACTTGGAATATTATTCAATTGTCTTGATTAATAACGTGCATTAATACGTACTCCACAGTTGTTGTGGCCCCACGTATTCTACGTGTCACAATTGCTGTGTCTCACGTAGTGTATGCTCCACAGTTGTTGTGGCCCCATACTTCATGTAACATAAAATATAATACGTACTCCACAGTTGTTGTGGCCCCACGCATTATAAGTAACATAAAATATAATACGTACTCCACAGTTGTTGTGGCCCCACGCATTATAAGTAACATAAATATAATACGTACTCCACAGTTGTTGTGGCCCCACGCATTATAAGTAACATAAAATATAATACGTACTCCACAGTTGTTGTGGCCCCACGCATTATAAGTAACATAAAATATAATACGTACTCCACAGTTGTTGTGGCCCCACGCATTATACGTAACATAAAATATAATACGTACTCCACAGTTGTTGTGGCCCCACGCATTATAAGTAACATAAAATATAATACGTACTCCACAGTTGTTGTGGCCCCACGCATTATAAGTAACATAAAATATAATACGTACTCCACAGTTGTTGTGGCCCCACGCATTATAAGTAACATAAAATATAATACGTACTCCACAGTTGTTGTGGCCCCACGCATTATAAGTAACATAAAATATAATACGTACTCCACAGTTGTTGTGGCCCCACGCATTATAAGTAACATAAAATATAATACGTACTCCACAGTTGTTGTGGCCCCACGTATTATAAGTAACATAACATGTCTTATCTTTCTTAATGCATGAGATATTATTTAATATCATTACTTTTCTAACATGGCGTATACTTGTAAATGGCACAATATGATTTAATCATAAACATTTCATGGCATACATGTATCATATGGCATACTTAAATGGATACTTATAACATACAGCATTGTATGACAGAAAAGATTGTGTAACAAATAAATATTCATGAGAGATTAAATCATACGTAACAGATAAACATGTAATGACATAGCATGACATGGCATATACGATAACATACATACATAAATTGTAGTTCCCTTACCCATCACACATACACAATAAACTGATAGTAAGTTAGAGGCTAACTTACCTCGATCGTCGCGTTCTATGAGAATAGAGCGCGAAACACGAGGAACTGCACAACAGCTGGAAGAGGAACACTCAAGTCCTTAAGATTTTCAATTCTGAACTCAATTGCCATATTGTGAGCACTTGCAACACCACGGCAACTTGAGGTTTCACTATACTCTGAAGAGATAATTTGACTTCAGAAAGCCTTTGCACTAAATCAAGTTCATTAAAATTATCAATAACAACCAAACAAACAACTCATTTCTCAATCCATATACTCTTAGCCATAGTCAACCACAAGATGACACCAGTCACCTCGGACTATAATCCATAACACCACTGCTTCGGGACACTGTCATACAGTTTCCCAACACTACACCATACGCTCCACACTTCTCTGCTACGCCATCCAACCCTTCGTGACACGCCATCCGGTGTATCACGACCTAGTACAGAGTACACTTACGTGAACTCTCTTCCATTCACACTACAAAACCCATCACTGCGATACACGTCTCACGGTGCATCGCTACGCGACACGGAGTACGCGCTACGCGTACTTCCTTCGCTACAACACTCATCAACACGATGCACATCACACGATGCATCGCCATACAACACGGAGTACACTACATGCGTACTCCCTTCCTTCTACGACACACATCACTACAGCGCACGTCGCGCGGCGCGTCGCTGCATTACACAGAATACGCTACACGCGTATTCTCTTCACACAACCCGCCGTATCACATCTACGGCATCCATCTCACGCCTATACTTCATAGCACAGTCCACAAAATACACAATCAAACTCAACACTTCACAACCACACTTCGCTTCACAACTACGCAACGAACTCCACAAATACAACTACACAATTCACAAACCAACCAACTAACTATTTTAAACGTAAAATAACTAGAGATAGAGGGTTATACCATCGACGGGATAACCCGTGCGTCGCTCGTTGTTCGTCACGAACATGCGTCGGAGGAACGTACGTGGCGGTAACACCGCGTACGGTGGCTGTCCACCACATAATGTGGTAGTTTGGGCTTGAGAAAGGCTAGGCGTGGTCTTGGAAGACTCACGGTCGCCTCGTGGTGGTCAAAGGTGGGAGCACGGCGGCATCACGCCGTGAACAGTAAATCCGAACGGTGAGCGGAAACGCGAGTAGCGAAATTTCATAGAACTTCATGGCAAGCTAGGGATAGGTAGATGAACATGTGGTGAAGCTGTGGTAGCGAGGTGGTGGTCGGACGGTGGCTAACGGCGGGGATCGGCCGTTTGAAACCATTTTTGGCCTTGGAGAGTGCGGGAGAGTGTGAGCTCTACGAACTCCGTTGGCCATGAAATTTCTTGGAGAGGTTCATGAGGATGAGAGGAACAAGATGGTGGTGGTGAAACACCACGGGTGGCCGTGTACGGCGGCGCACGGTGGTGGAACCGAACATGTAATTTTGAGAAACCCATATGAAAAAAGTGAGAGTTTGGGAAAAAGAAAGACATGGGGAGGAAGCCCTTGATGAGGTGAGTCCAATGGTGGTGCTTGGTGGTTGATTTGGCCGTGTATGGTGGTCCAAAAATGAGAAAAACCCCTAGAGACCCATATCTTTGAAGGGAGAAAGAGAGAGAATGAGAGGTCGGTTTAGTACACCACCGGCGTGGTTGTACTCGCCGGAGGGAGGGGATGAGGCCGGAGTGGGAGGTGGGGTCCGGCGGCCGGAGGTGGCGCCGGCTGGAGCTTCAAACCGAACGGCAATGGAGTTTGCTTCCTCCATCCGTCGGCCAAGAGAGAGAGAGAGGGAGAGAAAAAAAAAGAAAAAAAAAAAAAAAGAGAAAAAGTGAAGAGAAAAAGGTAGGGTCTGAGTATATCGCTTCAAATCTACATTTCGGGATTCTCAAATAAACCAACAGTGAGTTAAAACACTGATTAAAAATGCTTAAATGTTTTATTTTAAATAAACACTTTAAATAAAACACTACGATGAATTAAGGTAGAATATTATTTTATAAACTAAAATTTATAAAATAATATTTCTTCATCATTATATAAAATGATAAAGTATCATTAATTAATCAAAGTGCATAAAACACTTAAATTTAAATAAGAATTTTCAGCGTAAAATTAAATCTCTTAATATCTTAAAACAAATAAAATATTTAATCTAAATAATTATCCACAATTATAATATTTTCAGAGCTCATTAAATTATTATAATTGTGCTACTTTAAAAAAAAAAAAAGCTTATCTAATACTTTGAAATTCGATGGATAAGATCCGGGAAAACGCCATCGAGGTACAACGCTTAGGATAAAACTGTTCATGATTTTACAGTTGTCAGTGAAGAACAAATTACGTGATTTACGGAAAAGATAATCTATACGCGTGATTCCAGATGAGAGTAAAGACGAGAGAGATGTGATTGCTGTCGGGAAAGAATCCAAAACGGATTGTCTTGCCGTCTACTATGTGTGAAAAGAAAAGGAAGAAAATGGTACAGAGATAAGAATTAGCGGGCTGTTACATATGAGACTATGTAAAAACAAATATGTTAATTTCGATTTGTCCAAGAATATAACATTATGTAAAAATAGAGATAACCATTCTCCCATCCTCCAAAAGAGACTAGGGTATCCAAAACCCCCATCCTTCAAAAGATGAGAGGTTTTTTCATTTTTTTTTTATTATTATTATTTGTACGAGAGTATAATGAAATGTTCAATAGATGTGATAGAAACAGTTTTATGTACATATCTTTCTAAATCTAGACTTTAAGATAACATAGAAATTGTAAGGAGTTTGAACCCATTTTAGACACAGATTATCAATCTCTGTTCTTGTATTCATCAATCAAAATACTGTTGTAGAGCAAAAAATGATGTTTTGTGTGATATGAAAGTCATCAAATACGGTGTTGTATACTATTGGATCTTGACTCTAATGGTAGCGTGGCCTTGGCGCTTAGGGAAGAAAGGATCAACCTTAGAATGGTTTTCCTCTTCTTCTTCTTCTTTTTTTATATCTTTTGGTTTTTTTTTTTTCTTTTTATCTTTTTTGTTTAAACTTGTATTTCCCCAATTTAAAAAATTATGGATTTTTAAATATTTATTTTTTTAACTTTATTATATTTATAAAGATTTGAAAATTTTTCGTTCTCGTGAAACATATGTAGTGAAGAGGGTTACAAAATTCATTAATATTGATCTGACAGATATAACAGTTTATTAAAAAAATCTAAGAGAGAAGTTAATTTGAAAATTGGCCTTGTTTGTTTAGCAACTATTCATTTTATTTAATTATTATAATTTTTTAAATTTTGATATAAAATAACATAATTAATTAATTTCTTTTAAAATTTTAAAATAAAAATAATATTAAAAATATATACTTTAATAATATTAAAAATATATACTTTAATAATATTTTATTTAACTTCTAAATTTTTACTTAAATCCACAAAAAAATAATCAAGAAAAAAAACACATCTCTTCAACAAAAGGGATATTATTTTATCTCCAGAAGATATTTTAATTCTCTGTTGCACGGGTGCACGGGAAGAGACAAAAATCTGCAAACCGCCGTGCAACAGCGCAGTGAAGCACTCAAGCCCCAAGTCTACCTCGTTTAGCTAAGAAGCATTGATCATTTATGTCCTCACTTCCTTGACTTATATGATAGTAGAATCTTTACCAGCTGGGGTGGTAAAGATTATATATGTTTTTGAACTCCATGGAGAATATCAAATTAATTATTTTTTTGAAAATATTATAATTTTATTGAGATATTTTTTAGCATATTATTCACTCATTCTTTTATATTATTTTTAAATTTATATATTTTTAAAAAAAATGAGCAAAATTTGCCACACTAAATTATGCAAATTATTTTTTAAAATACTTTAATCTCAAAGAAATTATATAAAAGTAAACCTACAAATTGACGTGTATATTAGATTGTAAAGTTATTTTTATTATAAAATAAATTTAACGAATTCATGAAATTACATCAATTTGTGAGTTACCTTTATATAATTTATTTGTATATGTAATAGTTATCTTTTCCAAATATATAAAAAAAATTTATATAATTTAAAACACTCAAATTTAGGACCATCTTACGTCTTTTTAAACTCTTTGAGGGAGGGAAGTTCACGAAAAAAAAATAGAAATATTCATGGGATAAAAATTAAAATCATTACAAGAAGAAGATAAATAGATAAAAAGAAATAAGAATGAAGAAAGTTTTGTCAAGACTGCTTAAACTTCCAACCATGCACTGTATCTGATACCAGTAGAAGGCAACCACAAATTCCCTTCAATGAATTGAGCCACCGTAAAGTTATTAGCCTGACCGGATTCATTGAAAACATGATACCCCGGCCACTTAACCCGGCCACCAAGCCCGGCCCCGGGCCCATAATTCATGTATTCACCGTAGAACAACGTATCCAAATTCAAACCCTCATTCCACTCGAGCCACCCTTCAGGCCTCACCGCATTGCTCATGTATGATTTCATTATAATGGTTCGTGAATACTGTTTCCAGGGTCTCCCCAGGTACGTTGCAGTGGAGTTCACCGAGGCTAAAAGGTCTGAATCCGCCGAGATGTTACAAAATTGGATGGAGAAGCCGGTGGGCTGGTTTGAATCTTTGCGACCTTGAGCGGTTATGGTGTTCTTTTGATTGGGTAGACCCTTTCTGGCCAGAATTTGGCAGTTTTGGAACACCACCGTGCCGTCGCCGAACAGGAAATCGACTGTGCCGCTGATTCGGCACTCTCTGTAAAATTGTCGCATTGTGTGGGTGTATAGCGTGTCCTGGTATCCTCTCATGCCGCACCGGAAGAAGACCGATAGATCTGAGTCGGATCTTAGTGCTACCGCCTGGTGCTTGTCTGGCCCTGCTGTGTTCTCGAACGTGATGTCTCTGGCTATGAACCCCCTGCCACTAACAGCTGCGTAGAAGTATTGTCATGGAAATTAGACATACAATCTTTATAATTGAATTCCTTCCAATAATTAAGGATCCTGTATATACACACACACACACTTACCAAAGGTTGCCGTGTGAAATGTGGGCCAACCGTCAACAAAATTCCGATTACCGGAGATAATAGTGGCGTCCATGCCATCACCAATCATCATAAGGTTCCATTTCTTCTTCTTGATCTCCACATACTCTTTGTATACACCTCTCTTGATGTAGATGACATAACGGCGCATGCTATAATCAGGAGCTGCCAACACTGCGTCCTGAACCTTTGTGAAATTCCCACTCCCATCTGCAGCCACTATAACATCAACCGCCACCCCATTTGCTTGTAGCAGTTTCCGGTCCTCGTGTTTCACCCACCGAGGAAATTGGCCTTTATTTCTGAGATTACGCCCATGGATTTGGGAAGCAGGATGCACCATGTAAAGAAGTCGCTTCACCAAAGAAGTCACTTGGCTCAGGCTCCCGGCCACCATCCCTTTGACAATGCCATTGGTGCCCTCAAATCCTTCCGTGCATGTGTCCTGATTAACGAATGCAGCGCTCAGCCATGTCCTTAAATCAGAGCTCATATCTCCAGTGCTATTGTCTTTACCTGTAAATTAAAAAACCCAAGTACATATAATCTTGGACCCGAACACTCGAGTGTTTTTTGTATTAATATTGTTTGTTTAATCTCGTACGTACGTATTATCTTAGTTCCTCTAAAATTTGCTTTTTATATCGAGATTCTCACCTGAATTAATAACGATTTAATACATGAACAATAGCACATGATTAGCAATGTCGAGGGTCCCCTGAATCCGAGGAAGAAAAGCACGAAACGGGACCATCGACGGAACGTAGGTTCACGAGAGAGCAAACTAATTAAGCTATGGGAATTCGTACAATTTTAACTCTATCCAGGTCCGTGACCCAAACCAAAGTACAAAGTATTGCCCACGTACAAGGCGTAATATCCCCACTAGAAGTTAGAAGTTTTGGATACCAACCTCCTTTCAACATGGAATTAATGCATATAATTAAAATAAGCACATGAAAATAAACAAGAAATATCGTAGAATATTGATTATTAGTATACCTTTCGGGTTCTGGATAGCAGAGACGGACCAACTTAACTGGTCGACGGAAAGATCGAGCAAGTCAAGACAGTCGGAAATGGCATTGGATAGGCGAAGATCGCCAAAGGCATTGAGAAAAGGAGAGATAATGGAGGCCACCTTTTGCACAGCGCCGATGGTGGTCTTCACAGTGTCGACGAATTCTGATGAGGGCACCTCTAAGCACCCCGAACTCAAGAGATCAGCGCGAGAGGTAGCAGCAACTGCAGTGCATACACAGAGGCTAAGCATCAACATGAGTTTCAACAGCTTTTGGGTGAATGCAGGAGGAGCCATTTTGGAACTGTCAATTGTTTTGACAGTAAAGGAACGAAGCACTGACTCTAGCTTGCTGCTACTAATTGCTAGTGTTTATGTATGTATATAGCGAGTTCAGAACCTATTTATGGCCTTGCGTTTGGTGAGCGTCCGGGTTCTGATGGGTGGGCAGGTGAGGGAATTTAAGATGGGGGAGGTGGGGTCAGTGACATGAGTCATTGTGTCAAATGTATCATGCATGTGGAGGGGTTTGTAAACAATGCATAGAATCCATAAGCCATGTGTAGGTAGGCCGTCACAACAATTGTGGTTTAATTTGGGCACGTAATAATTTGGTAGTCGATGAGATCATGCTTCACCTGCCCTAATCACAAAAATTGATATAACTTTATATAATATTTAAATCTATTTTATAATAAAAATAGATAACTTTACAAACTAATGTACTACATCAAGATATATTAATTTATAGGTTAATTTTTATATAATCTCTTTGTGACTATTGAATTTCTCCATAAACATATATGATTTATAATTATTAAGCTTTCATGGTAACATCTTATAATATCATGAGAATATTACCGTGTCTATCTTTCATAATTATCTTATAGTTACTCACATCCAATATTAATACTCAAATATGCGCTGGTCGTCGTCTCCAAAATAGTGATTAAGTTATGACGTCAAGTAGTGCGTGGCATTTGTACAACCCATAAGATATCTAACATTACAGTAATGTTATTATTCTTTTTTCAAAAAGAAATTAATGATATTTACAATCATAAAGTTTACAAGTGTCACGCATTTCATTTGAAAAAAGTGAATATATAAAGATCTACATGAAAATGTGTGTACAGTGCTTATATAATTTATTGATTATATATAATATTACTCTTTTGCAGAATTATATAACAAAGTTGTTATACTTGACTAAAGATGGTTTTTTTAATATAGTTTCCCTAATTTTTGTTATTCTCAATCTAAACATTTTACATTGAAACAATCAAAAGATAATTTTTCTCAAAAAAATTTAATTTAGACTTTGGTCACAAACAAAACCCAAATCAACCTAAGCAAAACTAAAAAGGAAAGAGCAGTAGCACGAGCTCGATCTCAAGAAGAACATTTTTTTTTTCCTTTGATACTTTTCATTTATTTTTTTATATTCTTAAATATTTTTTAAAAAATAAATAAATTTATAACATCACTAAATATTACTTTCTTATTCACTAAAGAGCACATCTTACAAAAACTATGTCAAACAAATTTTCACGAGACACTTTTTCAAAATCTAATAAAAAATAATTTTTCTATACAATATTTTCAAATGAGAAATGCTTTGGGTTCCGAAAAAGTGTACGGAATCTTTTTTTTCATATTTTTACTTAGCTACGAAGTAAATTATTTTAGTAATGTTGTGAATTTTTTTATTTTAAAATAATTTTTAAAAATATAAAAAAAAAATGAATGAAAAGAAAAAAGGCTTCATTTGGTGAATATTCGCACCGCTCTTTTCAAATATATATTTTAGGAGAGCAATAATATACCTCTCATCTGTGATTTCTAATTACACATACCGATATAATTATAAATTTTGAGTGATTTCATGCGCTAACCACGAAATGACACTCACTTAATCAAACATATGTTTAATAGCAATTATGATTAAAGATGATAAAATTAGACGAATATTGAGAGAAAGATATATATAGATCTCTATCTGGATTCATCTCCATATCTAAATATGGAAAAACAAACACTTAAATGGCGTAACCAACAGAAGGTACGTTCTCCTCTTGTTCTGAACATTGTTATTATTATTTAATTTAAATAATAATATTTCTCTTTTGCAGTACCCTACCACTTTTACAAAATTTTCAAAAATGCTACGTCTAAAATTTTTAAGCTTTTGAAGAAAATCATACATACCACTATATATATATATATATTAATGTCGGGAAATCTCTCTTAGGTAGGGCCCTTCAGATCTATCTTTGTAGAATAAACTAGAGTCCTGTGCACTGCACTCTTAAGAGTAGTTTCTCTACACATAATTGATTAAATTGCTAGTTTTTCACTAAGGAGTGTGACTCTAATGGATTGTTTGCACCTATAAGATGTTGAATCTTAGACTTTAAGGGAGTAATATCCCAATACCAAGACCTTCAACACTTAAGTCAACCCCTTGGGGTTTACATATATTCGACTATATATGAAGGCTACCTTCATTTAAAATAATGTAAATTCTATTAGTTTTTAGCATATGGAAGCCCCATCGTTGCAGGCCGTATTCTCATCTTCTTGATCTAAAAGAGTTGACAGAAAAGCATGGGATCCCCATGCAGTACGTTCCCTGCCTCGCTAGCTCCTTTCCTCTGATCATTTGGAAAGCCAATATCATATATATATCGTAACGTATTCATGTTACTACTGTCATTTTCCTAGTCTTCCTCGACTTCAGTGCCTTTGTCAAATATATGCATGTGTTGTAGTAATTATAGTTCAAGTTGTTCTTTTTACTACTGTACAATTAAATCAATCAAATGATCATCGAAATCACCTTTTGCTACTTTATGGAAAAATGAGGTTTCACCCGCTCGGCCACTTTCTTTTTCTTTTTCTTAATGATGATCGATCGAGATTTCACCTTCTTAATCGAAACAACATCTAAAGCTAGCTAACAATAGAAACCACAAGACAGTAAATGAAAATGGTCAAAATGATTCAACTGCCCGAATATATACTAGTGCTTGCAAATCATATCATCATGAATTACTTCCACCATGTGCACCTCGATATTGCCAGTCATGAGTTTATATATATGAACTCTGATCTGGGGTCTAGACTCACACCAAACAGCAATAAATAGGTTTAGCCAGCTTGTAGACATAGCTTCAACCCCCATCATCATGTTCTAATTATATATGTGATCCCACAGTGAATAATAAATGGTGTAGGGCTCACATGATGTGTATATATATATATATATAGTAATGAGAAATAGAATTCATTTCATTCAATGAAACTGAATTAGAGTACTCGCAATGACTTTTCTGTCATATCCTTCAAAATATATCACCAAAATCTATTTTCTCAATTTTACATATTGACTTTTATAATATATTATACATCAGTTTATCTATTTTTTTTCTTCATATCATTTAAATATTATACTTTTTATTCTTTTTTATTTATTTCAAATATTTTTTAAAATGTTTACACGAGGAAATGGGAAATCACATGAGGAGGAAAGAAAAAGTAATTAAAAATGTTTACATTTGATGAACAGGATCCTCTACATGTAGAGGGATCACTATAGCAAAATGTATAATATTTTTAAAATACAAAATTCAATAGAGTAACATTTTAAGAACATTTATTTATATTTTGAAGGAAAATACATTTTACGAGAGCTATTAGGAGTGCTCTTACAACTATAACTAATAAATACAAGAAAAAAATTCAAATTACAAGCTAATCTAGTACTCATCTGTGTGGAGCTTCTCCGCATATAAATATCTTTGTGATGTGTATTGTCTTAACTTTTATAAACTTTCTAATGATAAAACTTTATTAGATATGAGACTTTGTAAAAATAAAAATGTCAATCTCGATTTATCTGAGAATATAATACTGTAAAAATAGAGATGTTAACCTTCACATGATATATATCTATCTCTCTTATACTTGAGGCTCTTAAATTCCAACAAAAACTTCTAAAACTTTGATCAGCCTCTAGAATAAATAAAAGAAATATTGGAAAATTTCGGCATGTCAAAGGGGACTGCGTATCAAGTAATCAACATTATGCAGCTTCACTATATAATAATAATATTAATAATGTAAGCCAACTCACGATTGATGCTGAGAGATCACCCTTCGGACAATGACATGCATGTATCGAAATATGAAAGATTCAAAGGGGAAGGCCGAGATCTTATGTTGAAAAAACAATCAGAAATAATAAATAGAAGAATATTAAAGGTGCATGCAGGTAGAGTAATCTTTTCCAAAAGTAATAAAGAGTAAAGGGATGGCATTTAAAGGAGGCTGACGCGAAACCGCGTTGTACAGCTTTGCTAGCTCACACACAGTGTACTTTTATTAGGAAAGAAAGAGAGTCAAAAGAACGCGTCCAAATCCAAGTTTGATGCATATGTTCTGGACGGCTACGTGCATTGGACGACACTAACAAGCTAGGAATTGCTTGCTTGCAAACACACACGTACGTACACATGGGCTGGTGACCCAATTATAATCACACAATAAGTGCGATATTGTCTATAATTTGTTGTCTTCTCTTTACCATGTCATTTTCGTTATATTCTAAAGATCATATATACTGTTCGCTTTGGGGACCAGCGAATAGATTTTCTTCTCCTTCTTCTTAAAGATCATCAGCGCGCGCTAGCTAGCTCAGCGTTTTAGCTCTTTTTTCGCCACTAAAATTAATATCTGTTGATTCCCATTTCTTTATCAAATCTCTGCTTTCATTTCTCTAAGGAAGATCGAGAAGAAGTGGAAGAGTTCTTTGCTTTAATTTCTCTTTAACTTTTCTACTTATGCGATTTGCCTAGAGTCTTGAAGTGGAAGTTGATGATGATCAAGATCCCTTTCTAGATCCTTTTTGGTTTTTTAGTCTTTTAATCAGCAACTAAAATTTAGCTTCTTGTTGATACAAACTCGATCAAATACTCAAATCCTCTTTACCTCGTGAACTGTTCTATTTATAGGTGATCATGTATCCCAGTATTGGGGGAACGTTCTTATGACACAAGATACGGAAACCAAGTCCCACATATAGACCCAGTGGCTAGAAGTTCACATATAGAAACTCTAACGAGCACCTTCGGCACAACTATGACTAATTGTACGTATCGGAAAATCACCTCACTGCATTTCAACCCATATTCCTTGATTTCAGCTTCTATAACGCTATTTTGTAACAGCTACATTTAGTGCATGTAGTATATAACCAGAAGGCTCTCATTTAGTGTGTGTGAGACATTTCATCAAACACTTGTTTTACATTATTCTTTACTTATTATGCTTGCTACCATATAGAGTTGTGCACCGACATTTGTGGAAGTCGGTATCCAAAAATCATTCCGACTCCAATTTGGTCAGAGTCCCAATCCAAACTCCCAATCTAACCTTCGATCCATTCCGACTCTGTTAATACGGAGCTGAGGTTGGAGCAAAGGTCGAATTTACGTTTTTTGAATTGTTTTTGCGGGTCACAGATTGTTTGGGCTTCTTTGAACTAGAAATCTTAAAGCCCACAAAAATTAAAGATGTGCGCTTAATGCATTTGGGCCCTTCAATGGGCTCTATGTTCAGCCTATTTTTAAATCATATTTAACATATTATTAGAATATTAGAATAAAAAAATATTTTACATATGTAAAAATTAAAATATAACTAAAATAAAATCCCAAGGCTTGCATATGAAAAAAAAGAAAAAAGAAATTTAAATATAAAACTAAAAACAATAAAACGATTACTAAAACAACTGTTAGTTTCACAAACCTAACAACTACTCTAGTTATATATGTAACTTGATTACTACTATATTTTAGTAGTCAACTATATTTAAGTTGGACTAACTCTTAACACTCTACGATGTTATTAACAATTACTTTTAAGTATAACAATCACTATAATATTATGATATATAGGGCTATACATTTGACTTGGACCAAAATACATCATTCCGACCCAACCCGAAAATAACCAGTTAATCAAAAAAACAATGTCCAAAAAATCCTATTAACCGATTAACCGAACCCGAAATCTTTTAAGAAAGAAGTGGGTATTTTGACTCGATTTTTTTTTAAATCATAAATATCATTATCTTTAGAATTTACTGACTCCATATTCTTCTGGACCATCCTCCTCCCATGAAAGAGAACTGACTCCATGTTCTTCTGGACCAACATATTTTCCATGAGGGCCATCAAATCCATGCTCTTGTAATTAGCTAGAAGAGGACCATTTGCCTGTAACGTTAAATCAAACACTTCCCTATTAAATTTGTATGAATATAATATGCCTACCATCATTGCCCAATTCAGCACTCACATTTGAACCAAGCAATTACTTGGCAGACTTGAGGACTCGTGGGACTGCGAGTGGAAAAGAAAGGCTTCGCGATGGCTGACTTTGGCAGTAGTATAGAGGAAGGAGACGACTTGGTAGTCGAAAGCGGGCTCAAACATGACCTTGTGGAAAAAGGAGGCCTTGCTATAGCAGGATGAGCCACAATACTTGGAATTCTCGTCGTTGTTGAAGGAGTTGTAGGTGGCTTGGCAGAAGTCGTCGCATCAAAGGATGAGTTTGCGAAGGGAGAAATTGATTGTGTCTAGAAGCCATTCCCAGCTATTGCTTCCTAAGAGTTCTGACCATGATGGTTCAGCTTAAGATGATTGATTTGTTGTGTTCACGGCTTCAATGGAGGTGTGCTTCGTCCACACATTAGGTTAATTAACGGGTTTTAACCGACCCTTCCGTAATAATACGGAAGCAAAAGGGAAGTATTCCGCTTCCGCTCTTTTCAATTTGGGTAGGGTAAATCAGTTCGAGATAAATTGAAACTTTTAAGTCGGGTGAATAGGTTATCTGTACAGCCCTAATTATATATATAACACTATTCACTACTACATGTTAATACACATACTAGATTTGTACTCCATATTAATAGTTGTAACGACCTGGCCAAATATTAAAAGAGATGAAAGATGGATAATGTTATTGGGTCTAAATTAAGTTTAATGTGTTATTTTGAATAAACCCATGGGCTATAATTTATTGAGGTCGGCTAGAGATTTTAATTAGGCTCATAGGCCAAAAAATTTTATTTTAAGGCCCGTTAAGGTTTAATTGATTTTGGACAATATAAATTGGTTAATAATTTTATACATCCAATTGAGGTTTCTTGAATAAATTTTAATAGATTATGGACCTATAATTTATTATGGTGGATCATAGGATTTTATTGGGATCAATAAAAAGATTATAACTCATTGTATATTTTATAGACTAACCATGCCCCAATTATTTGGTATTAAGCTTATTAAATATTTTATAAGCCCAAAAATTTTATTAGGGTGAATCTGGCCTATTTTAAACTCAAGACCAGACCTATAAAAGTTATTGAGTACTAGGCCCATGAAAATATGGGCAAGTCCAGTTGATTATTTGGATGGTTTGCCCATTTGTTAAGCTCATACAATGCTCAAGAAAAACCATAGAACCCATGGATGTTGGATCCAACCAGTTGAAGTGCTCATATATATATTGTAACGACTAGATCCAATATGATTAGGGATAAAATATGGATAAATTTACTGGACCTAAATTATGAATAGGCCAATACTTTGAGAGATCCAATTGTGGTTTATTAGATAATTTTGAATAGGTCTGGTCCAGAAGTTATTTAAACGGATTATGGAATTTTTATTGGACTCAATGATTGGATTTAAGCCCAATTAATATTTTATGGATTAACTAGACCCAAACCCACCCGAGGGCCAATTTTTCTATGAAATCCAAGCCATTCACTTCTTCGTCATCAATGTTCACTAAGGTTACAATTCTAGAGTCCGCTTCACCTTAAAATTTCTTAAACCAACAATATATAAATCCTTATTTCTCCTTCATGAAAATCCAAGCCAAAGCGAGGAGCAAGTTTCGGGTAATACTACATACAGTCGTGGAGTGTGTAAACGCCGCGCAATCGCTTTAAAAAAGAGTGGAGTCTACGATTTAAAAAGTTAGTTTTTTTTTTCATATGGGTCTCAAATTAATTCACTTTTTTCAAAAAGACTGCGCAGTGCTTACACAACTACGACTGCAACTGCAAATATCATTTTTCTTTTTCATATGGGTCTCAAATTAATTCACTTTTTTCAAAGAGACTGCGCAGTGCTTGCACAACTACGACTGCAAATATCATTTTTCGCAAGTTTCACCTCACCTTTTTAACGTTGCTTGTAAGTTCTCTTCCCCCCCCCCCCCCCCCCCCACCTTCTTGATTTTCTTTTTTCACGACATAAATCCCTACACTACCCAGCTCCACACAATATTGACGCAGCCCCTATCCCCACGATCTCAACTCCAAGCCCCTTTATCAAACATAAAAACCAAGTGGCTGCTACAACCTCCATTAAGCCACCAAACTCCAATATCCATTGCGGCCAACCACCGTGGAACACACCCTACTGATACACGACAACCCTATTTTAGCAACCACAAAATGGAGCAACATCTTAGCCCCTACCTCGTATCAGAATATGCAACACAATGTTACATATTCTTGTTCATGACAATTAAGAATACAATGCACCTAGCATGATTCTAACATTATGTAGTAAAAAGGTAACAGATAATTTTCTTTTGAACAATAAACAAAGTACCAGAATGCTATTAGCCAAACATGATTACTTCTCATTCATATTCACATAAACAAAAGTCATAACATATGTCCAACTTGTTTGTAAACAAAATAACGTAGTACTGGAGACGATAGAACTCCATAGTTATAGACAACAGAAAACTTAATCTAAACGCCAAGCTACTTGTGCAAATTGGCTACTAGTTCCAAAATAAAACCCAAAAGCTGGAGGATCAAATCAATGAGCTCCTCGAGGCTCCTCCTTGGCCTATTTGATGTCATCTAGTTGGGGGTACGTGAGTTCTTCAATACTTAACACATAATCAACCGTTCCCTGGAAGGGGGGGATGGTAGTCGAGACCACCACATGGAGATTTATAAATCTCAACAAATAAAGCACCTAGGTTATTAATAGTATAAATAAGCATAATTGATAGTAACATGACATGTATGCTTGATGCACATGCTATTGCTTAAGAAAAAATGGCATGTTTGTTTATCTACTAATACATGATGTCTTGTCTCATAGGGTCACCATAATGTCTTGTCTCATGAGGTCAACATGATATCTTATATCATGGGGTTACCATGATGTATAATTAACACTTCATGCTTGACTTTAAAATATTTCATGACATGCTTGTATACTTCATGACATGATGGTTGTGACATGTAATAGATGATCGTAATTAATATACATAGCAACATGGCATGATACAAAATAATCCAATATAATAATTATAATTAAAACATAAATTTAATTGCATAAACCTTACCACCTTACATATATAAGCATATTATAAGTAAGTTAGAACTTAGAAGCTAACTTACAAAATTCAATGCATAACATAAATATAGTGTAGGCTGAAATGAGAGATGTTCTAGGGTTAGAAATTCTCATTTAATCCTCATTAAAACAGAACACTAAATTTGAACTTAATTTGTAAATTTACCCCTTAACTTTTGAGAAATTGCAAATTAGCCCCTAAACTTAAGGAAATTGCATATGGACCTTAAAGCTTACCAAAGTTTACATACCTTATGTAAATTTCATCCTAAATCCAAATATGGTCTTATAATTTACAAAATCTAAGCCCTACTATAAGCACTCCTCCAGGCCAATTCATATATATGCTAAAAACTAAGTTTTTGCTTGCTACTTGGCTATTTATCACACTAACATGCTTAACCCGAAATTAAAAACTTTATATCACCTCCCTAGTTCTAAAATCATGCCAAGACACTAAATCAAATATTATAACCTAAAAGTCACAATTTCAACAAATTACCGAAAACATTAAAGATTAGGTCAAACCAGACCTAATCTTGGTGTTCTTGATCTAACACTTGCATTTTAACTTCAACGACTTCAAAAGTCCACAAATCTTGCTTCTAACATGTTCATTATCCAAACCTAGTTGGTAACAAACTTGACGAACAACAAAATCACATTACTCCATAATGAAAACTTGTTTTCATGGAAAACATAGAAACCGTGACTTAGAATGCTTTTGACTTAAACATAGAGATTAAATCCTTGATTTACATGCATGAAATCTTGAGATAATACACTCATATACCTCATATGCAAGTTCTAACTTAATCTACGCATCAAAGCCAACATGTCATAAAAAATAATCACACCAAAACACCACTAAACCCAAGAGCCTCTAAATCATGCTTAAAATGATACTCTTGGCATGTTTAGTAAAACTCCAACAAAGACCCAAGTCACAAGCCTTTAAAACTCCAACTTAACCCATTTATCAAGGCTTTAAGAATAAGATTTTCAAAAATCCAAACCTTAGAATCAAAATCCTAAGGCTAAAGTGACAACTAAACCAAAAAACAAAACACTCACTTTGAAGGATTCAGCTATATCACTTTGTAAATCAGGCAAAAACATTTTATAAAAACCTAATATTCTATAAATCAAACCATAAACTTTCATAAAAATCATGTCAACACATCAAAAAATCGAGATTCACAAAAATTTTGATCAAAACAACAAAACTTCCAAGGTTCAACAACATATATCCAAACCAAGCACTTCCATCACCAATTCCAACATTCAACCATCAAACCTCCAATAAAATTTAATCAACACTCTCACACACATTCAAGACTAAAAACTCAACAAAATAAAAGAGATTTGAGCTAGGGCAGAAGATTTACAAATGGTTGGAACTCATGGGAAGCAAGCACCAAAAAAGTTTGTCTCCAAGGTCACTTGATTTCTCTCTAGGAAAAGTGATAAAACAAAAAACCAATTGTGGGATAAATGAGAGGGATGTGCGTGGGTATAGGGGCTGACTTGGTGGTCATTGAAGCTATGACACAAGAAGTGAAGGTTGCTTACAAAAAGGAGCAAAAAAATGATACAAAGGGGGCTATAACCTTGCTACCAAGAGAGTGATTTTGAGGAGGGAAAAGTTGCTTGTTTGACCTTCCATAACTGATACTATTTGGTGCTAAAAATGAGGTATAATTTCAGCCATGGCATGGTCTTGTAGGGGGGGAAAGCTTGTGGGAACTAAGGGTTTTGGTGGGACTAAAGAGGGACTAAGTGAGTCATTCCATTTGCGGTTTAAAGAGGGTTTCGGTTAGGCGTTTAGTACATAACCAATTGTTTTGGTCAAATGCAAATACCAAGGTGTAAAGGAGTGGGTAAGGGTATAAGAGGGTGTACTTGAGTGGTTAATTGCTAGTGGAACTGGCTTAAACCAAGAGGAAAACTACAGTTCAAATTCGAAAGGCATGTTTAGGGTTTGGGAAGTTTAGGGCTCCAGCTTCCTCAAGGATTTCAATTTTGGTTTCCCTTCAACAATTTGGGATTTCATAAGGTTGAAACCCTCTTCTTGGTTGGCCAAAAAGTGCTTCGATGGATGGAATAGTAAATTGTGTGAGAAGCTTATTGGATTTCCAAATGGATGGGTAAGATAGTGACATGTGTCTAAAAAGTTTTTCTAGTGATCTTAGGCTAATTTGGACATCCTACCTGGTGATCTGATAGTGTTTAAACCAAATACCACATAGCACTCTTCCAAAGGGTTACTATTCACTTAAAAAACTCTGAACTTTTTATTCCATCATAAAATTCTAGATATATATAAGAGTCTAATGGTGCAGTTTGTTTCATAAAATTATACTTCTAAGTACCTCAAATAAATAAAAAGGCGATTCTGTCTCTGTAGCACATCAGGATTTGAATATGCTAACAAACTAAGGCCTCTCTATTCCTCTCCAACCATGTCTCACATGACATAAGGCCTCTTTGATCCTCTCCTATGGCTAGAAATATATATCTTTGGACTTAACCACCATGAAGAAAATTACAAAAATACCCCTGGCCCAGTTAGGTAATATGTAATGGACCATGTTGAGTGGGACTTTCTAATTAGAGATTTTCATAAAACTAGCTATTGTGAGAAATTTAGTAATTGATTATGGGGGTCACTGATTAATGATTAAGTATGAAAATTATTTTAGGGTTATGAGAATTTTAGTTTTTTAGGAAATATAGGTTATTTTAGTATTTTAGATTTGAATCACATGGTGCATGCTTGATTAGAGATTTAAGTGCAATAGGAAATTGACATAAATTACCTACCTATTTTTATAGGTGATTGTTTATTTGCTAGAAATATTAGATTAATGCTATGAGATAAGTATTTTAGTCATAAAATTAGGATTAGCTTTCATACGATGAAGTGTAAGATAAAGATCAAATTAATAAGATGACCATTCAGATGCATGGTACCAATGTAATCATGGGTAGATGTGCGAGAAATGGACTCAAGCATGGTTCACCATAGTATGTTAAAATACTATTAATGGTTCCCTTGTGGCCATAGTATGTGGAACCAATATGATACTTACACGTATTGGCCAATTTTATACTTTAGATGAGCCAGATTTGTCAAATAATTCAAGAAATGTCATACATGTCATAAGCATATAAGCATATGTAAGAATAATCATGATTTTGATATCCTCTCAAGCATATAAGCATATGCATCTTCATAAATATCGTCATAAAGATTAAATGTTTTATAAAAAAAACCTTACATTTATTATGTTTTATATGTATCCTCTTGACTCATTTTATGCTTTTAACTACCTTAGGTGAGAATATTTACGAAGAAAAAGCTACAGGATAGGACTTAGCTCAGGAGGTATGGTAGAGACCTAGATCATAGACAGAACTTTTAAGTTATGATTTTGATAGTAACAAAGTTTGAGAAATTTTAATAAGTGCTTCCACATAGTCTCTTTCATGATTTCAGTATTTTGAAAGATTTTTTTATTATAAGGAATCTTTGTACCTAGTGCTTCCTCATGAAAGAAAGTTTTAAAGTTAGGGTCAGTAGTAGCACTTCGATTCCCCAAGATTTCTATAAATGACTTTATTTTTAATATTGAGGGAACAAAATGTTACAATAGTATACTATATTTAAATTTATCTAATTTGTTTTTTACTTATAAAACTTTGTCTAGTTGTTAACACTCTTCTATATGTATTAACAATTTGTTGTCGAGGGAATCACTCCCACCCGACCAAAGTGCAAGCTGATTCACCTGTCTCATACAGGTCAACACTCACACAAAGTTACTCATATAGAGATATACATGCTTCACCGGGAAAACAAATACTCCGCCAACCAACTCGAAGATACCACACGTGATACATCCTAGGTATTCTCCTTTTTATCAATTAGGTGAAGCCAACATGATACCATTTCAATCCATTCATCATAGAGATTCTCTCTAGTATGAAGTTCATGGCAACACACCACAGGAATGGTCTGGGGACACTCTCTATTAGTCTATGATGATCGACACACAACAACATTTTACACACCCGGATATCACAGATCAATCCAAACAATCATAATAAAAATCAGAGAAAACACAAAGTAAAAATATTCATAAACATAATGGTGAAATCATTATTTCTTCATGATTATAAAGTGGGAGATTATAGAAAATGCTACTTTCATACATTCTCACAATATTCACCTCACATTCCAAGTCTTGTCTTAGGAGTTAACTTACCTTACTGCCTTTAAATTATGGCAGCAGTGCTCTACTGCTCCTCTCTTTGTCTCCTTTGAACTCCCTTACTTCCTTCGAAGAATTCGACTCCAAGGGCACTCAAGTGTTTGCGATCTCAAAAGTGAGACTTTGTCCCTTATCCAATCCCTTTTCATCGGTAGGACCGTCAGATATCCTCCTTATGTACTTCTAATTCTAAGCATGCTTGAAAAGGAGTCATTTAGCCTCAGTCATCCTACTACAAGATGATAGAGACAGACTGGAAGGACATAGTTCGCACTTCCTTACGACATGTCTTACCTTCACGCCTTAGTCTCTCCTCGAGTGAGGATCTCCCATGTGGTATTGGACCATATTTATGGATCCTGATGGTATGGTCTGAAAAGACTACAGCCTTTTCCCTGCAGATCTATTCAAGAAATGACCTTTCAAGTGGAGTATAGGCCTCCGCATATGACACTGCCAACTTCTGGGCATTTTTATGTCGTTTCGAAAGGCTCACATCTCTGCCAAAGTCCCTCCTCGATCGTTGTGCACCTTGGGCAGGTAACTCTCTTTCTAACCCGAGCTACCATCCTATTGAGCTCCTCATTCTTGCCTTCGTGTGTCAAACGGCTTTTTTAGCTCGCCTATCATAAGGTGAAAATTCCTTTAGCTCCATGTGCTTGGATGTCTCAGCTAGTGTGCCCATATGTTGGACTAGCTGCATCTGCAACATATGTGGGCTGTGACTATATTTTACCAAACCAATGAAGTATTTCTCATCTTTTCCTTTCACTCACACTCAATCGGTAATATGTTCTCTTGCACTAGCATGGTCTTCAAAACCCTTTAAGATGCCTTATGTATCAAAACTGTCCCTGGTTCCATTCCAATCAAAAACTCATCTTTCCTAGGAGGAGATAACCCTAGAAACTCATCAAATACTTCTAGGAACTCATCCACTATTGGTATCACTCTCACTTCCCTAGTCTCCTTATCTTTAGGCACTAAATTCACTACATAGGCTTTGGAACCACTTGCCAACTCCCTTTTGGCTTGTAGTGAGGTAATTATTTCTAACATCGACCATAACATACTACCTCAGAGTACTCTATCATCCATTCCTAGCACTTGGAATGCTATCGCCCATTGTCAAAAGTCATTACTTATGTAATGCTGGAACAACCAATACATGCCTAGAATGATATCAAAACCTAATACACTAAACGCTATCAGGTTAACCTCCATGATGAATCGACCCATCTCTAAGGGACAATCTTTAGCCACCTTGGTGCAGGATACCATTTTTCCATTTGGTAAAGTTATGAAAATCTTATGATGCATCTGTTCTACTCAAAGACTGCTTATTTGTAATGACCCATAAGAAATTCAATAGAAGGAATTTCTTTAGACTCTAGGAATGCCATGGAAAACCTAGGAGAATTTCATGGATCGAGCAATCGATTAGGTTTTAGACCGTTAACATAGTCAAATTATGATTTTCTAAGGGGACAAACTGCCTTTTTTATTTTCTTAGGCACTTAGGATTGTATATATAGGCAAAACAAATTGCACAATTAGAATTATATAAATTTTTAGAATTTTATGGTGCAATAAAAAGTTTGAAATTTTTCAGGAGAAAATAGGCCAATCGGAGTGCCACATCACCAAATAGCTATTACATCGTTGCTTATGATGCCCAAATCAGCCTAGGATCACTAGCTATTCTCATTTGTCACATGAAACCATCACAACCATCCACTTGGAGCACATTTTATACTTGTCAAGTGAAGTATAAATGTGTAAAGTGGATTAAGTGAAAATCAAGCAAGTTATATGCATGCTCTTTTACACCCATCACACTATTCCAACCACCAAGGTACAACCATGGTCAGCCCCCAAAGAGGGTTTGGAATCCCAAATCCTTGTAAGAAGATCGAAACCCCAAATTCAAACCCTAAATGGATGCTACTTGGTTTGACCATGCATGCTTCTCTCTTGGTTTAAACCCATCTTAGCAGGAACCATTACCTCTTATACTTTCTCTTACACCTGCATCCACTTCCTTACAACAAAGTAACCTCCTCTAACCAATCCATTTGAGTTTGGACTTGAGACCTTGAGTGAAACCCTAACCCAACTCCATTGAGCTAATCAGATGGAGTGCTTTTTGTTCCAGCCAAATGACCCCCTAACCCCCTTGGCTTTTCACACAAGCAACCTCCCATTGAATGACCACTACCTTGACTAGTCTTATACCTTGTGGTCAGCCCAATAGGGTACTTGAAACACTAGGAAAACACTCAACCTCACTACAAACACTCCACTCGGCAAGCACCATTTGAGCCGATCAAAGCTTCACCATTGCTTAAAGCAACCTTCCCATCAATTTGTCACACCTAAAACCACTCAAGTCAACCCCTTTACTTCTTACCCTATAGTCTCACGCCCTCTCTTCAATTCCCACACACTTGAGCTTTTCACTTTCTTTTCTTGGGAGCAAACTAAGTGAGGTTTTGAGAGAGAGTTTGGTGCTAAGGTCTTTTGGACATTCAAACTTATAAGTATTATGTTTCTAACTTCAACCTCTTATATTTTATGATTTTTTGACCTTGATTTTGTTGGAGGTATGATTGGATATTTTTATTCAAAGTCTAAATATTGGATGATGTTAGTTTGGTGTTGAGGTTCTTGGTTTGAGCAAGTTTGGTATGCCTTGAAACTTTGGGATAAAATGTTGTTTAGTCCTAAGTGTTTTGGTTCTATGGTGTGGTGTCTTGATGATTATACAATATTTGATTGGATTTATAGCATATAAGGTTATAATAGAGAGAATTGCATGCTCCTCTAGGGTGTAAGAAACGAAAACCTTCAAGCATGGAGTTATTTGCCTAAGTTTGTCCTTTTAGCTCAAGAGACTTAAATCCATGGTTTGATTTTATAAAATTTTGTTCATAAAGTTTTAGATCATGATTTGAGTTGGAATTTTAAAGCTTTATAATTAGTTTTTTAGTTGGAGTTTTGATGAAAATGCAAAGAGATATGTTTTTATGCAAAGTTTAGAGGAACTTGACTTCTTGATTTCTTTGATGTTGTGATTTGCTTTGATATGCTGACTATGGTGCTAAGATTAAGATAGAATTTGAATATGAGATGTATGGATGTATTATTTCAAGAATATATGCATACAACTTTGAGATTTAGTCATTTTTGTTCAAAGCCAAGCATGATTATGTTTCGGGTCCTATGGTTAATGTGCAAGCCGATTGACATCTATTGAAAAAATTAGTTTTTGTTGCATAGTCATCCATTTCATCCCACATTACATTTGCTTTACATGAGAATAACTGTAACTTAGCTTGTATTATTATATGTGGAATGGTAAGATTCATGCAGTAATTCATGTTATAATTAATGCCTATTTTATTTGAAATGTTTATGCCATGCCATATCATTATAAGCATCAATCACGAATAACTGTCATATAGCATAAATACATGTCATAAATCATATGAGATTAATATGAAATATTTTTTAGTCAAGCATGAAATGTTCATCAATCTAAATTGTATTATGGTAAAGTAGATACAATCTACCTAGTATTACAATGAAAGCGTTATGATCTACTAGGTACTACGGTGAAGGTAATGTGTTCCATCATAATCTAAAGGGTACTTGGGGTGAAGGCATTACGAACTGCTCGAGTACTCATTCTCTTAATAAAAATGCATGAGTCCGTTTTATTTTATGTGAGCAAGTATGTCATGTAGTTTGAGTAAGCTCCAATGTGTTTAAGTTATGTTTTCGCATAAGCAAGTCCATGTTTGTCATGCATGCTTAATATAGTGTTGGTTGCTTATAAGTATAACTTGTTGAAATTTACAAAAATCTCATTGTGATAGTCCCAACTACTATTTCCTCAGGAATAGTAGAAGCTATAACAAGGGCCGATGGAACTAGACTTGACGAGGGTGAAATTGGTGTTGGGCATATGGCCCGGGTCGAGTGAAGCTGAGTTCATGGTGGAGGATCATTTCAAACTAATAGATATTTATATGGAAATTATCATGTGTTTGTTAGGAGATATGGAGGGGATTTTGAAGGGGAAGCATGATATTTTGTTCTAGCTAACCATTTTATAGAAGTTACCTTGAATCATTGGTCCAGACTAAAGAGATCTTGGAAGGCACATGATGAGGATTAGGACCATGTAACTTTGAACTATGTGCTTTTCTTTTGATGTTTAAAGGGGTCTAATGTTTTTTACCCTACTTTTATCATATGAATGGTTTAACTTAATAGTTTGGATAAACGATGACTTGTTATGTACGAATGAAATGAGAAGTCGTTTTGGGATTTAGTATTATGGTACAATGTATGTTGATTGAAAACCATTATCCGCTACATTTACAGCATATTATTAAAAGCATGCTAATGCATTGCATCTTAGTTATGAACGGGGGTATGTAATATTTTGTTGCATGTCTCGATACTTCAATCTTCATTAAATCTTTAGTGGAGTTTGGGGATGTCACGTTATTCTAGTAAATGTAGTGGATACGGATGATTGGGATGCACTTGAATTAAACAAGGTACCCACATAGTATTTAAATACTCTAACTTGCCCTAAAATGACTAGACAACTCATTCTTTATAACTATGATTTTATCATTAACAACCAGTTAACTAAGATTAGGGTCTCGTAACTATAATGAACCCTGCTTCTTGAGTCTCTAGGGCATCCTCGTCAACTTCTCTCCTAACATTAAGGCATACATTCTCACTTGTATCACCTAACCTTGGTCATCTTCTCATCCTCCACTAGGACTGCTTCGTTGCACTAGCGTCGCTTGAGGGCAATCAATGGCAAAATGTCCCCTCCCTCCACATCTATAGCATGAGAGTGAGGTCTGACGACACTCTCCCTCATGAGCCTTGTGACAACATCCACACACAGGCATTCTTTCTCCCATTTGTGCCTCGGGAGTCTGGAAATGTCCACTACTTCCTTGGCCTGGAAATATCCTCCACTTTTGGCTAGTTATAATAGCCATTAAATTACAATGCTCGTATTCGGTGATAAAGGCCATGTTCACTAACTTCTGAAAATCCTTAATCTCCAAACAAGTCACTTGTGTCCTTATTCGCAATTTTAGTCCATCTTGGTATCGCTTCATATGCATGCCCTCAGTAGAAATAAGTTGAGGGGAAAATCTTCCCAATTTCATTAACTAAGCAGCATATTGATCTACTACGATGTTGCCATGGACCAAATTAGCAAAGTCCTTTGGTTTTTGTTCTCATAATGGCTGAAAATTATTGGTCGTCAAACTCCTTGAACCTTTCCCAAGTAATCATTTCCATAGATCCCAATTCCATGGTATGCAATTGCCTATTGGCATTCCACCATATCGTTGCTTTTCCCTTAGAGCAAGTAGCTCATGTATAGTACTTCCTAACTTTTTGTACATCCGCTCATCTCGAAAGTCCTCTAAATGTCAATAATCCACCTTTTCATCTTCATCAGTCCTACATTCTTGAAAAATCCTTGGTAACGATAAGCCTAAAATTATTCATACATACACCCTCATTGATCTTTCATAGGGTGGTTGACTTGTTGCATCTGTATTTGGCGTTGGTAGAATTCGTGTTATTGCTACAATACATCTGTGATATGATTAAGCGTTGTTGCTATTTCTCTCTCACTCCCATCACACAGATGTGATTCTTTGGGATTACCACTAGGTTGCTCGTCTATTGGAACTCTCAGTCGCACTATAATCAAATCTTGCCACACAACCCAAATCTATTACTTTCTAGCTTAAATCTAGCCCACTAAACATAGATCATGTCCTTAGTTCTAGAAATTCAAGCTTAACATGCTAGGTATTGAATCCTATAACTCTAGTACTATCTTCTACATGACAACATAGATTTCCCCAGAGTCATGAAATTGCTCTAATACCAAGTTGTGTCGCCCCGTTCCTTCGTAAAGGACTTGGCTAGGATCCATGGTGCCAAGGGTGCTAGCCTGTCGGCATTTAGATTAGGGATAGGGGTGTAGTTTTTGCAAGGAAGTACACATGTTCGCAAAATACACATGTTAATTTATATCTCAATTAAATAAATAAAGGTTTAGTCGAAAACTAAATGTTATTTGTACTAGAGATCTAAACCATAAAAAGGTTCATTCTTTAATTCACAAATATCCATATGTCACTGTCACTTCTAAAATACCATTACGTAGTATCATTTTTTCCTATCCTACATCCAGGTACAACAGAACAAGCATGATTTATTGCTAGACTAAATAGTACATTTTTAAAAATACAAACATCTACTAACAGAGACAGGTCACCACTGCTAGTACACAGTCGTGGTTGATCGTTCTTCTTCGAGAACCTTTCTTAGAGCTACCTCTGTATCAAAGTCTACTGTTCTGAATAACGAAACCATAGATAGGTTAAATAGTTATGATACACTGTTAATGAGAAACAATGCATATGAAGATGTAATGCACAATTTCATGTAATAGATCTGTGAACACATATATTCATCCACGACAAGGAATCACCCTTTGCCAAATGCCAATACATCTTTAAACTTTGCCTAACTATGACTGAAAGTGTTTGCATTGAAGTAGTCAAAACTTCTTAACTTCACTTTTGGAGTTTTAGTAACTCCAAACACTTCTCCAAGTTTGGCAAGTTACTATTCATAACCAAAAGGAATTTTTTATTCCAAAATTCTCTCTCTCTCTCTCTCTCTCTCTCTCTCTCTCTCTCTCTCGTATTTGATTATATATTTGTAGATATGGTTTGTGTTGTATAATTAGGTTGAAAAAAAAGTAGTTTGAAAACAATAAGTTAATTAAAATTTAAATTATTAATTAAAATATCGTTAGTATAGTTGTAAAATATGAAAAAGAATTAAAAATATCATTATTAAAAAAATAATATTATATTATTATTTTCACTAATCCAATGTGAGGTTATATCTTGAATACTTTTGATTTTATGCAAAACATATACTTTTAGCTAAATTTTAGAGATGATTTTGGCTAGACCAATACCAATGCTCTAAGCAAGAAACACATGTATTTATAGTCATGGCGAGGAATCATCGTCTTGGTAAAACATAGTATATAAGCATGGCAAGGAATCACCCTATGAGGAATTACCCTTTATGCAAGTCTTAAGTATACATACATATCACTAAGGCGAGGAATCACCCTCTCTCAAGCACATAAAACTCATCATGTAAAATCCCATAACATAAAATGTCAAGCTGGAAAACCACTTCGCTGTCTGATCTAAGGAATCACTCCTACTTGGCCAACGTGCAAGCTAATTTTTCTATTTCAAATCCTCTAATACACACACACACACACACCCACACACCGAAGTATACTTGTTGCCCCGGGGACATGCCTACCTAATCAACCAACTTAAGATACCACACATGATACATTCGAAGAATCTCTCAACCTATCTATCAAGTGAGGTCAATATGAAATAGTTCCACGCTGATCATCACTTGGACCCTTACTTCCTGTATGAAACTCGTGACACCGTATTGTAAGAATGGGGTGGGGACTCCTCAACCCACACACGATGATGACAAACAGCAAGACTCACACACCCAAAATTCATAATCACCACCAATTCAAGTATTCAAACTCATCGTTTCAAACCACAGAGTAAAGATAATCCATAAACATAATGAAATACATCTTTTTCATGATTAGAAAAGGAAAAGTTACAGAATATGCAAAATTAGACCTTAACATTCCCACAACCCTAACCCAACATTTCCAGAACTATTTTAGAAGCTAACATACCTCACAGTATATAAAATACTACTGCATTGCTGACGTTACTCTTCATGTCGCTTGCTTGAAGTCACTTGCTCTCTTTCTTGAAGACTCCGACTCCAAATAACTCTAACACTTACGATCTCAAAAGTAAGATTTTTACTTTTACCTTAAGCCATTTATAGGGCCAGATCATCGATGTCCTTCTAACATACTTCTGGTTTCTGATGTCCTTGAATACAAATCATTTAGTCTCGATCATCCCTTTACAGAACCACAGAGGCAAATTGACGGGACAAGGCATGCATGTCCTTGTGGCTTGCCTTGCATCCAATCCACAGTTCTTTGCCAAGTATGGGTGTCCCACATGGTACTGGACCATACCACTAGGTTTGGACTATATGGTTTGCAGGATCATAATCCTTTATGCAAACTCAATCCTGATGACCTCGTAGGTAGAGTGTGGGGTTCTCTATATGATATTGTTGAGCATTTTCATGTTATTCTGAAAAGCTCATACATCCACATAGGTCTTGTCCTTGACCATTACTCGCCTTAGGCTCGTATCTCACACTTTGCCCTAGCTATCAGCTTATTAAGTTCCTCCTTCTTGCCTTCTACACTAGCATTTCTTGCCTTTGTCCCGCTTGCCCGACAAAAAGTGAAAAGTTCTTTGTTACACCCTATTTTAAGATGTTTGTCAAGTTTTATACATGATGCCGCTCATTCTTTCTTTGGACTAACTACACTTTGGAGACCTTGCTTCCTTTTTCCAACAAACCAATGAAGAAAGATCATCTTTGCTTTCCACTTGCATAGGAAATGCTCTCTTCTTCACTTTCCTTTGCCCTCGAAGATGGCCTATTCTCTTATGCTAGTGTGATCCTCACATTAGTTCTTATTTTTCTTACTATTTCATGATATATGGAAATATATGAATCTTAAGTTATTTTACAATTCTAATTGTGTTTTTCAAGGGACTTTGCTATCTTGGAAACCTCCATTGCAGGGTAAGGTTAAACTTAATTTTAATTATGCTTTGTTTCGATCTTCTGACCATACAGTCATTAGGGTTATTTTCAGGGATGATAAAGGTGATGTTTTATTGGCTTTAAGTTGGAAGAAATATGGAGTGTTCAAAGTGGACGACATTGAAGTTTTGGCGACATTGAGGGGTTTACAGATAATCTTGCATTTAGGTGTTTCAAATTTGATTTTGAAAGGGGATTCATTCATTATTGAAGCTATTGGTTCTAAGGAATCTAAATTTTCAAGGCAAGGGACTATGATTGCAAAAACTCAAAGTCTCCTTCACCGGTTAAAGGAATATGACATGGTTCATGTTGCTAGGCTAGGGAATGAAGCAGCTGACTTGCTTGCAAGACATGCTCATTTTGTGGATGACACTATTCAGTGGTGTTATCAGTGTCCAGATTTTATTATGTCTAGAGTCTTGATAGATGAATTTGTAATTGTACTCTCTTTATTATTGGTTTATTCATTATGAATGAAATTTTTTCTTGTATTAAAAAAAAAAAGGGAAAAAAAGAGTATGATATTCAATTTATGTATGGTTTTCAATCGAGAAATTCAATCATTTTATTACATACTTAGAATGAGGGATGTAACAACCCAACCTAATTTTATTAGGGGTGAAACAAGAATAATCTTATTGGACTCATATTATGTTTTATCTGACCATGTCGGATAAACCCACTGGATTTAAATTTATTGGGGTTGTCTAAGGATTTTTATTGGCCCAATAATTTGAAAAAGTAGGCTCATGTTTAATGGATGATAGGCCCAAAAAGTTATTTTAAAGCCCATTAGTTTCTACTATAGGATTTGGGCTCCTTTGGAATTACAATTCTATAAGGTTGGATGATAATTCTTACTTGCTGGAGGTCGGCGGCTCGAACCTAGCGAAGCTCTCCCTAGAGAAAAACCTAGCGAAGCTCTCCCTAGAGAAAAACCTAGCGAAGCTCTCCCTCTCCCTAGAGAACAAAGTCAGATAGTCCCCCCAAGAGGGGGGTGCCGCTCGGCCCCCCCTCCCTCCCTTCCCTCCGGCTCCTCTGTTTAGTTTAGGTTTGGTTTGTTCTGCAATAAGGCTTTGGGTGGCTGTTTTAACGGTGGCTTTTGGGCAGTGTTGGTGTGTCTCTCGTGCAGTAGATCTAGAGCCAAACTGGGCTTGTGCAGGCTTGTGTAGGTGTTTGGTTGGTCGTGGAAGCCGGGCTTTGTTATAAGCTCTAGAGCTCTATTTTCATCCGGGAAAACAGAGGCTTCAAGTCCGGGACGGGGGAGGAGGGAGGCATGAACTGATCGACTCAGCCCAACCGAAGCACGCTACCAGCCTTCCGAAGCATGCGCCAGGTTCCGAAGCCGTCAGTGTGTGGACCAAGCAGCAACATCGGACTGTTATGGTTTTCCCTACGCAGATCCGAAGCTTCCATCTGGGGCGAGGCAGGGCAACCAACAGCCGTTTTGCGTGTGAAATCAAGAACAAGTACGCCGGACTGCGTTTGGTTTTCCTGCGCAGCGATCTGACCGTCGACTGGGGCGAGATGGCGGCATGCTCATGCGTCTGGTTGAGGGAACACTGCGGGAGACGATGCTTGGGTGGGTGGCGGCGGCAGAAGGAAATCTGGAAACCCTAACGGGTTGGGCTCCCGCGCGCTTAAACCAGGCCTTTCGGCTTTGTCTTGGGCCCACCTGTTTTTACAGCCCTTTGTCATTTTCCTGCTTTCTGTCTATGTTTTGTTGGTCTTTTAGTTCTTAATTTTAGCTGTTTTAAGTTAGTGTCCCACTCCTCTTTTGAAGGAGGTGGGTGTTTGTCCTACTCCTCTTTTGAGGAGGTAGGTGGTTGTACTCTTCCTCTTTATGAGGAGAGAGTGTGGTTGTACTCCTCCTCGTTGGTAGGATGGAGAGGTTGTACCTTTCTTCTTTTGGAAGGAAGGTCTTTCAGCTCTATTTTAATAGAGCGCCTCTCTATTGACTGTTGTCGATAGTGTAGATTTAGAAGTTTAGACAATGTCCGCTACCTTGTGTGTAACAGCCCGCTAAAATTATCAGTTTTGGATTATTTCCCGACAGCAATCACATCTCTCTCATCTTTACCCTCATCTGGAATCACGCGTATAGATTATCTTTTCCGTAAATCACGTAATTTGTTCTTCATCGACAGCTGTAAAATCATGAGTCTTCCAAGACCACGCCTAGCCTTTCTCAAGCCCAAACTACCACTTTATGTGGTGGACAGCCACCGTACGCCGCCACGTACGTTCCTCCGACGCATGTTCGTGACGAACAACGAGCGACGCGCGGGTTATCCCGTCGATGGTATAACCTTCTATCTCTAGTTATTTTACGTTTAAAATAGTTGGTTGGTTTGTGGATTGTGTAGTTGTATTTGTGGAATTCGTTGCGTAGTTGTGAAGCGAAGTGTGGTTGTGAAGTGTTGAGTTTGATTGTGTATTTTGTGGACTGTGCTGTGAAGTATAGGCATGAGATGGATGCCGTAGATGTGATACGGCGGGTTGTGTGAAGAGAATACGCGTGTAGCGTACTCTGTGTAATGCAGCGACGCGCCGCGCGACGTGCGCTGTAATGATGTGTGTCGTAGAAGGAAGGGAGTACGCATGTAGTGTACTCCGTGTTGTATGGCGATGCATCGTGTGATGTGCATCGTGTTGATGAGTGTTGTAGCGAAGGAAGTACGCGTAGTGCGTACTCCGTGTCGCGTAGCGATGCACTGTGAGACGTGTATCGCAGTGATGAGTTTTGTAGTGTGGATGGAAGAGAGTTCACGTGAGTGTACTCTGTATTAAGTCGTGAAACACCGGATGGCGTGTCACGAAGGGTTGGATGGCGTAACAGAGAAGTGTAGAGCATGGTGTAGTGTTGGGAAACTGTATGACAGTGTCCCGAAGCAGTGGTGTTATGGATTATAGTCTGGGGTGACTGGTGTCATCTTGTGGTTGACTATGGCTAAGAGTATATGGATTGAGAAAGGAATTGTTTGTTGGTTATTATTGATAATTTTAATGAACTTGTTTTAGTGCAAAGGCTTTATGAAGTCAAATTATCTCTTCTGAGTATAGTGAAACCTCAAGTTGCCGTGGTGTTGCAAGTGCTCACAATATGACAATTGAGTTCAGAAGTGAAAATCTTAAGGACTTGAGTGTTCCTCTTCCAGCTGTTGTGCAGTTCCTCGTGTTTCGCGCCCTTTTCTCATAGAACGCGACGATCGAGGTAAGTTAGCCTCTAACTTACTATCAGTTTATTGTGTATGTGTGATGGGTAAGAGAACTATAATTTATGTATGTATGTTCTCGTATATGCCATGTCATGCTATGTCATTACATGTTTATCTGCTATGTATGATTTAATCTCTCATGAATAATTATCTGTTACATAATCTTTTCTGTCATACAATATTGTATGTTATAAGTATGCCATGTTAAGTATGCCATAAGATACATGTATGCCATTAAATGTTTATGATTAAATCATATTGTGCCATTTACAAGCATACGCCATGTTAGAAAAGTATATGATATTAAATAATATCTCATGCATTAAGAAAGATAAGACATGTTATGTTACGTATAATACGTGGGGCCACAACAACTGTGGAGTACGTATTATATTTATGTTAGTTATAATGCGTGGGGCCACAACAACTGTGGAGTACGTATTATATTTTATGTTACTTATAATACGTGGGGCCACAACAACTGTGGAGTACGTATTATATCTTATGTTATGTTACGTATAATACGTGGGCCACAACAACTGTGGAGTACGTATTATATTTTATGTTATTTATAATGCGTGGGGCCACAACAACTGTGGAGTACGTATTATATTTATGTTATGTTACGTATAATACGTGGGGCCACAACAACTGTGGAGTACGTATTATATTTATGTTATGTTACTTATAATGCGTGGGGCCACAACAACTGTGGAGTACGTATTATATTTATGTTACTTATAATCGTGGGGCCACAACAACTGTGGAGTACGTATTATATTTATGTTATGTTATTTATAATGCGTGGGGCTACAACAACTGTGGAGTACGTATTATATCTTTATGTTATGTTATTTATAATGCGTGGGGCTACAACAACTGTGGAGTACGTATTATATCTTATGTTATGTTACTTATAATGCGTGGGGCCACAACAACTGTGGAGTACGTATTATATTTATGTTATGTTACTTATAATGCGTGGGGCCACAACAACTGTGGAGTACGTATTATATTTATGTTACTTATAATGCGTGGGGCCACAACAACTGTGGAGTACGTATTATATTTTATGTTACATGAAGTATGGGGCCACAACAACTGTGGAGCATACACTACATGAGACACAGCAATTGTGACATGTAGAATACGTGGGGCCACAACAACTGTGGAGTACGTATTATATTTTATGTTATGTGAATTCATGGGGCCACAACAACTGTGGAGCATGAAGTATGGGGCCACAACAACTGTGGAGCATACACTACATGAGACACAGCAATTGTGACATGTAGAATACGTGGGGCCACAACAACTGTGGAGTACGTATTATGTTTTAGTTACTTGAATACGTGGGGCCACAACAACTGTGGAGTACGTATTAACGCACGTTATTAATCAAGACAATTGAATAAGATTCCAAATTTATGTTAAGTCCAGTTTCAGATCAAATATATGATAAGTCAAGTTTCAGATCAAGTTCATGTTATGTTATGCTCACGTACATGTTATGTTCATGTTCATGTTATGTTCCAAGTTCATGTTCACATCATGTTATGTTCACGTTTATGATACGTTCAAGCTCACGTTCATGTTATGTTATGTTCATGTCCATGTTATGTTTCACGTTCATGTTATGTTGATTGTTCATGTTATGTTTTAAGCTTAAGTTCATGCCATGTTAAGTCAAGTTCAGTTCACGCTTAAGTTCTGGTTAAGTCATGCTATATGTCAAGTTATACTATGTTTATGTATGACTATAATTATGCATTTATGCTTTTACTGCCATGCATGCATTTTTAACCTGTGTATAAGTTTTATGTTAACTTACTGAGATTTGTAATCAAATCTCACTGTGGTAGTCCCAACTACCATTCCCCCCGAATGGTAGATCTTGTTACAGGACCCAAAGGAGAATTGGAATCTGACCAACTGAATACGGTCGACTAGGCCACGGTGCGATGTTGATGATGGTATAGTATTTAACTTAGGTTAATACTTGTACTTTTGGAGTTGTATCTCAAGTATTCTTTTGATCACAACCATTTTAGACTAGTGTGGTGATCACGGCTTTTTAGTATGCCTTTATGTATGAATTATGTTTCAAGTATTTGGGATATATTTAGTTGGTGCATAGTATTGCTAAAGAAAAAGATTATCCGCTGCGAATATTGCATAATGTTAGATGCATGTTAGGAACATTGCATCTTATATGTCATGAACGGGGGCAGGTAACCTTGTGTTGCATGTCTCGACGCTTCAAATGTCCGTTCAATCCCAAGCGGAATTTGGGGGCGTCACATTGTGTGCGGGGAAACTCCTGAGCAGTTTGCGTTAGTTGGCTTATAGTCAGTTTCTGTCTGTTAAGTCGCAGTTGTAACTTCGCTTTGTTGAATGCTATGGTGTTCTTTTCTCAAAAAAAAAAAAAAAAAAATACTTGCTGGAGGTCCTTGAAGATCCATTTGGATGTTTAATATATAAATTGGTCTTCTATCGGATTGGAGATGTTATTGGACTCACAGGCCCATGTTTTATACAATTTAGGGCTAATTAGATCATGTTCAATGGTAGGCCTAAGTGTTTATTTAAATGCCGGCCCATTAGGGTTCAACCTGTGATTGGTTCTATAAAAGTTTAGGGTAGCCCTAAAATCTCTTTTAGATCCATTAGGTCGCCAACCCATGTTTAAGCCCAAAAAATCTCTAAAAGCCGACAAATACATCCAAAGGAATTCAATCTGCATAGCCAGGCCCAGTCCACTTCAAAGAACAGAAATCCATGCACGTAGACCACCCCTACACATCTTCTTCCCCATATACATACGTATGACATAAACCAAGACTCTCAATCTCTCACACATGCAGCATAGCTTACAGCCTCTCTCCTCCTTTGTTCTTTCAGGTTCAAGGCTCCCTCACCCCTTTTTCTGAAATTTGCCATCGCCAGTGATGCCAAAGGTTGCACAAAACCACCTTAGGGTGCACAAAAGCTTTCGACCAAACTTCTCTTTTATGAAATGCAAGCTCAGACCTCTCTGTTCCTCTCCCCCTTTTTCACCTGTTCCTACACTAAAAACCAGCTCAGCTGTCTCACAGCCTAACTCCACCTTCACCAGACAGAGAAACGAGCCAAGCTCACGATACAAGATCGTACGCACGTTGGAAGCAAACGGACTCAGCCTCGCTTTGCCTCACATAGACGCTACGCTAAGCACAGTCCTGCACAGAGAGAATCAAGCTCCCATGAACCACCATCTCAATACCACTCCAATGACCAACTCATGACTGGACTCCTCTAGATATGGTCACGTGTTCTATTTTTAAGGCAACGAACCCTTAGCCCCATTTTAAATTTGGGTATCATGCTAGTGTCTTGCTTAGTTTTGACCGCCAGATACCCATTAGTACAAACTTTTCTTTTTATTTTTTTCTTCTCTTTTCAATTTTATTTATATATATATATTTTAACATATTTAAATATTTAAAAAAAATAAAAGAATATATAAAAATTCAATTCCTTAATCATTAAGGAAAGAAAAAATTTTAAAAAAATAAATAAATATTTGAACAGTCAAAATGAGGACGCAGAGTGATATTTTTCTTTAAATTTAGTAGATAATTTTAATTGATCAGCTAAGCTCTTTTAAATTGTCCTAAAATTTTAAAAGTGGAAAACTTTAACGCAGCATTTTAATTGTTATTGAACCAAACTTAAATTATAAACCAAGCTTGTCCAAGTTTAGAGCTCCAAAAATAAAGTGATTTAAGGACTTTTCTATAAATTATTCTAATTCATTTAAGGACTTTTCTAGAAAAGAAATACTACAGTCACAAAAAAATTATCTAAAAGTAATTTCATTAACTAGCGTATCTTTATGTGATTTGTTAGATCTACTTTATAATTATAAAAGTAATTTTATAATCTGATGAATTACGTCAAGTCATGTCAATTTATATGATTATTTTTGTGTAATTTCTTTGTAGTTAAATTATTTTCTTTTATAAAATCTAACTATTTCTATTAGTACCAAAACTTAATCCTTAAAAAGAAAATTGAATCATTTTGTCAAATAATGGCATATGTACGTTGTCCGACCATCACCTCTAGCTCCCTCGATTTATCTTCATTTAGTTTTATTTTCAATTGTTTTCCTTAAAACTTCTCTACACCATACATTTTAAGCCTTCATAGTTGATTAAGTCAAGCCTTTTCTCTCAAAACACTCAGAAATCTCAAGACCAGTACCGACACACAATTCAATTCAGTTTTGCATAAGTCTGCACATATGTTCTCTTGGGTTCACTCAATTTCCAGCTGCAGTCTTTTCATCTTGGAGTTTTGTTAAAACTTAATATCCGACGCACCCATATCTCAATGGGTTGATAATAGGTTGAATATATCTCTTAATTAATGAGTTATAATAGGACGCAAATACTTCTAAATTAATTTTAATATGATTAGAAGTCTATTTAAGCATTGAGAAGTTTAAAAGTTCTCACTTATAATATAATTATCCCTCTAGTCATCAAGAAACATTCGAAAGTAAATTTATTGAGATGATGCTTCTTTTATAGTCGGGTCAGATCCTTCATAATCATAAAGTTGAACATTTTATCTAACAAGACTATATCATAATAGTAATGATAACTTATATCAATCATAATTCATTATTATAAAAAATATTATCAATTTTAATTTTATTTAAAATTATTTTATCTTATCTTCCTATTTAAGTTAGAGCAGAAGATGGACACGTGTGACCAGTGAAAGATTATGGGCAACTGGAAATCGAATATATGGAATCCAAACACAAACGACAGACAGGGAAGGCTCAATCATGATGGCAAAAGATACCAAGAAAAACAAATCATTAAATTATATCTCTTTATTCAATGACTAAATGATGACACTAAAATTATCCAATAGAGGGACACGGCCAAATTATTAGAGCAGATGTAGACGTGAAAATATAATAAAATTGAATTTCTCTACTATATCCTAACATTTTTATTTAATAGAAAGCTAACACACAAATCTTTATTGAAAAATTGAAAACATTCACGGTAGATTAAGATTGAACCCACTAAAAAAATTTTAAGTTAAATTAAATTTAATTAAAGTAAAGGAAAATTATTAATATGACTTTCAAAGGTGACCATTCATATATTTTAATTTTTTTTATTTTTTCATAATTAAAGAAGTGATTATTATTAAATTTCTATTTTTTTAATTGTTCAGTACGTTTAAAAAATACTTAAAAAAATAAAAAAACCACTTGCACTGGTGGGTGTGCATATCTGGACCCACCCTGGCATCGTCATAAAGTAAATAAAAGACAAACGAGAATAGGTATTTGTCCAACCTAAAGGAGTGATTCGACCCCTCCATTTTGAGGTGGTCTGCCGTCTCCGGCTAACCCAACAGTGACACTGTGATGGCCACCTCCACTCAGTAATGGTCCAACCACCCTTTAGGTGGTTTTATTTTTTTAATTTTAAATAAAGAATAATGCTAAATATATTTTTAAAGTGTGCATGTTTTGCATATTTCATTTGAATTAAAAAATAATTCTTTTAATATAAATTCGAAATTTATCCATTTTAAAAAAAACCAGAATACAATACTTGCCTATTCTAAAATTACTTGCTAATTTATCTTAAATAAAGTACTAAAGCAGGTAGGCAAATACATTTAGGTGTAGTTTAGATAGTAAGTTGATATGTGATGAGTTAAAATAAAAGTTGAAAATTAAATAAAGTATTATTTTTAATATTATTAATATTTTTAAATTTTAATAAATTGAATTATTTATTATATTTTATGTAAAAATCTAAAAAAATTTTAATGATGATATAAAATAAGATGAAATATTTCTTATATTCAAACAAAGCGAAAATAGTCCATTCTTTATGCATGACGTGTCAATATTATAAATATATCAAACGAGTTCTACTATATATATATAAAATTATTTTTATGTATTTTTTTAATATAAAGATAAAATTATATTAATTTATAAATATATTTGATTTTTTTTATTGTTGTTTTGGTGCTTATCTAAACAAAATAGTCACCCTTCGTTATCCAAACCGACCGGTTTCATTTTGGATAAAATCCAAAAAATGACACGTGTTTCCCCGCAATATTTATAAATGATGCGCTCAGGTTACGTACGAAAAGGTTGACCACAAGTAAAAGAGGTCGTGATTTATGGTTAAAAGGATACACGTGGTTGTATGTACTTGGCCGGTCGTGGGCAATTCTCGTTGTCGAAGGCGACGTAAGGGGCGTGGGAGTCTGGGACTACGCCAATTTTTATTTCTAAATGTTTTGTGAAGAAGACACACGTACGTTTCTCTCTCTGGTACTAACTTCCAAATCCGATGATCATCCTTGTCCGTTCTCAGTTTCCATGTTTTCTCCCTCACTCGGACGATAAAAACAAAGCCAACATCGATATTGGGAACTAGTCCTCATTCTCTTCGAACAGCTTAGTTCCAAGTTAATCTTCTAGTCTCACTCTGATGTGTTTTTTTTTTTCCTTTTTTTTTTTTACCTGTTGTTTTGCTTTTGGTTTTTATTGCATTCTTCGTTTCAATTTCATTTCATTTCTTGGTGGATTATTTGGTCCTCTAATTTCGTTCTATGCTTTTGTGAATTAAAATCGCTCCAATACTGAAAAATCGATGGAAGTGATTGCTATTTTACTGTTATTTGTATATGTTGTGAGATTTGGTTTCCATTTTAATGGAATGGGCTTTTCGTACAGGCATAGTTAAGTTAGACAATGCTGGGGAATGGAGTTATTGGGATCCTTGCCGAGTCTTCCAATAAGTGGGAAAGAAGGGTTCCTCTAACCCCATCACACTGTGCTCGACTTTTACACAGTGGAAGGGAACGAACCGGAGTGGCTCGCATTATCGTGCAGCCATCAACAAAGCGCATCCATCATGATTCACGGTACGAGGATGTTGGCTGTGAAATATCCGAAGACTTGTCAGAATGTGGTCTCATCGTGGGTGTCAAACAACCGAAGGTGTTAAATCCTCTGTATGTTGCTTCCGACATATATTCTTTCCTACTTCGCAAGTTTCTTACATGATTGGTTTTTCCGCAGCTGGATATGATTCTTCCAGATAGAGCTTATGCCTTTTTCTCCCATACGCACAAGGCCCAGAAAGAAAACATGCCTTTGCTGGATAAGGTAGCTTGTTTACATCTTTACGGATAAATATCAATTTGTGATGAGAATTTTGCTTTGCTGACCCCTCTCTCTATGTTTTTTAGATAATAACTGAGAGGGTATCATTGTTCGATTATGAACTTATTGTCGGTGACCATGGAGAAAGGTTGCTTGCATTTGGAAAGTATGCGGGCAGAGCTGGATTAATCGACTTCTTACGCGGTTTAGGACAGAGTATGTTTCCCTGCCTACAATACCTAGTTGCTGGGCTGGAAACTTTTTATTGGTTCAAGAAAGAACAAAAACTCATCTTGAGTTTCGTTTCCTTCGGGGAAGAGGCTTGATGAAGGCTGGCATTATATATGTCTTCCCTGTGTTATCTGTCCTGCTTCGTTGTTGTCGAACTCCTCTGTTTTTAATGAAGAAAACTAGTTTTAATAACCAAACCTAGATCTTGAAATGGTACATGTACTGAGTTTTATTTACACGATCCCGTATAATTTTATTGAGTGCTGACTGAATTTTCCTTCAACCAGGGTATCTGAGTCTTGGATATTCAACACCTTTCCTCTCACTAGGTTCATCTTACATGTATCCCTCCTTGGCTGCCGCCAAGGCTGCTGTAATTTCAGTGGGTGAGGAAATAGCAACTCTGGGTCTGCCATCAGGAATCTGTCCGCTGATCTTCATATTCACTGGTTCAGGAAATGGTATTTTTACATTGCAAATTACTCTCCCTTGATCCATCCATACTGTATCTATTGAAAAGTGTAAGTTTCACTATGTTGAAGTTGATTGCGAGGTTTTGATATCTACACTTGGATTACATAATGCCGTCCATGTAAACTTCTCCTAGATGTTTCTGATTATAACTCCTTTAACTCTAATAAAGAAGTGTTTGGTTCTTAATACGTAGGGGTTGACTTATGTGGTAAAGGCTTTGGGCTTGGGGGCATGCTCCCCCATGTTTAAGGTTCAAATCCCCTTAGGTGTAAACAATCTCTAGGGGTCATCAGATTGGGGAATTTTCTCCTTGAATTACCCGAGGTGTACTTAGGAAAAATTACTTGCTGAGGGCCTGTGCACCCCCGGGATTAGTTGGGATGTTGTTCCTGGACATCCACTCCAATAAAAAAAAGAAGTGTTCGGTTCTTGTGTTCTTCTTTTGTTGAAATAGTTTCTGTTCTTTTATCTATTGCTGACTCTTATTAGTACTTATATTTTAAATTTCTTCTGCAGTTAGTATTTTTATTCAATTTTTCATTATCGGTTTACTCATTTTCTTCTGTAGTTTCTCTCGGTGCGCAGGAGATATTTAAGCTTCTGCCTCACACTTTTGTTGATCCATCTAAGCTTCCAGAGCTATTTGAGGTGGTAAGTTACAAGTGCTAATATGTTCCTCTAATGCTTCATTAAAATTTGGGGCATAAGTAGGATTGCATGGTTCATTTCTTACTGAGCGAATCACAAATTTTCCCAACTTAACACTTTTTGTTGATATTAACACTGGAGGAATTACATTTACCTGAACCAGTGGATACCTTTAAAATAAGATCATTGAGAGTGTGACGCCCCCAGATTCTGTTTGGGATCGAGCGGATATCTGAAGCGTCAGGACATGCAACACGTGCTTACCTACCCACTTTCATGATATATATAAGATGCAATGTTCCTAACATGCATCTAACATTATGCAATATTCGCAGCGGATAATTTTTTTTTTCTTGAGCAATACTATGCACCAAACTTATAATATCCCAAATAGTTAAATCATAATCCAAGCATACTTAACAAAATAAACATCCACGATTTCAGTACGAGTCTTAGAAGACTGTAACCTCAAAAACATGGGAGACCAAATTCCATATTTACATTACCATAATACACTATTGAGGAAGTTTGTCGAGTAACTCGACGAACAAGGCCAAAAAACTATCCAAAAACTAACTATGGAAGTTGTAAGCTCCTTATCCTATCTACGGCGTCTAGTTAACCTCCTTCAGTCTACCAATGTTTGCTCCTTGCACTGATCCTGACACATCGCCTACCATTCGGGAGGAATGGTAGTTAAGACTACCACGGTGAGATTTGATTACAAATCTCAGTAAGTTAATAGGAAACTCTCACACAGGTTAATTATGAATGCATGATAGTAAAAGCATGAATGCATAATTAAAATCGTAAGTAAGCATAGCATAACTTGACATATAGCATGACATAACTGACATAACCTAAACTGAAACATGAACTGAACTTGACTTGACATGACATGAACTTAAACTTATAATATAACATGGGCTAGTAACATAACATGAACGCGAACTTGAAACATAACATGGACTTGAATCATAGCATGAACGTGAACATACATAACATAAACATGAACTTGAATTTAATATAAACCTGAGCATAACATGACATAAACGTGAACTTGAGACATAATGTAAACATGAACATAATATAACATGAATGTGAACTTGAACATAACATGTACGTGAATATAACATGACATGAACGTGAACTTGAAACATAACGTGAACATGAACATAATATAACATGATATGAACATGAACTTGAAACTTAACGTGAACATGAACATAACATGTACGTGAACATAACATAACATAACATGAACTTGATCTGAAACTTAGTCTTATCTCATGGGGTTACCATGATTGCTCATTCTTAACTTCTTGACATAAACTTGGACTCTTATTCAATTGACTTAATTAATAATGTGACCATATGGGTGCTACACGGGTCCCCTTGAGCCGTGTGTCCCTGCCGATTATCGCATCACAACACAGGTATCTATACTAGCTGTAAGTGCGTTAATACGTACTCCACAGTTGTTGTGGCCCCACGTATTCTACGTGTCACAATTGTCGTGTCTCACGTAGTGTATGCTCCATAGTTATTGTGACCCCATATTTCATGCTACACAGTTGTTGTGGCCCCATGAATTGTTTGTCCCACACTTCCTGTGAACACACGTAAAATAAAATATGGCTCCATCGGCGTTAGTGTCCGACGCGCTCCGGTGACCAACTAGTTAGGCCCCATTCACAACCTGTTGACTGTACTTCGTCAACCCAGGGAATTTCACACCTATTTAGATACTCCAGCGTGAACAAAGGAGTTTCACTATGATATTACCCCATCTTAACACTTAGGGTCGTGATTGACATGAATAACTTAACTTGAACGTGATCTGAAACTTGATTTAACATAAACTTGATCTGACTTCTTTACTTAATATGACATACTTGCAATGGTGAATATTACATGATATGACATACATGTATTCGTGACAGAATAAGTCATACATAACAGATAAACATGTAATGATGTGACATGACATGAAATATATGATAACATACATACATAAATCGTAATTCCCTTACCCATCATACATACACAGTAAACTGATAGTAAGTTAGAAACTGACTTACCTCGATCGTCGTGTTTTACGAAAATAAAGCACAAAATACGAGAAACTGTAAGATGGTATTCTAAAAGTTAGAAATTTAATTACTAACAATTAGAAACATGAAAACAAGCTAACTTAGAGTAAAATGACCATTTTACCCTCTACATGTGGAAAAATGACCATTTTACCCCTAACTTAAGTATTTCATATCCTAACTCCAAAAATTTTTAAAATTTACATTCCTCATGCAAATTTTGATCTAAACTCAAATATTAACTTAGAAAAATTTAAAACAAATCACAACTATAGAAAACACACTATGATCGAAACATCCAAAGGCCATTTCTCTTTATTTTTGTTGCAATTCCTTCCAACACTAATAAGGCCAAAAAACTAATAATCAACACCAAAATTTTTGTAAAAAGATCCAAACACTTAATCACAAGTTTTGAACCTAAATCAAAACATCTCCAAGAATTCCAAAAATTAAATCTTACTTCTAACATATTCATAACATAATTCTAAGATCAACCATGTTTTAAATCATCAAACTAAAGTCACCAAAATCACAAAATAACACTTGGAGTTTTTGGTTTTACACTTAGTCCAAAAACATAAACTTTTTCCTCAACTAGTTTTGATAAATCTCTTGATCAAAGGCTTAAGATTGTGAGATCTTCGAAATAAAGCATCACATGGTTTAAGAATGTGTCTTAAATAGGATCCAACCATAAAACTTAAAATCACATGGCTAAAAATCAATAAAACATGGATCTAATCTAAAAACATCAAATCTTAGGCCTAACCAAAATCCTCTTGCGTAGAAAAAATCATATCTTTGAAAATAATACTAAATATTTTCAAAATAACATCCTAACATGAAAATAAGAGACTTAGGATCATCATATAAAAATATTAAAACCTTTAAAATAAGATCAAATCTCGAAATATTCAAATTTTCTCCAAATAAAAACTGTTTTGCCACTTCCAGTTTTCAAGTTTCTAGATCTAAGAAAATTTATCATTAAAAGTTTTAGTCATGCAACAAAACCTCAATGAACACTCTTAAACACATGCTAAAAACACTCCATAAAATTATCGGATCAAAATATGTCCATTAGCTTGGTCAAAAACTTCAAAACATAACATGCTCTCCAGATTCACTCCCAGAATGACCTTTCCATGGTTAAAAATACTTTTTACTGACTAAATAACAATGGAATGATACGAATAATATATCCACGGTAACTAGACTCAAAGAGGAACAACTTTTATGAAGGAGTCATAATGTGAAAATACTTACAAATGGTCGAAAATCTCCAAGCAAAAAGATACAAAAATCTGCCCGTAAAAGCTCTTTTGGGTTTCTTTCTAAGAACAGAGTGAAGAAGTGATTAAAGTGAAAGAAGTGCGGCTTGCACGACGTCAGACTTCTGGAGGGGTAAGATATGGACTTGAAAGACCCTTGATTGGAGGTGGCTATGTGACATAAAGTGGAGAATAGTGAAGGGAGAGGACAGCCTGCAAAACCTGTGAGGTATGGAGGTTGATGGGGTGGGTTTCTCCATCTCATCAAGGCACTATTGGGTGCAGCCAAGAGCAGTGGATGGTCTGCCATGTGAGGGAGGAAACTTCTTCAAGAAACTTTGCCAAGGTGGCCAAATTCGTAGGCCTTGGTCGGCCTCAAACAAGTGGGTTTCAATTTGGGGTTTAAAGGAGGTTTGGTTAGGGTTTAAGATGCTATCAAACCCAAATCCAATTTTTCTTGATCCAATCAAATTTTCAAGGTTTAAAAGGTTGGATAATGATATCATAACAAGGATTTGAGAAATTAATAGCATGTGAAAGTGATTTAATCAAGTGATTAAACACAATACTAGAAATTGGATCAAAAAGGGTTTGAAGGCCAACTTTAAGGTTTGGGGAAACCGTTTAGGGTTTCGGTTTCAACCAAGTTTTTGGGGTTTCAATTGGATTCCAACCATTTAGGGTTTCACTAGAGTTGAAACCCTCTTTGATTTGGCTCAATTTGGTTGATCAGATGAAAAAGGTTTTGCTTAGGTGGCATGATCTTACACCTTGATTTCCTTCACAAATCCATCTAATGGTTCCTTTTTATGCCAAGTATCTAATAATATTCACTATGTGTGGATAAGATCTTGCCAAGTGTCCAAATAAAACTTCTCTAACCTAATTTGGACATTCCACACTGTAATTTTGAAAACACTGTACTTAATACGCTTATCGAGGTTACTACTCACTCCAAAAAAAAGCGTAATAAACTTAGTACTGAAAAATCTTAAATATTCATATTAACTTACAGTAAAAACCATTTACCAAAACTCAACCTCGAAGTGCCCCTATAAATAAATTCACAATTTCGAATAGCCGTTTCGTCCAAAATTATGAAAATGGGTTATTACGCTATAAAATCCTAAATATTCTACTGAGTCTAGTGGCGTAGACCATAACATACTCTGACACTTCTAACTACCTCAAACGATTAAAATTGCATTTCTGGTTCCATAGTGAGTGATAACACTGGTTATGTTGACAGACTAAAACTTTTGCGATTAGTCGATTCGTGAAAACTTATGGAGTTTTCACGAGGTTCCTCAAGTCTATAGAAATTCTACTATTGAATTTCTACTGGGCTGTTACAGAGAGGACTGGGTTTGTTTTAGACCTTTAAAATGGCAAGTTTCCTTGTGTCGTAAGCATCATTAATCAGAAACTAGGTACCGGTCCCAATAAAGATCAAGCAGTCTCTTTTGAGATCAGGTGTGGGATTGTGTACAATTGTATCATCAGCAAGGAATTGATATCCTGTTCTTTTGAGGATAGTTTGTCTTGATTTATCTATTCCACAAGTCTGAAGATAAGCAGCTGCTCATTAAACATATTATCTGTCTATCTAAATATAAAGATAAACAAATATATGGTCATTGAAGTGAGTCCTGAAAGTTACACTACATAATCAGTCAAAGTAGCATCATCTTAGTTTTAAACGCTGGACTACGCCGAATTCTTGATTTAGAGGACATAACACCAAATTAAAGGGAGTAATTATAAAAAGTATAAAAATCCATCTTTCAAGTTAGTTAAATATATTCAGCCAAAAAAGGAAAAAAAGAAAAGAAGGAATGATAGCTGAACATGTAAATCTTTTTCAAGTAAAATTATTCGTAAATTTTTGTTCTGCTTAGTCACATGCTTTGAACGACTTTGCAGGGATCTGGAATGATGCCCTACATGTATGGGTAGCAATGATCATTAAAAGTCAACTGTGAAACCTTAATTCTTGTTTTTGTTTATTTGTTGAAATTGGAGAAAGCAGTCAAATGTAGGAGATAATTCAGAAACCAATTATTAACATCAATATGTACTTTATTAGAATATAGTAAAAAGCAGTCATAGAAATAACCAAAGATATAGAAAAAGAAAATTGACAAGTTCGTTCCAGCAACTGTTTTCCTCTGGCATGGAAATATGAATTTCTTTTTATTTCTGATCAGGCCAGTGATGTTACTCAACCAGCACGCACATCAAAGAGATTTTTCCAAGTATATGGCTGCGTTGTGACTTGTCGAGAGATGGTTGGTCATAAAGATCCAACAAAAGTATTTGACAAAGTAAGTTATGCGAAGAGGGTGGCCGATAGGGGTTTCCTTTATTCTAATCTTCTATCTAGCTATCTATATCTATCTAATCTAATCTAGTTTTCTTTCCATTGCATGTATGGAGCTACCATGATATGCTTCATTTTGTTGCATGAAAAATAGATAAGCTTATGTAATACGAACCTATCTCATCTTTGTGCATATAAAACACTATAAAAAACGTGTGCAACTGCAAGATGAAACCTAGTGTAAACTATAGAAATAAACAATAAGCCCACACCTAGATTTATATGCCAAAGTTCTCTATGTAATGAGGAAAATAAGTGATTAGCTCCAAGAAATTTGCACATTTTTGTAATTGTTGCCAGCACTGTTTTCTATACTCTCGTGGACGTGGAGGAATTAATAGCAGTTTTCCTGTTATCATGTCATGACATGTAAATAATGTTTCCACCATCACTGACATGAAATCCATTTCAGTGAAGGTAAGCTTTTCTTCTGTTGCAATTCACGTTTCATCATGATCCAAAATTAGGTTGATTGACCTTTGACTGCTCAAGTTCCCACTCCATCTTATAGCCAAGCCAATGCATATTGATCATATATGCTATAATATTTTCGTTCTCAATTCTTTTCAAGTCATATATCTTCAGTTGCATTGGAAAGCATTAATGTTCTTGACATAAATGTGAATGCTTCGAAAACAAATGTTTACTTACACTAAACATTTTATCTTAGTTCAGGCTGACTACTATGCACATCCTGAACATTACAATCCTATTTTCCATGAAAAAATAGCTCCTTATGCGTCTGTGATTGGTATGTAGCCCTCTTTCCTGACAAAATATTTTGAGGTAAATTATATATTATAGTTTTTGCTTCGTCTTAGTTAGAACTCAATTGAGGCTTTTTGGCTGCTATTATTTTGATAATTATCTTTCAAATATAAATGTTTGTAGTGAATTGCATGTATTGGGAGAAAAGATTTCCTAGGTTGTTGACTTCCAACCAATTTCAAGATCTAAAGAGGAAAGGATGCCCACTTGTTGGTGTCGCTGATATAACTTGTGATATAGGGGGCTCCATTGAGTTTGTTAACCAATTGACATCAATTGACTCACCTTTCTTCAGGTTATTTTTCGAGTTCATTTTTTTGTTTTAAACATTATTTTTCTTTCTCTTGTCTTGCTGCTTTGTATATTATCCAGTTCACTTGTATGTAGACACGTCTAGCACTAAAATCCTATAATACCCTCGTTTGTTTTCGCAGATAAGATGAGATGAGTTGAGATTAAAGTTAAAAGTTGAATATAATATTGTTAGAATATATTTTTTTAATATTATTTTTGTTTTAGGATTTAAAAAAGTTGAATTGTTTATTTTACGTTGTGTGGAAATTTGGGAAAGTTGTAATGATTAAATTAGATGAGATGAGATAAGATGAGTTGAGAGGAGTTGTGAAAACAAACGAGGCAGTCCTGGGAGAAGTTGAGGTTGAGGATGCAGGCCAGAACTAATGATGGAGAGCATATCATACTCAATAAGCATTCATCACATAGTTCTAGAATTTTGTTTATGTAAAAGATAGGCAACTAGAAATGAGCCTAATAAAGCTTGGAGTTCAATCAAGCCAGATGAAAGTACACAATGAGTTTGAGAGTTCAAATGCATCACTAGCTACTATTTGATCCCATCTGGTATTTTGAATCTGCTCTTTGATTAATCAGCACTTCTCATTCTAATATGATGGCACGTCTTCCATATGAGGAATGGGAAAATCAGTATTTGATTCTGTTCTTATTACTGGCCATACAATCCACACACATCCTCCACAAACCATCCTTTTCAAGTGTAAGCAAGTAGGAACAACACAAGGGCTTCTGCTCTCATGTATAGTTGTTGCTTGTAGGTAAGAAACTGTTAAGATTATGCTTTTCATAATTCTGTTCATGTTCAGTTTGCTTCCCATGTTGGAGTCTCATTTCGCATCTTTTGTTGTGTTTCTAACTACAATATTCAGTGCTACAGGGTTTTTACTGGAATTGATGATATGCTTATTCATTATTTTCAGATATGATCCTTTACATGATTCATATCATCTTGACATGGAGGGTAATGGCGTGATATGTTCAGCTGTTGACATTCTTCCAACAGAGTTTGCAAAAGAGGTGAAATATTATCATCCAGTCATTTTCTTTATTTTATATATATAACATTTCCCTATGTTCGATATATTCTCCATTAGTAACTTTGTGTCAACATTTAACTTTCATCATCTCAATTAACATGACACAAACCATCGAAAGGCGTCCCAACATTTTGGAGACATACTATCCCAATTTGTCGGAAGTTTGGCTTCTGCAACAGATACAGCCAAGTTACCAGCACACTTAGGAAGGGCTTGCATAGCCCATGGAGGAGCCCTTGCCTCTTTGTACGAATATATTCAACGAATGCGAAACTCTGAAACAGAGTAAGCTTCTTTTGCATCCTAGATTTGGTGGCCTTTTAATTAGTTCTACATTTTTATGTGGTAAAAAGAATGGGGTTCCTTAGAATTCTATTGTCAATTATTGAGCTCAAGAACCTTGACTAGGAATTTTTCTTAGTGAATTATTTCTTTTCAATAAAAACTGGAAGTCAGTTGACTTGAAAAGATCCTAGTGGGAATTGAGAGCTTATTAGGAATAAAATTAACCTACTTGAACTGTTTAATTTGTGAAACTGATGCCGTGCCTCCATAATATATACATGTCATATTTTTTTTTTCCTCACTTCTAGCTATATACTTGTTTCGGAAAGGTAGAATCTTAGAAAATTGAGTGTAGCTCTGAAGCTCCCCCCATCTCAATAACCTCAGGAAATCTTTGCCATCTATTTTTTCCAAAAACAATTAGCATCTGAGAACAGAACATTTGGATGCAGAAATGTAGTGCATTATCAATATGATTTGGATGGATAGGCTAGGGAAACTGAACTTATATTTGTAGACCAACACTACCCTCAAAAAACAGTGGGACAGACATGGTAGATATTTGTTTTTTCAACAAACAAGTGTAATAAGATCAATTGATTATGTTGATACTGTTGTCCTGTAATTGGAAACTTCAAGCATGGCAACATATAAACTAGTGAGAAATTGCAGCATTCACCTTCAAAACACTTCTCATAATAAGTTACTGTTTCAAATTGCCTTTATCTGCTATCTGCTTCCACTTTAATTGGAACAAAAGGATTTTCAAATGTATCCCAAACAAGAGTATAATAGAAACCATTAATAACCCTATGCCAACTTGATAAACAATGTTCATGCCTTGTAGTCTCAATAAACCTTCCTTTGGTGGTTAATTTGTCCCACCATGATGTCAGAATCTCCACAGGAAGATTGTAGTCACGTATTTTCTTCAATTATCTTTTAGACCATAGAATCTAGAATCCATTCGACTTATTTATTTATTTATTTTTATGACAATCCTATTATAGACATAATTTCTGTTCTGTTCTGGAAAGATTTTCTTTATATTCAAGAATTCTATTTCTGATTTGCAGAGAAATATCAGAAAATACAGCAAGTTTCCGTCCTAACCTGAAGAAATACAATATATTGGTAGGTTTGTCAATGTAACTAATACTTATCTCTGTTTATTCTCTTTTTCATGCTAAAGATTAGTATTGATATCACGCAAACTAGTGTTGTTTACTTATTGTCTGAACAAGATTGCTGAATATAATTTTCAGGTATCCCTGAGTGGTCACTTATTTGATCAGTTTTTAATAAATGATGCACTGGATATTATTGAAGCTGCAGGTGGCTCCTTCCACTTGGTTAAATGCCAAGTGGGTCAGAGTGCTGATGTTATGTCATACTCGGAACTTGAAGTAAGTAGGCATCTAATCCAGTTTAATTTTGGCTTCTTTTCAAGTGGTTTTCTTAATGCCCTCATTCTACTTATGCAGGTTATTGAACTCTTTTTAAATTTTCTTTGATCTTTGTCTGGTGGTTTCTCTTGTATGCATCATTTGTACTTTAGTTGTTTACTCTTGTAACATAATCGCTTTTACTCGTTAAAAAAATCTAGTTTAATTTTGGAGGACCAAATTGTTGCGTTGATCGTGGAAAAGATTTTCTATTTTCCAAACTCCTTTCTCACTCTCTTTCCTTAGAACATGATTATCATTAATTACATTCTTTTGGATAATGTGGTCAAACCATGTTATGAAAATTATTTCCAACTTTTTCAATGACATTATTCTTTACTTTGTGAAACAAACTGTTATCGCTAACCATTGTTCTCAAAGATCCCTGGCAACAGGTGAGGAACAGCTAAAATCTGCCATTATCGTTGTATTACCTTATTGACAGATAGAAGATTGAACCATGGTTCCATGTTACGCACTCCCCTTTCCCTAAATGATAGTCATGCATGATGCACATTGTGAAAGATTAGTAAAAAAGCTTCTACATCCTAATATTGTAACTCTCCAATGTAAAAGTGAATATGATCATGTATCATCTAATAAATACACTTGGCGAATGTGGTTGTGGGAAGTGATAAACATTTATTCTTACTTTTTTGCCAAAGAAAAATATATTGGGATGGACAAAAAAGAAACATGGACGTTGTATTAGGGACAGAAGATACTAATTTGTTAGGCAATTTATAGTAGTATGTATTTTCAAATCTACACAGTGCAGAAGGAATAATTATAATTCTAGCATTCACTGAACTCATATTTGTACTCCATTAGATCACTTTAATTCCTCTGTATAATAGAGATAATGTAGTAGATAGGTAGAAAAATATAATAGATCATACAATCAATATGAGTGAAGTAAAGCCTTCTTGGCAGATTCTTAATTGCATTCCATCCAGAATGCAAGACTAAAATGGGAATTATCAAGATAGTACACTAAAACTTCCTACGAATGCAAGACTAAAATGGGAATCATTAAGATAGTACACTAAAACTTCCTACACGCTTGTGAGGCCTTTCTGGTTAAGAAATTTCATGATTACTCAACCTCATTTATATTTATATAACAAAAATTCTATGTACAGTCACTTTTGCGTACTCTTTTACGCACTCCACTGATGTGATTGGTTGTGTATTATAAAAAAATTAATCCAGTCAATCATATTAATGGAGTGTACATGGAGTATACAAAAGACTATATGTAGCATTACTCTTTATATAATTATCTCCAACTCACTCAGTATGGAGACAAAATAACAACAGATGAGCTATTCTTTGAAACTTACACGCTCTCTGATTACAATACCTGCCTGCTTATAATTTCTAATACCATAAATCATCAATGACAAAGAAAAGCCTGTAAATTTTATGTCTTTAAAACATCAAGCAATTTTATACGGTAGCCAGAACTATAAAGATTCATTAACACCCATATGAGTAGCTCTTTCCAGATGCACCAAGCATGCTTAAGTGTCTCCGTTGTCAAAGGTGTATATTTTCTCTTTCTTACTCTAGTATATGATTCCTGTTTAGCTATTAGTTTTATAAAGAATGTATGATTCAAGGCTGAATACCTTGTCATGATGCGTTTTTTGTTTTTGACAGGTTGGGGCTGATGACAGGGCAGTACTAGATCAAATTATTGATTCTTTAACTGCTATAGCTAATCCAAGTGACAACTCTGGGCTTTCAAATCAAGAAACAAATAAGATTTCACTGAAGGTTGGTAAAGTCCAGGAGAGCAGCATTAAGGAGGGACATGAAATTGAAACGAAGACTGCAGTTCTTATTCTTGGGGCAGGCCGGGTCTGTCAACCAGCTGCTAAGCTGTTGGCAACAAATGGAAGTTTTGCATCCCAGAAACAATATGAAGCATGTCTGGAAAATAATTTCATTGAGCACAATGGTGTTGAAGTTATTGTTGGATCTCTCTACCTAAAGGATGCAGAAGAGGTATCATTGACCGTAAACATGTCTTCTTTGTGCTAACTTTGGCTCATCAAATTCTGTTAAGACTATTGATTTTTCATTGACTTATTAAGCGAAAACAATTAAGCTTAATGTGATTGAGTTTATTAACTTTGTACAAGTAGGCTTACTACTGTCTAAATACAATAGAGTTCATGTACATGCATGCATATTTAATTGTGGTGCATTTTTCCTATGGACAATTATGAATTTATGGTTAAGAACTGGATGCAGATCATTGAAGGCATTCCAAATGCAACAGCCGTTCAGCTTGACGTGATGGATCATGAAAGTCTTTTTAAGTATATTTCACGGGTATGGTCCTTTTTGTGTAATGTTTATTGACAATTTTCTTAATTAATGTCATGAAAAAGATACTTGCAACGAAAACCATCCACAGGACAACAATTAAAACTATTCCCTTAAACAGTGACTCGTTTCTTTTTCTATTTCCTTTTAATTGTTTCCTGGCCGGAGGGTCCGCAGCTCATAACATTTCGAAAGCACCTTAAGCCCTTCACAACTACATTGATCAACCTTGGGCTTGGTTACAAGCAAACATTGGGCTAAATCAGGAAGGGATATACTTGGAACTGCTTCGTCCTCTACTCTAGCATAAAGTGGGAGAAAGAACTAAAAAAAACGACATCAAAGAAAATATAAATGCTCAGCAACAATAATTAATGGATACCTGTCAGGCGTACATGGCAACAGTTATAGACGTGCATCGAATGATTTTCATTTCTTAGATGTTCTACCTATTTTCTCAATAGAATAAGGTTTTCTTTTTCATAGGATAATGTTTGAGTTTATTTGGCCTTTATCTTGGACTTAACTTTGAGATTCTTCTTGCCCCTGTGCAGGCTGAAGTCGTCATAAGTTTACTACCCTCAAGTTGTCATGTTATTGTGGCAAATGCATGCATCGAGGTATATTATGCTATTGAGCTTTATTTAATTTGTAATATAGTTAACAACACTGATAGCAACCAAGGATCAAATCTGCTTCTAGCCAAGGTTAACAAGAAAGGATCATAGTAATAATGAACCTTCTAAAAGTTGAGGATTTGAATACATCAATTTACAATTTATAAAATCTGAACTGAACTCAATTAAAGGGGGAGATCCCCTCTTAGGAAGGGTTGGTCCAATCTTACTGCGAACCAGTGCCATTTTTTCTTCATTATTGCTTTTTTGGTCTGAGGGGCATAATATTATTCTATATTATTTTTGTTATTAATTGGGTCAAAAAAGTGGACATAGGTCTGTGATTTCAACAAAACCAAAGTGCAAGTCTTAAAAGCAGAAAAGTTGGAAATTCCAGGCTTAGAAAACAAAAGTAGTAGCAAAGCATAGGGAGTGTCTGTTATTTTCCTTTTATTAAAGGCTGTCCATTATTTTTTTTTTCCCTTCTGGATAAGGACATGATTACGTCTTTTGATGCAGCTTAAAAAGCATCTTGTTACTGCTAGCTATGTTGATGCATCCATGTCCATGTTAGAAGAAAAAGCCAAGAGTGCTGGTATTACCATTCTGGGCGAGATGGGTCTAGACCCTGGAATAGGTAATTCAAACCATTGTTGACAAGGATCCTTCACTGTAAAGTATCTTCTTTAGAATGTCATAGTTCTTATGAACAAAGATGAATCTGTGCTGATTTACTGACGTCAGATGCATGACAGCTTCATACATAAAATTTAATTCCACAATATTCTTCATCACAGCCTTTTAGTGTTATATGAGTGTTTCTTATGTCATGCTTTCTGTATAACGTTCCAACATAATGATTCCTCCCAACTTTTGAGACAAGGTTTGTTGGCATATTCTCACTTTTAATTGTGGTTGTTGATGAAATAGATCATATGATGGCAATGAAGATGATTGACGAAGCTCATGCTCGAAAGGGGAGAATAAGGTCTTTTACTTCTTACTGTGGGGGACTCCCTTCCCCAGCAGCTGCCAACAACCCATTAGCATATAAATTCAGGTACTTGTGATTCAAAATATTCATCTTCTTTGACATTTTTGAAACTCACCAAACATAAGAGCCACTTTTTTCACGTGGGGAGAGAAACAGTGCTTGGTACTAACTGATAACTATTCATATAATATTGTGTGGCTCAGTGGCTGTCAACTGCATGTGGGTTAGAGATACTAAGGGCATGTTTGCGGTTGTGGTAGACGTCTTATAAAGTGCTTAAATAACCTTAAAAGCGCCTTAATGAAAAAATTAAGTTGTTTGAATGTTATATATTAAAGTATTTTTAATATCAAATAAGTTAAAAAATATTTTTGAGGAAATGCATCATTTTGATGCTTTTCCTTAAACGTGCTTTTCAAAATAATGCGAAACGTAATTCAATTTTTAAAAAATTGTTAATGGACAAAAATATTCATACAACTTTAAGATAATTACAACTTTCAAACTTTTAAGGATATAGTCATAATTTTTAAAAATTCAAATAATCGTTATTTCTACCTCAAAAAGAACTTTTTTATTTGTTTTCAAACAAATATAACATGTTTGAAAGTGTTTTAAATAAATGATTATCAAACAGTAAATACCTTTTTAATAATAGAACTTATTACTTAAGTTATAAGCTATAAGCTCTAAAACTATAAGTTATATTTCCCACCGTAATTCCAAACATGCACTAAATGGGGTTCAGATTTGATGTGATCGATGGATGTTTAAATATAGTTAACTAGGGCTGCAGATGAACAGAGTTGGGCCAAATTCAAACAAGGGTACTCGAGCTTGATTAGCTACTTATTCGAATATCTTTGTTCAAGCTCGGCTCGTTAACCATTAAGTTGTTTGACTTCTGCTTGTGCTCCACTAAAAATAAACGAATGACATGAGCTTGAGTAGCTTGAGCTTGAACTCGATTATTGTTTTGAAAATTTTGATTCTTATCTTTTATTAATAATTTTTTTTTTAATTTTACAAAAAATTCAAACCATCTAACCATTCAAGCAAATAGTTTTGTTAAAAAAATTATTATGATATAACTTTTTATAAAATAAATTAACTTATAGTTATAAATTAAAAAATAATACATAAGATAAATGTAATAAACTAAACCATTTAATATATAGATAACATAATAGATCAAAAGTTCTAGTTGTATAATATATTATTATTAAATATAAGTTACAAATATATTATAGCATACATTACTAAATATTTTATTTATTAGTGTATTAAAAGCATATGACATAAATATGTAGTTATAATATATAAGTTATTGTACATATATTACACTAAAAATATAATAGTATGCAATTATAAATAATGAGTAATAGTTATAACTTACAGTATGTGTTATGATTTATCTAGTATAATGAAAACCATATTGTTTATAAGGTTAATGATATAATTCTTTAATTAAAAAGAAATATCATCATCTTATGTTATGATGTGCATTATATATACGAATTATAGTTAATCAATTAAAGTTAATTTGGTAATTGTTTCAAGTAAATGTGTATTCACTCATCCATTTATTACCATATCAATAGGCTATAATCTATGTAACAATTAGAAAATTAATATATAACATTAATGTTATATTACATAATACATAAATAACTAAGTTTATAAAATAAATTGTATTACAAACATAAAATAGCTTGATATATCATATAACTAGTAATAAAATACACAACTAAGTACATAAAATATATTCTATAAAAGGAATTATACAAGTTATCCTACACACACATTGGGAAGATAATAAATATATTAAATAAGGTCAACTATAAATAAATTAATAATATATAATTAAATATATAAAATAAAACTAACATGTAATAAATATAACACATATTACAAGCTCAAATGAGTCAAGTCGAGCTTATACTAGCTTTGTTTACAAGCCTAAACTGAGTTGAGTCAAGTTTATAGAAGTTTTGCTCATTTAATATTCGAACCAATATTAGTGTTTACAAATATCTCATTTATTAAATGAATCGAATTCGAACTGAGTATATAGGAGCCAAGCTCGCGCTGTTCACGAGCTGTTCTGTTCATTTGCATCCCTACAATTAACAAAAAGTTTTATGTGCTTCATTTTAAATGTGAGTGCATGTCTGACATGTAACACATGTACAAGTGTTGTACATAAGTGATGCAACCTTTAATTAATGATTATATCCTCACTTTTACAAGAAAACTGAACCCAACAACTACAAATAGGATTAATTCTTGGAGTATTTCCCTTATCTTTCTCCATTGATTATGAATTTTTCCATGCTACCTACCTGAGAAAGATGGCATTGATGAGGAGTTTCCCACACACACAAGCAGTAGAGATTTCTTGCTTGTCTCTCACAGACATGTATCCCTTATCAATTGCTTTCCCTAATGGGTATTATATATTAACCTCTGTCTCTAAGCATTACAGCGGTTTGCTCACTTTCTTATCAACTTTTCCAGTTGGAATCCTGCAGGAGCTATTCAAGTTGGGCGAAATCCTGCCACCTATAGGTCTAATGGTGAAACTTTAAATATTGATGGTAAGTTGTAAGCATCAGGATGTTTCTGTTCTTTATGTTTCTTCATAATTGAACATTTCACGTGCACTCAGATATTGTTTATTAAACATAGGACTTGATCTTTCTTATTTGATTCACCCTAATCTGATGTACTTTAGAATTTACAATGTTAGAACAGTATATCAACAATCATAAAGAATATTGAGAATTTCCTTAGCTTTATCTTTGAAATGATTTTATTTATTTATTTGTCTTTTTTAAACACTTGAAATTCAAAAAAAAAAATTTATTTTTTATTTATATATACAGATATTCAAAGGTTCACTCTGAGTTACAAATTTGCAGGGGACAGTCTTTATGATTCGGCTGTGAGAGTTCGGCTACATGATTTTCCAGCTTTTGCATTGGAGTGTTTTCCTAATCGTAATTCCCTAGTTTACGGGGAAGTGTATGGAATAGAACAGGAAGCATCAACCATATTCCGAGGAACCCTTCGCTATGAAGGCATGACAAATGTTTGGTTTTTGGCTTCTACTATTCCCAATGCCAGTGATTACAATTTTATAAACCTAATGCTAAGTTGCATTAGGATGGTCATCTATTGTGAACCTCAAAATTTTTAATAAATTAAACCAGAATATTATTTTGAGTATATATAACACTTCTAACCATATTTGAAAATGGACACAAAGAATTATTGTAGGGAAGTCTCAGGAAAAGAATGCAGAAACTAATCCTCTATTATTTTGCACAGGATTCAGTGAGATAATGGGGACACTAACAAGAATTGGTATGTTCAATACGGAAGCTCATCCAATTCTTAAGGGTGAAAAGAGAGCGACATTCAGAACATTTTTGCTTGAACTTCTTAAAATTAAAAGTGAAGTTGTGGATGGACCTTTGATAGCAGAGAAGGACATCGCAGAAAGGATTGTCACACTTCGATTTTGCAAAGAGCAAGGAACTGCAGTAAAGGCAGCCAAAACTATCATGTAGGCCCCCAATAATATTATATATATATTATAGTTAGTATTTCTTTATTTTATACTCAAGCTCACAGAAAAATGTCATCTAAAGAATGTAAAAATCTAAGTGACTATAGTTGTTTTGCATATGGAGTAGTTTTTTGGGATTTCACGAGCATACAGAAATTCCTGTTTCCTGCCAAAGTGCATTCGATGTTACTTGTGTTCGCATGGAAGAGCGATTAGCCTACTCCAGCTTAGAGCAGGTATATTTCATATTTGTAATTTAAACCCGGAGTCTTTAGGTTATTCTTCTACAAAGTGCACTTATTGTGATTTGACTATACATATTATAATTTTTTAGTCAAAGTAGTACTAAACTACAGCAACTTATGCAATTAATGACCAACCAGGATATGGTGCTTTTGCATCATGAAGTGGAGGTAGATTTCCCAGATGACCAAATAACCGAGAACCATACTGCCACTTTATTGGAATTTGGAAGGACTGAGAATGGAAAAACCACTTCTGCTATGGCTCTCACTGTTGGTATTCCAGCAGGCATTGGTGCTCTGGTACGTCACATATCTCTGTCCTACGTCATGGTCCAAGCTAAGTCTTTAACAAAATCTATGTTATGTCTGTTGTTGTAGCTCTTACTAGAAAACAAGATCAAGACAAGAGGCGTCTTGAGGCCTATTGTACCTGAAGTCTATATGCCAGGTAATTGCAATATACTTGTTTGGTTCTAGTTTGTGCTTTACAGCAGATACAGATGTCTGACATTGCTGCCATCGCCCCCTTGACTGCAAAGATGACTATCGATGTTTGAAATGTTTAATCACTGAAAAATGACTAAGAAAAAAGAAATTTGAGGTGTGCATGGATGTTAAGTGACCATCTTGAGCATGTGTCAAACGTATACAACTGACTATTTGTTTTATTGCACTGCAGCACTGGATTTCTTACAGGCCTATGGCTTGAAGTTAATGAAGAAGATCGAGTAACAGATCATTACCTTGACTCTCTCCTCTTTTCTGTCCCTTTTTTTATTTTTTAATCTGAAATCTGCGTTGATTATCTCTTGTATTGATATAGTTGTCAAACTCACGAAAATTTAGTTCAAAAACAGAATCAGACCATATGTTTTTAATGTTATTGTGGCTGCACAATTTTCATTGCAATGAAATAAATTCAGGTGCAACTGCTGGAATGACAACTTCTTTATATTCTAGATGTCAGAAGAAATTGTCTGGTCCTGAAAGAAGAACCATGAGCTTGAACAACTTGTGAACGAATCAAGTGGACAAACTTGTGTAATCAACGTTGAGCATGTGAATCCATTTACATTTTATAATCTACTAGATGAGAGTGGAAACTGCACACTCAATATCCAGGAATTGTAGGAGCTGCCCCCCAACCAATGTTTGTGTAGTGCGCATGTGTAAGGCGGTGAGAGTTGCAAGTTTGAGAGAGCAGATGATGAGATGAGATGAGAAGTTGAGTTCGTGTATAAAGAAAGAAGGGGCAAAATAGTGTGGTTTGATTAAGGTCTCGTTTGGATAGTGAAAGTGTAACAGCCGCTAGAAATTCAATGGTGAAATTTCTATAGCCTTTAGGAATCTCGTGAAAACTCCGTAAGTTTTCACGAATCGACTAATCGCATAGGTTTTAGTCTGTCAACATAGTTAGTGTTATCAATCACTATGGTGCCAGAAATGCAATTTTAATTGTTTGAGATAGTTAGAAGTGGCAGAATACATTTTAGTCTACACCACTAGACTCAATTGAATATTTAGGATTTTTTTCAGTACAAAGTTTATTACGTTTTTTTTTTTGAGTGAATAGTAACCTTGATAAGCATACTAACTGCAACGTTTTCAAAATCACAGTGTGGAATGTCCAAATTAGGTTAGAGAAGTTTTATTTGGACACTTGGCAAGATCTTAACCACACATAATGAATAATATTAGATACTTGACACAAAGTGAAACCATTAGATGGATTTGTGAAGGAAATCAAGGTGTGAGATCACGCCATCTAAGCAAAACCCTTTTTTTCATCTGATCAACCATTTTGAGCCAGATTAAATAGGGTTTCAATCCTAGTGAAACCCCAAATGGTTGGAATCTATTTGAAACCCCAAAAACTTGGTTGAAACCGAAACCCTAAACGGTTTCACCAAATCCTAAAGTTGGCCTTCGAACCCTTTTGATCCAATTTCTAGCATTGTGTTTAATCACTTGATTAAATTACTTCCACATGCTATTAATTTCTCAAATTCTTATTATGAAATCTTTATCCAACATTTTAAACCTTGGAAATTTGATTGGGCCAAGAAAAATTGGATTTGGGCTTGATAGCATCTCAAACCCTAACCAAGTCCCATTTAAACCCCAAATTGAAGTCCACTTGGTTGAGGCCCACTAAGGCCCACGAATTTGGCCACCTTGGCAAAGATTCTTGGAGAAGTTTCCTCCCCCACTTTTCAGACCATTCATTGCATCAAGTTGCACTCAATAATATGGAGGAACCCACCCCATCAAGTCTCATGTCTCATAGCTTTTGTAGGTTGTCCTTTGCCCCCCACTATCCTCTACTTTATCACATGTCTACACCTCCACTCAATGATCATTAAGGTCTATATATTCCCCCTGCAGAAGTCTTGAGTCGTGCAAGACACACTTACTTCACTTTAATCATCTCTTCACCCCGTTCTTAGAGAGAAACCCAAAAGAGCTCTCTCGAGCAGATTTCTGTGTCTTTTTGCGTGGAGATTCTTGACCCTTTGTAAGTATTTTTACACAATGACTCCTTCATAAAAGTTGTTCCTCTTTGAGTCTAGTTTCCGTAGATGTATTTTTAGTATCATTCCATGGTCATTTGGTCGGTCAAAAGTATTTGTAACCATGGAAAAGTCATTCTGGACGTGAATTTGGAGAGTATGTTATGTTTTGGAGTTTTTGACCAAGCTAATGGGCATATCTTGGTCCGAAAATTTTATGGAGTGTTGTTAGAATGTTTTTAAGAGTTTTCATTGAAGTTTTGTTGCATGAATAAAGCTTTTAATGATAGATTTTCTTAGATCTAGAAACTTGAAAACTGGAAGTGGAAAAACAGTTTTTATTTGGAGAAAGTTTGAATATTTCGTGGTTTGATCTTACTCTAATGGCTTTGATATTTTTATATGATGATCCTAAGCCTTTTATTTTCATGTTAGGATGTTATTTTGGAGATATTTAGCATTAGTTTAAAAGATATGATTTTTCTATGTAAGAGAATTTCGGTTAGGCCTAAGATTTGATGTTTTTAGGTTAGATCCATGTTTTATTGGGTTTTAATTATGTGATTTTAATTTTGATGGTTGGATATTCTTTAGGACACGTTTTTAAACCATGTGATGCTTTATTTCAAAGATCTCATCTTCTTAAGCCATTGATCAAGAGATTTATCAAAGCTAGTTAAGAAAAAGTTTCTGTTTTGGACTAAGAGTAAAACCAAAAAATCCAAGTGTTATTTTTTGTGATTTTGGTGACTTTAGTTTGATTATTTAAAGCATGGTTTATCTGAGGATGATGTTATGAATATGTTAGAAGTAAGATTTGATTTTTTGGAATTCTTGGTGATGTTTTGATTTAAGGACAAAACTTGTGATTCAAGTGTTTTGATCTTTTTACAAAAACAAGTTTGGTGTTGATTATAAGTCTTTTCTAAATGGATGTTTTAAGTATGGTTTTTAAACCTAGGATTTGAAGATGGTTGGTGCAAAATTTTGGTTTAAGCATGAGTTTTGAAGTTGGAAGGAATTGCAACAAAAATCAAGAGAAATGGCCTATGGATGTTTCGGCCATAGTGTGTTTTTCATAGTTGTGTTTTGTCTTAATTTTTTTCTGAGTTAATATTTGAATTTAAGACAAAATTTACATGAGAAATGTAAATTTTAAAAATTTTTGGAGTTAGGATGTGAAATCCTTAAGTTATGGATAAAATGGTCGTTTTCCCACATGTAGAGGGTAAAATGATAATTTTACTCTAAGTTAGCTTGTTTTCATGTTTCTAATTGTTAGTAATTAAATTTCTAACTTTTAGAATGACCTTTTACAGTTCCTCGTGTTTCACACTTTATTCTCGTAGAACCCGACGATCTGAGTAAGTTAGCTTCTAACTTACTATCAGTTTATTGTGTATGTATGATGGGTAAGAGAACTACAATTTATGTATGTATGTTATCATATATGCCATGTCATTACCTGTTTATCTGTTATGCATGATTTATTCTTTTATTAATATTTATCTGTTACAAAATCTTTTATGTCATACAATGTTGTATGTTATAAGTATGTCATGTTAAGTATGCCATATGTTATATGTATGTCATGGACTGTTTATGTTTAAATCATATTGTGCCCTTTACAAGTATACGCCATGTTAGAAAAATTCATGATATTAAATAATATCTCATGTATTAAGAAAGATAAGATATTTAAGAGTGACACAGACCTAAGCGTGTTCACCACAAGTTATGTTATGCGGTGCTACAGACTCAAGCGTGGTTCACCTTATGTAAAGTTCATATAAGTTTTATGTTCAAGTTAAGTTATTCATGTCAATCACGACCCTAAATGCTAGGATGGGGTAATATCCTAGTGGAACTCCTTTGTTCACGCTGGAGTGTCTAAATAGGTGTGAAATTCCCTGGGTTGACGAAGTAGAGTCAACAGGTTGCGAATGGGGCCTAAGTAACTGGTCACCTGAGCGTGCCAGGCACTAACGCCGATGGTGTCATATTTTATGTTATGTGTATTCATGGGGCCACAACAACTGTGGAGCATACACTACGTGAGACACAACAATTGTGACACGTAGAATACGTGGGGCCACAACAACTGTGGAGTACGTATTAACGCACTCACAGCTGGTCTAGATACCTATGTTGTGATGCGGTAATCGGCAGGGACACACGGCTCTAGGGGACCCGTGTAGCACCCATATAGTCACGTTATTAATTAAGACAATTAAATAAGATTCCAAGTTCATGTATTTCACGTTCAAGTCATGTTTCACGTGTACGTTCATGTTAAACTTAAAGTTCAAGTACATGTTATGTTTCAAGTTCACATCCATACTATGATTTAAGTTCATGTCACATCAAACTAAGTTTCTGTTTCAGTTCAATTATGTCAACTCATGCCATGTTATGTCATGTCACATTATGCTTATTATTTTATGTCATGTTATGTCAAGTTATGTTATATTTACTTTTGATTTTGATGGTGCATTCATACCTTTATTTCTATGCATACATCATTAACCTGTGTGAAAGTTTTCTGTTAACTTGCTGAGATTTGTAATCAAATCTCACCGTGGTAGTCTCAACTACCATTCCCCCCGAATGGTAGGCGATGTGTCAGGTTTAGAACAAGGAGCAAATATCGATAGGCTGGAGGATGTTGACTAGACGCCGCAGATGCGATGCAGAGTTTTCAGCTTCTATAGTTAGTTTTTTTTTCTGGACAGTATTCTAACCTTGTTAATTGAGTTACGCGAGTTACTCGATGAACTGGTTCAATAAGTGTATTTTGGTACTGCAATATAGAGTCTAGTCACCCATGTTTTGAGATTACAGTCTTCTGAGACCCGTACTGTAATCGTGGTTAATTATTTTGTTAAGTATGCATGGATTATGCTTTAATTATTTGGGATGTTATAAGTTTGGTGCATAGTATTCAAAAAAAAAAAAAGAATTATCCGCTGCGAATATTGCATAATGCTAGATGCATGTTAGGAACATTGCATCCTATATGTCATGTACGGGGGCAGGTAACCTTGTGTTACATGTCTCGACGCTTCAGATGTCCATCCGATCCCAAATGGAAATCTGAGGGCGTCACAGAAAGTATTTCATCTCATCTCATCATTACAACTTTTTCAAATTTTCATATAAAATTATAATAAAGAATTCAATTTTTTCAAATCCTAAAATAATAATAATATTAAAAATAATATTCTAATAATATTTTGTTTAACTTTCAACTTTTTTCTCAACTCACTATCCAAATAACACCTAAGTGGAGTAATGCGTATTGAAGTTCTTGTATTAACGGATCTGGAAGTGTGATACAGTGTGTAGCAACATTTGAGTGTTATCAGTCTACGCCTCTTGTGGAGGATTTTCATGAATGTTGAGGTGGTAGTCATGAAGAAAGATCCTTTATGCCTTGTGGTCTGAGGTTGGATTTTCCACACTTTGATGAAAACAACCTTGTTGGGTGGATTTCGAAAGTCACTTAATATTTTGAATTCCATCAGACTCTATTCAATTAGAGATTATTGATGTCATCTAATCATATGGAATGGGAGGCCTTGGTCTGGTATCAAGATGTTGTAGATTATGGGGCTTTTAACGAGTGGGGTACTTTTCTTAAAGCATTACATCCTATGGAGGCCCTTACAAGTCTCAAACATACCGCATCAGTGACAAGTTACAAAGCTCAATTTGAAGTCATGTCTAATAAACTTAAAGGCTTATATGATAGACACAAATTGAATTTTTTTAGTGGTTTAAGGGATGAGATTTGGTTGCCTGTCACAATGCAGCATTTGGATTGGTCAAGATCCAGGAGGAATATTTGTGGGAAACAAAGAAGTCATGGAGGAATGGAGTAGTAATCAATTAGAAATTAGCATCTGATCCATCGTGGGAAGTTAATAAAGTACATAAGTCATTTGTTCTATTCAAGAAAGTTTTTTCTACCCAAATGGATGAAAAGAGAAGGAAAGGGTATGCTACCACTGTAATGAAAAGTGGAATCCAGCACACGGGTATAAAAACCCAAAAGTCTATCTTTTGCAAGGGGAAGAGGGTGCAGTTGAAGATTTGGTTGTTAGGGATGACAGTGAAGAAGGCAGTGCCTTGGGAGAGAAAGCAGTGTAGGAAGATTAGAGCTTGGAGATTTCTATCCATGCCCTCTCTAGTGGTCCCAATAGTAATGTCATGAGGTTGTTGGGTAGAATTGGAGAGTATTAAGTAGAAATTTTAGTGGATTCAGGTGACACTCATAATTTTTTGGATCCACTAATGGTAAAGTCAGCCAAGTTAAAAGTTCATAATGAAGTCAGCTTGCAAATGAAAGTGGCTAATGGAGATACTATCTTGAGCCAGGGCAAATGTGAGGAAACCATCAAGATTTAGGGTTCCAAATTCACTATTCATTTTCATGTTTTGACATTAGGGGGTTGTGATATAGCCTTTGGAGTCCAGCGGTTAAGGACTTTGGGGCCCATTAATTGGGATTTTTCTGCTATGTCTATGGATTTTGTGGTGGATCAGTTGAGAGTGACATTGTATATGCATAATGGAGAAGGGTCTTTGAAGTCTTCCTTTGTCAATCAGCAAGGCTAGTTTTTGCAACTTGTGGCACAAGAACCACTAAATCTATCTAATAGTCAAGATCATCAAATTGTGGTAGTTGTGGAGCAACTTGCAGATGTACTTGCAGAACTAGTGGGGCTACCTCCTAAAAGGAATTTTGATTATCAAATTCCTTTAAAAGATGGTATTGGACCTATATCAGTTGGGCTATATCGATATCCACATTATCACAAGACAGAGATAGGGAACTTCGTATCGGATTTGCTGAAATTAGGTGTAGTGAGATCTAGCCAAAGCCTTTTCTCTTCACCTGTTCTGCTGGTTAAAAAGGCATATGGCACTTGGAGAATGTGTGTGGATTACCGTGCCTTGAATCAAGAAACCATCAAAGACAAGTTTCTTATACATGTCATTGATGAGTTGTTTGATGAGTTACTTGGTAACAAAATTTTTTCAAAACTGGACTTAAGATGAAGATATCAACAGATAAGGTTGAAGGAAAGTGACATCGAGAAGATAGCTTTTAGAACTCAAAAGGGCCACTATGAGTTCCTAGTAACTCCTTTTGATCTTAGTAATGCCCCTGCCACTTTTTAAGGGCTAATGAATGAGCTATTCAAGCATTTTTTAAGAAGATTTGTACTGGTCTTCTTTGATGATATTCTCATTTATAGTAGAAATATGTCTGATCATGTGTAGCATTTGAAAGTGGTATTGGAGGTGTTGAGGTAGAATTCTTTGTTTGCTAAGGGGTCCAAGTGTAAATTTGGTATTGAAGAAATTGATTATTTGGGCCATGTAATATCTACTGAGGATGTTAAAGTTGATTCTTCCAAAATTGTTGCCATGCTTAAGTGGCCTATTCAGCCTCAAGGGGTTTTCTTAAGTCTTATTGGATAATATAGAAAATTTATAAGGAATGATGGTATTATAGCAGCTCCATTGACTGAATTGCTAAAGAGAAATGCCTTTGTGTGGTCCGAAGCAGCAACTCAAGCTTTTATGCACCTTAAGAAAACAATAATTGAACCTCCTGTATTGACTACATCAAATGTTGGAGGGACCTAAGTATTACACCCTTCAACAGATTTTGTTGTTGAGAAAAGAAAATTTTGTTGTAGTTCCTAACTCTTCTTTTCAGGCTAAGATTTTGTAGCATATGCATAATAGCCCTCAGGCTAGACATGTGGGGTACAAGAAGACAGTGCAAAGGGCTAAACTAGAATTATTTTTTTTTTTCGGGAAGGCATGGACAATGACATTAAGAAGTTTTTTTTTAGAGAATGTGTGGTTTGTCAAGCAAGTAATCATGTGACTATTCATTCAACAGGGCTGCTGCAGCCTTTACCAAGTCCTCATTCTACATGGTTGGATATTTCTATAGACTTTATTGAGGAATTGCCTTTGTCTAGTGGGTTTACTGTGGTATTTTCTGTGGTGGATATGCTAACTAAATTTGTCCATTTCTTTCCATTGGCTCACTCCTATACAACTTGTAAGGTGGGTTAAGTGTTTTTTTTTTTTTTTTGGTCTTCAAAATGCATGGAATGCCCTAGTTCATCGAATCTGATAGAGGCCCAACCTTTACAAGCTCATTCTGAACTAAATTGTTTACATTTAAGAGAACTTCATTGAATTTTAGTTCTACATATCATCCACACTTAGGTGGCCGAACATGAGTGCTAAACAAGTGCTTGGAGGGGGTAATTGAGGTGCTACACTGGTGATAAGCCAAAGGAATGGAGCCTTTGGATTCCTATAGCAAAGTAGTGTTATAACACCACTACTCATTCGATTGGAGTTTCTACTTTTAAAGCTCTTTATGGCTATTTGCCACCAAAGTTACTGGCTTATGTCCATAGAACAATTGCCAATGCAGCTATTGACCAACAATTGAAGTCTAGAGAGCAGATTTTGGTGATGTTGAGGGACAATTTACAAAGAGTTCAACAAAGAATGAAGTTATATGCTAATAAAAAGATAACCGAAAGATCCTTTGAGTTTGGAGATTAGGTGTTTCTAAGGCTTCAACCTTATAGATAGAAGTCAGTAGCTATGTGCCACAACCTGAAGCACAACTCTTGGGATCTACTATGAAAATTATGCGACTTATACCCACACTTTGTGGGCAAGGTTCTTTGATGAGGGGAGAAATTTATTAGGACCTTGAGGACAAGGTCCTTAAGGGGGTGAGAGTTGCAAGTCTGAGAGAGCAGATGATGAGATGAGAAGCTGAGTTCGTGTATAAAGAAAGAAGGGAAAGATGGTGTGGTTCGATTAATTGGAGTTATGCATTTTGAAGTAACGATATTAACGCATTTGGAAGTGTGATACTATGCGTAGTGATATTTAAGTAATAAGGTGCATTTTGGGAATGGATGGAAGGATTTCAAAGGCAAAGCTTCTAGGTAGGTACATCGTCGTTTTGTATTCTGAGTAGAAAAACTTATATAACAATTTTTTTTTATAGTGAAACATTATTTCATTAATTCATAAAATGGACAATTATAACTTCTGACTTGTGAAATACAAGCCAAATTCTAAATTTTTCTCGCTCTCCAACCTACAAATTTCTTTGCGGCTGACAGGGTCTTGTCCAACGCCTCTAGACTAACCATCTGAGAGACAAATTTATCTTAAACAACCGTCTAAGATAGCCCACAAAACTCTCCCTCCCAAGGAGTGAAGTACAAACTCTACAGACCCTTGGTCCTAGAGATAATGTTTTCTATTTTTAATTTTTTTGGATTTTTGTTTTTTTCCTAATACTACCTAAAACAAAGTAAATAAATGAAAATATATGAAAACCACTCAAAAAACACACAAACCGAAACAAAATACACAAAAACACTCAAAAAAACATAAAACCAAGTCTGGGAAAAACGCCTAGCAATAGATCTAATAGAGCTGGATGCACAACAGTTGTGCATGGCAGCTAAAAATCTCATTGGATGAAGGCAAGTGGGCTTCATGCGCCAACTTCAACCCACGCATATGGCTCACACACCTCACCTTTCGGCCAACTTCTTCGCTTATATGAAAGATTGGCTTCGTGGGGAGCTTGTGGTGGGGCGCATGTAGGTGGCTGATTGCTAGAGAGTTTCAGATCGACGTTTTCAACTTCCTTAGCCTAAAAACACAAGAAAAAAAATAAGGAGAAACAATGAGAAGAGAGGGAGGAGGAGGAAGAAGAAGAAGAGGGGGAGGAGGGAGGAGCCGAAGCGCCCCCCTCCTTAGATTTGCTTGGGCGCTGGGAGTTTTTCTTAGAGCTTCTCTCTAGTTGGTTTAAATTCAACTTATATAACAGTTGAGTTGAACTCTATTGGTTGTTGAATACTGTGCATACTTGAGTTTGATTTGGAGGTTGAAGGTCCCTTGAAAACCATTTCCAAGAATTTAGTATAAGGAATTCTTGGGTTTATTTATCACTATTTTTTGATTCTTTCCTAGTCTTGATCATCTTGTTGGTTCTTGCTGTGTCTTTAATTATTCTTGAATAATTACCTTTGCAGCATGCCTTCCAAAACAAAATGTAGACCACAATTCCCAATATTCGAAGTCCGTTCCAAATGATCAGGCAAACCCATTAAAAAAAAAAAAGAAAAAACGTCAAACTGTTATTGGGTGCTTTTGACCCACGACTATGGTTGTGGTCTCTAGACCTTAAGAGACCCACAAGCTCTCTAGATTCATGAGACACACGGTCATGTCTCTTGAACTTGTGAGACTATTACACTTTTAAGATGGACTATTCCAATAGTTGCTTGATTTCGATGGTGAAATTTCTCTAGGGATTTTTTGTAAGGGAAGAGAGAAGACAGTAGAGAGAGGAGTGAGAGACAAGGGAAATTTTGTATATTATGACTATGGATGATTTTCTCTTACACAACTTACTGCTTTATAATGGAATGCACACCACATAGCACTCATGGACTCCACCAATGAAAGGCACTACAGGTCTAATAGAAAAAAAGGGGCAAAATAGTAAAAAGAAACATACACATTGCTAATGGGCCTTTAATGGGCTAACAAGGAATTAAAGGTTTAACAAAGTTTTAACAAGACTAAGGCCTGTAATGTACAGCACAAACCCCTATTCATATGGATCACATCGACCAAGACTTTAGCCCACATCGGTCCATCTCTCTACACTTGGCCTTGGTCTAGAGTGTGACAAATTTTCCCTTATCGTAAGACTTTGCCCGCAAGGTGGGGTTACTCTTCCTTTAGTCGATTGTAGAGCTCCCATGTTGCATCCATAATTTCCTGCCATTATCACCGAATTAGTAGCTCCACCAGTGGCTTTTTCTTCCACTTCCATATGCGACAAGCCAACACTTCCTCAGGCTCAGACTTGAGGTTGCCTTCAAAATCCACTAGGAGGAGGGTTGGAAAGACAATGATCATTTTGTTGACTTTTTCTTCAGTTGCGACGCATGAAAAAAAGGGTGTATAGCTGAGGTTGGTGGTAGCTAGGGGCAGTAGGCCACTATGACTATTCTTTATGAGATCTGGAAGGGGCTGAAAAAATGGGGCACTAGCTTAAGATTTTAGCAATGGGCCACTAATAACTAACTGTATGGTTGCAACATGAGGTAAACTAAGTCCCCAATCTCAAAAGTTTGTTCATTTCTTTCCAAATCAATGTATTTCTTCATATGTTCTTGTGCTCATTGTAAGTAGCTGGGCCTTAACACAAATGCATCTTAGAAAACAATACAAATTCATCTAAAAATTCTTCCACAACATGTGTAGGGTATTTATCCTTCACTATCACCTTATTTAATACCCTGTAATCCCCACATATTCTCTAAGAGCATCTGCCTTACTTACTAATAACATAGGAGAGGAATATGGACTTTGACTAGGCTTAATCACCCCTGTACTTAGCAACTCCTTGACAATCTTTTCTATTTCGTCTTTTTAAAAATAAGGATACCTATAGGGCTTCACTGACACATGAGGGCAATTGGGAATTAGGTTGATGGCATGATCCTGATTTCTATGTGGGTGTAGACCCTTGGGTCAAACACATCCTAGTATTAATTGAGTAGTTTCAGTATATGATAGGGTAGGCTTTCAAGCCAAGGACTTACTTCTTCCTCCACTAACTATAGCAACAACCCCATTTTTCCATATTTGTTGTGCTTACAAAGTCTCTCCCCCCCCCCCCCCAACCCCCTCCCAATTTGTTGAAGGGCTAAGTCCCTTGAATTTGATTGATCTGCTTGTGTATTGAAACTCCATAGAAAGGTTTGCAAAATCACACAAAATAGGCCCCAGCCAATTCCCTCAACCACTCTTAAGACCATGTCATAGCTTGCAAAGACCAACACATGCATTACAGGAGTAAACATAATGCCCTACACCTCAAACAACACCCCATTACATTACCACTCAGTTGTAATCAACTCATCATTAGCTACCTTCGCCCTAACCATCTCAGATTCATCAAGGGCATATTTACCTTCCTAACAATTGATGGGTCTGAGAAAACGTATGTGCTCCCAAAGTCTATGAGCATTGTCACTTTTTGATTTCCCATCCACCCCCTAACTCTTATGGTTTTGAGCCATTGTGACCCTATTAGGAATGGAAAAAGATCTCAAGTTGGGCCTCATTCTGCTTCGCTTCCTTCCCTTCTCTTGGAATAGGTCCTCACTCTGTTCAGGTTCCTCCACCCAACACTCCTCCACCTCTTCAATTAAGAACAATTTGGGATTTGAGCATTTGTGGCTTGGGTTCCATTTAGAATCACAGTAATAACATAAGTCATTGTCCCTTCTTTTCTTCATTTGGTATTGATTCAATTTCTGGGCTAACACTAGGGCCTTGGACAGTCACTTAGGGCCTACTAAGGACTTTGTGGAAAGGGTTTTTGGGTTAGGTGCATTACTCTTCCAACTTCTCCTACTAACTCTGTGACACCCCAAACCTTGCTTGGGATTGGACAGAGGCTGAAGTGTTGGGGACATGTAACTCAAGGCTACATTCCCCCTGTTCATGACAGATAATATGCAATGCACTTAGCATGTTTCTAGCAGTATCCAATAATTGCGGCGGAAAATGTTTGATTCTAAGTAAGAAAATTGGAGCAATTAATGCATGGTACCAATATAATATAACTAAGAAATACCAAAAGTGTACTTATTTATATTCTTCCAATACAAAAGTGGGGTTTAAACCATAACCCTTATAATACCAAGTTCACCGCAACTCGTGATACATAAAAATACATTGTTTCCCCATGGGGCATAGAGTCCTAGTTGTTTTATCTCTAAACTTTGAACAACATCTTGGGCTTTAATCATATACTTGCATGCTTGTCTTATATAGTCGGTGACATAGTCCATCCGATTTTCTAGGGTGAGGGCTTCCTCAAGCTCAGATGGCCACTGAGACATATAATCCTTATTTAGGATGTCTTGGATTTCCTTAAGGAAGTGCAAAGTAGCCTTTAGACAAGAAATAACAAAATAGATACGAGCCTCAAGAGTTAACTCATCCTCGTTGAGGTCAGGCAACTCGTCCATCTGGAGTGGAGTCTTGGGATCTTGTCACAACTTTTACCATTTCGGGTGGGGAATGGTAATAGAAACTACCACAATGAGATTTCTAAAAATCTCAACAAGTGAACAAATAACATACATGAAGATTATACAAGCATGCAAATGTAAACCATGAGAATGAATACATGGACATGCACTTGACCCAAAAACTTATTTCATGCTTGGGCTCTTCTCAAAATCATTGATTATGTATCCATGTAACAGATTTAACAATGAACTTATAACCATGTAACCAAGCAACAGTATAACCAAATAACAAAGTGTCATTTCTTATTAGTCTCTTGTAATTATTTCACTATAACAATGTGGGTGGATACCTCACAGCTTCCCTAAACACCATGGGCTTCCTGCTAGTTACCGCATTAAATAACCAGCCCTCTTGACCAAGTGTGAGTATGTTAGAGTCTATATGATACAACAGTTCGCAATTCATCTTCACTGTATTTACAATATGATACGTTAGATCATAACGCCTTCACTGTATTTTCCATGTGTTGCACCCACTAACGTTAGGTGCTACTTCACTCTTGAATCATTTAAAAATGACTCATTCAAAGTTTGTTAACTTTTATTCGTCAACTCAGAGGTTACCATTCTAGTTTAAGCACTTTAAAGTGGACAGAAAATTTCCACTAGGATATTCCCACATCTTAGAATTTGGGATTGTGACAAAACATGTATCCCCTTTCTTTTTCAAAAACACAACCCGAAATGCATGTGACATGTTCTTATGACAAGGTCATTTTCCTTAAATGTAAGACCCGAAAATATATTCCATGAACCATGTGACTCTTATGCAATGAAATCATATCTTTAAGCTACGTATCGAAGTGCATCACGTTTATGGCTTAAGAGAATCAGAATATGCAATATTCTTGTACATGTAAAACAACATGTAAAAGCTCAACAAAGGCATCCTACTTTACTCGAAACCCAAACATGGCATTTTAGTCTACAAACAACAATTGAGCATGGCATAAATGGACATGGCTAAAACATAACATACTTCAATAACAATTCCATAATCAAGTTTAATCAACAACATGGAAAGTGTACATGCTATATATGAATATTATTTAACGATAAGTTAGAAGCTAACTTACAAATATCCGAAGTAAAAGAATACCAATGAGCAAGCCAGCTATAAATATATTATGCAAATCATTAAACTTAGTGAAATAACGAAACCCTAATCTGAGAGTGTGTGTGTAAGTGGCGTGCTAGGGTTCTTCCTATTTAGTTATAGGATTCTTTTCTCTATTTTGTAACATCTTCAAATGCTCAGGCCTGAAGGATTGCCCTAGGCCGAGAGGTGATGGTGTTCCTTCCTCAAGATTTTGGTCTTAGTGTTTTGCTAGTGAGCATGGCGTATGAGTGGTGCCTGTCGTACATGATGAACATTACTCATATGGTCGAAACTTCATAGAAAAGGAAACCTGAGTTTAACCTAAATGGTGGCCGAAGGTCTCTCATTCTTCCAAAGGTCTCTCTTTAACTCATGCCTTGCGAGTGGTGGTTCGGTTTTCCTCTTGAAGAAGACCCTAGTTTCCCCATGTTTTGAGAAAATTCACTAAAATGGACCCCAAACACTCTAGCCTTTTCTAGGATGATAATAGCTTAATTGTGCATAATTTTACTATTTTAAATAGAGCATTATCACAACTACATAGGGTTAAAAATTATAATTTTCTATTAATTTTGAAATATTTTATTTTACTCACTTGATAGTTGACTTTAAATTTTATCTTGATTAGGAATTGATGTGACGCCCCCAAATTCCGCTTGGGATTGAACGGACATTTGAAGCGTCGAGACATGCAACACAAGGTTACCTGCCCCCGTTCATGACATATAAGATGCAATGTTCCTAACATGCATCTAACATTATGCAATATTCGCAGCGGATAATCTTTTTCTTTAGCAATACTATGCACCAACTAAATATATCCCAAATACTTGAAACATAATTCATACATAAAGGCATACTAAAAAGCCGTGATCACCACACTAGTCTAAAATGGTTGTGATCAAAAGAATACTTGAGATACAACTCCAAAAGTACAAGTATTAACCTAAGTTAAATACTATACCATCATCAACATCGCACCGTGGCCTAGTCGACCGTATTCAGTTGGTCAGATTCCAATTCTCCTTTGGGTCCTGTAACAAGATCTACCATTCGGGGGGAATGGTAGTTGGGACTACCACAGTGAGATTTGATTACAAATCTCAGTAAGTTAACATAAAACTTATACACAGGTTAAAAATGCATGCATGGCAGTAAAAGCATAAATGCATAATTATAGTCATACATAAACATAGTATAACTTGACATATAGCATGACTTAACCAGAACTTAAGCGTGAACTGAACTTGACTTAACATGGCATGAACTTAAGCTTAAAACATAACATGAACAATCAACATAACATGAACGTGAAACATAACATGGACATGAACATAACATAACATGAACGTGAGCTTGAACGTATCATAAACGTGAACATAACATGATGTGAACATGAACTTGGAACATAACATGAACATGAACATAACATGTACGTGAGCATAACATAACATGAACTTGATCTGAAACTTGACTTAACATAAACTTGGAATCTTATTTAATTGTCTTGATTAATAACGTGCATTAATACGTACTCCACAGTTGTTGTGGCCCCACGTATTCAAGTAACATAAAACATAATACGTACTCCACAGTTGTTGTGGCCCCACGTATTCTACATGTCACAATTGCTGTGTCTCATGTAGTGTATGCTCCACAGTTGTTGTGGCCCCATACTTCATGCTCCACAGTTGTTGTGGCCCCATGAATTCACATAACATAAAATATAATACGTACTCCACAGTTGTTGTGGCCCCACGTATTCTACATGTCACAATTGCTGTGTCTCATGTAGTGTATGCTCCACAGTTGTTGTGGCCCCATACTTCATGTAACATAAAATATAATACGTACTCCACAGTTGTTGTGGCCCCACGCATTATAAGTAACATAAATATAATACGTACTCCACAGTTGTTGTGGCCCCACGCATTATAAGTAACATAACATAAATATAATACGTACTCCACAGTTGTTGTGGCCCCACGCATTATAAGTAACATAAATATAATACGTACTCCACAGTTGTTGTGGCCCCACGCATTATAAGTAACATAACATAAGATATAATACGTACTCCACAGTTGTTGTGGCCCCACGCATTATAAATAACATAACATAGATATAATACGTACTCCACAGTTGTTGTGGCCCCACGCATTATAAGTAACATAACATAAATATAATACGTACTCCACAGTTGTTGTGGCCCCACGCATTATAAGTAACATAAATATAATACGTACTCCACAGTTGTTGTGGCCCCACGCATTATAAGTAACATAACATAAGATATAATACGTACTCCACAGTTGTTGTGGCCCCACGCATTATAAATAACATAACATAGATATAATACGTACTCCACAGTTGTTGTGGCCCCACGCATTATAAGTAACATAACATAAATATAATACGTACTCCACAGTTGTTGTGGCCCCACGCATTATAAGTAACATAAATATAATACGTACTCCACAGTTGTTGTGGCCCCACGCATTATAAGTAACATAACATAAGATATAATACGTACTCCACAGTTGTTGTGGCCCCACGCATTATAAATAACATAACATAAATATAATACGTACTCCACAGTTGTTGTGGCCCCACGCATTATAAGTAACATAACATAAATATAATACGTACTCCACAGTTGTTGTGGCCCCACGCATTATAAGTAACATAAATATAATACGTACTCCACAGTTGTTGTGGCCCCACGCATTATAAGTAACATAACATAAGATATAATACGTACTCCACAGTTGTTGTGGCCCCACGCATTATAAATAACATAACATAAATATAATACGTACTCCACAGTTGTTGTGGCCCCACGCATTATAAGTAACATAACATAAATATAATACGTACTCCACAGTTGTTGTGGCCCCACGCATTATAAGTAACATAAATATAATACGTACTCCACAGTTGTTGTGGCCCCACGCATTATAAGTAACATAACATTAAATATAATACGTACTCCACAGTTGTTGTGGCCCCACGCATTATAAATAACATAAAATATAATACGTACTCCACAGTTGTTGTGGCCCCACGCATTATAAATAACATAAAATATAATACGTACTCCACAGTTGTTGTGGCCCCACGCATTATAAATAACATAACATAAATATAATACGTACTCCACAGTTGTTGTGGCCCCACGCATTATAAGTAACATAAATATAATACGTACTCCACAGTTGTTGTGGCCCCACGCATTATAAGTAACATAAAATATAATACGTACTCCACAGTTGTTGTGGCCCCACGCATTATAAATAACATAAAATATAATACGTACTCCACAGTTGTTGTGGCCCCACGCATTATAAATAACATAAATATAATACGTACTCCACAGTTGTTGTGGCCCCACGCATTATTATAACATAACATGTCTTATCTTTCTTAATGCATGTGATATTATTTAATATCATATACTTTTCTAACATGGCGTATACTTGTAAATGGCATAATATGATTTAATCATAAACATTTCATGGCATACATGTATCATATGGCATACTTAACATGGCATACTTATAACATACATCATTGTATGGCAGAAAAGATTATTTAACAGATAATTATTCATGAGAGATTAAATCATACGTAACAGATAAACATGTAATGACATAGCATGACATGGCATATACGATAACATACATACATAAATTGTAGTTCCCTTACCCATCACACATACACAATAAACTGATAGTAAGTTAGAGGCTAACTTACCTCGATCGTCGCGTTCTATGAGAATAGAGCGCGAAACACGAGGAACTGCACAACAGCTGGAAGAGGAACACTCAAGTCCTTAAGATTTTCAATTCTGAACTCAATTGCCATATTGTGAGCACTTGCAACACTACGGGCAACGTGAGGTTTCACTATACTCGAAAGAGATAATTTGACTTCAGAAAACCTTTGCACTAAAACAAGTTCATTAAAATTATCAATAATAACCAACAAACAATTCCTTTCTCAATCCATATACTCTTAGCCATAGTCAACCACAAGATGACACCAGTCACCCCAGACTATAATCCATAACACCACTGCTTCGGGACACTGTCATACAGTTTCCCAACACTACACCATACGCTCCACACTTCTCTGCTACGCCATCCAACCCTTCGTGACACGTCATCCGGTGTATCACGACTTAGTACAGAGTACACTCACGTGAACTCTCTTCCATTCACACTACAAAACCCATCACTGCGATACACGTCTCACGGTGCATCGCTACGCGACAAGGAGTACGCGCTACGCGTACTTCCTTCGCTACAACACTCATCAACACGATGCACATCACACGATGCATCGCCATACCACACGGAGTACACTACATGCGTACTCCCTTCCTTCTACGACCCACATCACTACAGCGCACGTCGAGCGGCGCGTCGCTGCATTACACAGAATACGCTACACGCGTATTCTCTTCACACAACCCGCCGTATCACATCTACAGCATTCATCTCACGCCTATACTTCACAGCACAGTCCACAAAACTACAAAATCAAGCCTAACACTTCACAACCACACTTCGTTTCACAACTACGTAGCGAACTCCACAAACACTAACTACACAGTCTACAACCAACTAAATCAACTATGTTAAACATAAATAACTAAAGATAGAGGGTTAAGACGAGAGAGATGTGATTGCTGTCGGGAAAGAATCCAAAACTGATAATTTTAGCGGGCTGTTACAATTGAAGTGGAAAAAAAATTGTATTTCAAAACTAATATGAAGTCGAGGTGTGCTAAAGGAGTCTTTCAATGCAAAAGAAGTAGGAAAGAAAAAAAATGAAGTGAAAGAGGCAAAAAGTGAAAAAGAGACGTCAACTAGTGAAAGAAAGAAAAGATAAAAAAAAAAACAAAACAAAACAAAACAAAGGACACCAGCAGCATCACACGGAAAAGGAAATTGGAGGCTGGGAGCTTATAAGTAGAACCTGGCACAACGGCACCCCAAATGAAAACTAAGAAGAACAAAAAGATTAAATTGGGCCACAAGAGCATCTAGAAGAAGAAAAATATCTAGAGTTCTTGCCTCTAGTTTTACAGTTATGTTTATGTTTTGAGAGCATTTTAATTTTAATTTTTCTTTAGTTCCATTTAAATATTGTTTTGATGTTTATTTACATTCAGATTTTAAATTTATTTTCATGAACATGTCTAGCTAAGTTTTCAACTAAAGTTGAGGATGAAACCTCATTGATGATTAGTAGCATTATTTATGAGATTGATTTTTTCCCTAGTTATTTATGTGTTCAACGATATATTGTTCTTACTTCATATCATTTGAAAGAGATAGAACTCTTGATATGAGTTTAATCATATTTTTTTCATCATCTAGAATAATATTAATCAATTGAAAGCTTGATTTATAATTTTTTCAAAAATAAAATCTTATATTTTTTGTGATTTGTTTTAATGAATACAAATGATGGTTTGATTTTATAGATTTGATCGAAGAACATATTTTATATATTTTCTTAAAAAAGGGTTTCAACGATACTATTTTCCTTGATAACAAGATTGATTTCTACATTATCATGTAAATGTTCGGAAAGAATCAATTTTCATAAATATGTTATTATGAATTAATGAGGTGGATTCCAAAACCTTAGTTCATTCTCCATTAATAGTTTATTCGTTGTTTAGATTAGTTTGCATCTTTAGAATTTATTTTAGTTTTCTTTATTGTGATTAGTTCTTTAAATTAATTATTTCTTGCTTTGATTAATTGATTGTTTAGTTCTTAATTTATTATTTTAATTTACAACTCATATTTTTGAACTAAATTAGAATTTGTTTGGTTTATATTTGATTGGTTTCCTACGTTATAAGTCCCTGTGAGTTCAATTTTGTTCTTGCTAAAACTATACGTTGGTACGATTCGTGCACTTGCGAGTATATTTAAAATTTCAAAACAAGTTTTTGCCTCCATTGTCAGGGACTTGATTGGGAAAACACATTGAATATTGACTAAATTTATTCTTCTACTAGTTGTAGGCAGTATTTTTATATAAAAAAAATCAAAAATTAGAAAAAACAAATTGCAATATAGTGTGGTGTATGAAAACGTGGATAGGTGATCATAATAACTGCCTTGTTAGTCTAGATTCTAATTCCTTGTCTATAATAGGGAAAAACTTTGAGGATACTAAAACTCTTAGAGAGTTGTTTTCACCCATTACCACCAACCGTCCATCATGAATGGAGTTGCCTACAACTATTATAGCACACTTTGAGTTGAAACTACAAATAATTTAATTACTTCCCACTTTTCATGGTTCTGAGAGAAAAGATCCTCACATACATGTAAAATATTTTCTTGAAATTTGTGCTACATTTAGGGTCCAAAACTTTATTGGTAGATCAGTTTGCCTATGCTTGTTTCCTTTTTCTTTAAAGGATAAAGCAAAGACTTGACTTAACTCTTTGCCTTCTTGGTCTATCACTTCTTGGGAAATTCTTGTCACAAAATTTCTCTCTAAATTTTATCTGATGTAAAAAACTAATGCTTTAAGGAGCGAGATTGCTAAATCTTATCAAGAGGATAATGAGAAATTTTATGAGAGTTGGGAGAGATTTAAGGACTTATTCTAAAGTGTCCCTGCCATGGTTTTGAGATTTGGAAACTAGTGCAATATCTTTATAATGGTTTAACTTAGACAAACTGTAACATAGTTGAGTCAATAAATGGTGGTGGATTTTTGAGTTTAACGGATGATGATGCATATAAATTTCTAGAAAATCTATAATAAAGTTCCCAACAATGGGAAATTTCTAATCATAGAGAGCGGTCATCCCAAACAGTCAAGGAAGGAGGTTTATATTAAATAAGTGAAAATCATGATATTAAGGTCAGATTAAAAAATCTCACACGTAAGGTAGAAGCTTTGACTCTAGGTAGAACCATGAGTTCTGTCAATCAAGTTCAAGATGAAGTATGTTCTCTTTGTGCTAGTCCCATGCATGAGACACAAACATGTCCTTCCTCACAGGCTTATTCAAAGTGCTATGTTAAGCAAGCAAATGCAGTAAATAATTTTGAAAAACCGTTTGCTAATAAGTTTTTAGAGACATTCAATCCTAATTGGCATAATCATCCTAATTTTTCCTAGACACAATTAACCTCTCATGAATTTAGGTGGACCATAGATGCAACAACAAAGTCAAGTCCGACTACCTAACCCAATTTATGCTCATGTTCCTCAATCTATTCCTCCAATTGTGGCACCACCAAGACAGCAATCATCCTTAAATCTTAAGGGCATTAATGAAATCCACTAATTGAGCCACTCAAGAAATGAAAAATTCAATTAAGATGAATACTCAAGAAATTTTAAAATTAGAGAGTCAAGTTGGCTAGTTAGCAACCCATGTTGGTGAGAGGGAGAAAGGAAAATTTCCAAGTCAGCCTATACCCAATCTAAAAGGTCAGTATGCCCTCAATAATGCATCCACTTCTACTCAGGGAGATGAGTATGCTCAGTTCATTACCACCCTTAGGTCAAGTAAACAAGTTGATAATCAAGTTAAAGTACCAAAAGTTGATGAGTTAGATTCTACATAGAAAAATAATGTTGACTCAACGCCCATCAAAGTTCATGATTCTAGTCCTTCTGAACCAATTAAGAAATTTGTTTCTAGAGTTCTATTTCCTCATAGGTTGGAAAATCCTCATAAAAGTGCTAAATTTGATGATATTTTAGAGGTGTTTAAGCAAGTACAAATTAATATACTTTTCATAAATGCAATTAAGCAAGTACCTGCTTATGTGAAATTTTTAAAGGATCTTGTTACAATAAAAAGGAATAATAATGTTCTAAAAAAGGCATTTTTGACTGAGGAATCTAGTTTTGTCATTCAGCGTAAATATCCATTCAAATACAAGGACCTTGGATCTCCTATAATTTTATATAAGATTGGGAATCATCACGTTGAGAAAGCTTTGTTAGATTTGGGGTCGAGTATGAAGTTACTACCATATTCTATATATTTGCAGTTAGGATTAGGGGAGTTAAAACCCACTCAAATGACACTTCAGTTAGCTGATAGGCCTTTTAAGATTCCCAAATGTATTATTGAAGGTGTGTTGATGAAAGTTGATTCATTCTATTTTTTAGTAGATTTTGTGGTATTAGATATTGAGCCCACTCAAAATGTTAGTACACAAATCCATATTATTCTGGGTCACCCTTTCTTAGCAACATTGAATGCTTTAATTAATTGTCGAAGTGGTGTGATAAAACATTCTTTTGGAAACATGACCGTTGAGTTTAATATTTTTCACATAAGCAAGCAAATACCAGATGATGAAGATGTTTGTGAGGTTAGTATGATTGAGGGTATTGTCCAGGATGATTTTGTACAAGCAAGTCATAAGAACTCTCTTGAAGCTCGTCGTATTCATTTTGGTTGCAATTTGATATTGAGATATCATATAAGGAACAAATAAAAATGATTCATGATCGGAACGTATTGAGAAAATCATTTGAACTCGATCAAGAAGTCCTTCGTTATTCTCATTCACATCTTTTTCCAGGAAAACTATGATATAGAGGGACTGGATCATTCATAGTGTGCACAGTATATCCATATAGGGAAGTTGAGATTGAAATTTCTAAATATTGTGATATTCTTAAAGTTAATACGTTTGAAATCATTTTTATAAATTGAGAGCCCAGAAGTTGAAAAAGTGCCATTAGAGGATCCTGCTTATCAGGATGAATTTGTAATTTTCTTATAGATTAGTGCACAAAAAAAAAAAAGAGTTTGCATTTTTGTCTCTTTTTATTTTCAATTGATATTTGTTTTAGTACCTAGTTTTATTTCCTATTTCCTTTTTTTTTAGCAAATATTTTGTAGGATATAGATTTTCAATAATCATCTTGATCAGGTAATTCTCTCCTCGCTCACTTCTATCATTTTGAATTCTCACATTCATACTATGTGATAACCCGCTTTTACGTGTATTTTCACTATGGAATATTTTAATTTAATTAATATTATAGTGCTTTTATTTTAAATTACCGGATTTTAATTGGATTTTATTGGCTGTTGAATTTAAATTGCTGTTTAAATTTATTTTAGCATGTTTTCGGATTTAAAATTTAATAGTTGGTTTTTACTAGTTATTTATTTTATTTTAGCTTAACGATGTGTTTAAAATATTTTCTTGGTGTTTATTTATTTATTTGATGCGGTGTTTAATTTATTTTTTTAGTCGTTTTATGTTTTTTTATCGTTTTCGGCGGATCAGTTTCTGGATCCCGGAAGTGAAGTTTGGACTTCATTTCTTTTCCCTTCTTTTCTTTTTCTCTTTTTCTTTTTTTCCTCTTTTCCTTCTCTTTTTCTTCTTTTCCTTCCTTTTCTTTCTTTCTCCTCCTTTCTCCCCGTTTCCCCCCACCCCCCCGTGCGCAGAAAACTCTCCCTCCCTTCTCTCTTTTTCATTCCGCGCAACCACCTTTGGCCAGCCATATCTTCGCCGTCCGGTGGAGGTGTCATACACCACCCCCACCATTCTCTTCCTCTCACGGCAGACTACAACCCTCCAATTTTCAGAGCCATTGGACCCACCGTTAGCCGCCACGAGCCGCTCAAAGTCGCGGCACCAACCCAGTTTTTCCTCTGTTTTTCCTTTCCGCGCAGCCTCCTTCGACCGCCCATATCTCCGCCGTCCGGTGGAGGTGTCATACACCACCCCCGCCATTCTCTTCCCCTCACATCAGGCTACAACCCCTCCAATTTTCAGGACCATCGGAGCCACCGTTAGCCTCCACGAGTCGCTCAAAGTCGCGGCACCAACCCAGATTTTTCCCCTGTAGCCGAAAACTTCCTCCGCCCAGAACCGCCACTTTCCGGCAGCGTGGCCTCCACCACCCACCCAGAAAACTTCCCCTCCCTCTGGTGCACCACCCCTCCGAAGATATCCCCCAACCGGCCGGCCGTTTGGCCGGAAAAGCGCATCTAAGCTGCACGGTTTGTCACCGTTTCCGGCGCCGTCGCACCACCTCCGGCCACCATCTTTTCACCACTTCTTCCCCTACCTCTTGCCGACCTAACCCACCCATTTCCGGCCTAGATCGGCCACCGGAGCAGCTCCCACGAGCTCAACTTCGATTTGCTCATTTTTCGCTTCTACCGACGTTTTCGCCGCCACCCACGGCCAAAACTCACTTCCACTAGCTTCATAAACATCCCTAGACCATTCCCTATCAATTTGGTGTCTTGGTTTGTCCCCGTTCAAAAGTGGGTATTTTGCGACCCACGGCTACAGTGCATTTGCACTGTTACGTTGCTTTCCGCCCATCGTTTTCCGCGCGCCGAACCTTCTAAAAATCATATATAGCGCTGTAAGTATTTTCCAAACTCTACTTTTAGATTTAATTATATTTTGCTCTTACAATAATTTATTTGGTTGGTTTGCTGATTTCGGACTGAGTCCGAGGAGTTCGGGGGTCGGATGGATGGAGGACGGAGTTGCTTGATTGTCAGGTAGGAGTTATAGGCGCACGTGTTGGTTGGCCGAGAAGGACTTGAGGCTTTTTGGAGATGTTCCTTTTCTTTAGAAGAGACAGGTGTATTTTGGGATGATGTTATGTGTTTTCAATTTGGGGACCTGGAGGTTGATTAGTATTGATTTCTGTCATCAATCAATGGATGTATTGTTGCGGAATGTGATTTCTGAATAGGGCAGTGATGACCAACTGAGTAATGAGTGGAGATTTGTGTTTTTGGAGGTATATTATTATTATGGAAAGGTGATGAAGGTTTTCTGGTGATTAGGTGTGAATTGAGCTCGTACTTGATGATGTTAATTTATTTGGATATAACCCTTATGTATTTTGGCGAGTTATCAGAGTGCGCGCGAAAGCATGATTTTTGGAGATACTTAGAAATTCAAATTTTGTGTTGATTTTGAGGAATTAGAAGTGATTCGAAGTTTTAATGGGAGATTAATCTTTTGGTCGTGCAATTTGGTTTATGGATGGTTAACTTTGGAAGTGGCTATTTGGTTACCAAAGTTGGAATGGGAGGAAAGTTTGGAAGGTAAAGCAGAGACGTCGTTGTTATTAGCGATTTATGGTGTGAAGTTAATAACCTTTGGATTTGTTGGGAGTTGTCGAGGATATGTATCTCTCAATTATGTTCAGAGTTGTATCCTGTATCTTTTTGGCGCTGGTGTTTGATCTTGCAAAATTTCGAGGACGAAATTTGTTTTAAGGGGGGGAGGATGTGATGACCCGCTTTTACGTGTATTTTCACTAAAGGAATATTTTAATTTAATTAATATTATAGTGCTTTTATTTTAAATTATCGGATTTTAATTGGATTTTATTGGCTGTTGAATTTAAATTGCTGTTTAAATTTATTTTAGCATGTTTTCGGATTTAAAATTTAATAGTTGGTTTTTACTAGTTATTTATTTTATTTTAGCTTAACGATGTGTTTAAAATATTTTCTTGGTGTTTATTTATTTATTTGATGGGTGTTTAATTTATTTTTTAGTCGTTTTATGTTTTTTTATCGTTTTCGGCGGATCAGTTTCTGGATCCCGGAAGTGAAGTTTGGACTTCATTTCTTTTCCCTTCTTTTCTTTTTCTCTTTTTCTTTTTTTCCTCTTTTCCTTCTCTTTTTCTTCTTTTCCTTCCTTTTCTTTCTTTCTCTTCCTTTCTCCCCGTTCCCCCCCCCCCCCCGTGCGCAGAAAACTCTCCCTCCCTTCTCTCTTTTTCATTCCGCGCAGCCACCTTTGGCCAGCCATATCTCCGCCGTCCGGTGGAGGTGTCATACACCACCCCCGCCATTCTCTTCCTCTCACGGCAGACTACAACCCCTCCAATTTTCAGAGCCATCGGACCCACCGTTAGCCGCCACGAGCCCCTCGAAGTCGCGGCACCAACCCAGTTTTTCCTCTGTTTTTCCTTTCCGCGCAGCCTCCTTCGACCGCCCATATCTCCGCCGTCCGGTGGAGGTGTCATACACCACCCCCCCATTCTCTTCCCCTCACATCAGGCTACAACCCCTCCAATTTTCAGGACCATCGGAGCCACCGTTAGCCGCCACGAGCCGCTCAAAGTCGCGGCACCAACCCAGATTTTTCCCCTGTAGCCGAAAACTTCCTCCGCCCAGAACCGCCACTTCCGGCGGCGTGGCCTCCACCACCCACCCAGAAAACTTCCCCTCCCTCCGGTGCACCACCCCTCCGAAGATCTCCCCCAACCGGCCGGCCGTTTGGCCGGAAAAGCGCATCTAAGCCGCACGGTTTGTCACCGTTTCCGGCGCCGTCGCACCACCTCCGGCCACCATCTTTTCACCACTTCTTCCCCTACCTCTTGCCGACCTAACCCACCCATTTCCGGCCTAGATCGGCCACCGGAGCAGCTCCCACGAGCTCAACTCCGATTTGCTCGTTTTTCGCTTCTACCGGCGTTTTCGCCACCACCCACGGCCAAAACTCACTTCCACTAGCTTCATAAACATCCCT